>CM023101.1:33796886-34247556 GCA_013103745.1 Gardenia jasminoides | reverse complement strand
AAAAATTTAGCTAATTGTGTGCATGGGTAGAAGATGGATGATAACTCCCATTGATGATGATGATATTGAGCAATGTTATGGACTTATGATGAAACGAACAAATGTCTCAAAGTGATGACTATGATTCTGATTGAATATGTATTGCATATAGACATTGTACTCAAGATTTTTTTCATAGTTGCGTTTGTCATATTTTCTTGCATGATCTAGTATCACCGATTGCTTGTTGATTTTCCATGTGTTCTAATTGTTGTTATGGTAGTTTTAGGGAGAGTACGATTTTCTAAATGTTCTAATTGTCGATGTTTTTGGGCTGATGCAATTGCGTATATCGACCTATAAAAAAAGGATCTGTCCTCACGCTGATCTAGTGGAATGATAATGCCATTTGGTGCACAACAATCGAGGTCTAATGCAAACGATCGGTATTAAAAATATAGGTTAAACACCTCAAATATCTTCATAGGCATACTTACATTAATGGATATTTATTTTCTCTTGTCATTGTAGCAATTTGGCTCAAGAAAATGGTTTGTCAGCAATACAACATCTAGATCGGCGGAATCGCCGTCTGGTGTTACGCACCGGCAACCCATTGCTGGTGAACTTCGATCACGACTACTGGGTATTGTGAATGAAGTTAAAGAATGTTGTCATCAATGAACATCTACTCTTAAGGAATTTTTTTGAACTTGATATGGCTTGCATCAAAGGGAATTGTATCGAGGAAGTAGGAGTTGGATGTGGTTGGGACAAAGAAGAACAATACAATTCGTTTATTTGTCAAACCGAGGTTGGTGTTTGAGTATCGCTTGGCTACTAATTTAAATTTCAACTTCAATTAAATGTTTATATATTCTGATTTTGAGTCTTATATGGACATAATTGTTGGATTATAGAAATCAAAATCCCTACCAATGGATTTGACACGGCACTCAAGAGATGGGCTAATATCACCTACGCTGAAAATGAAGCCTGCACTACCTCATTCCTAAATAGCGCGCCATTGTGGTAATGATGATGATGACATTCAAAACCTTGAAAATGAAAATGGTGAAAGTGGTAGACTTTTGGTTCACTTATTTACTACATTTTTTAGTAGTCTATTCAAATATCCATTACAACCGACAAATTTTACATTTTTGCTTCTTAGGCGTGTGGAACAATGAAGGGACAACAGATCTACCGTAATATTGCCCCATGTCAAGAGAAGGCTAACCAAAGATTAGTTCATGTTTCAAAACAAGGCGGATTGATTGGAGAAGGTGTGCCGAGTATAGAAGCAACTTGTGATTCAAACTTTGGTGGAAAGTGGAAACTCGAAATGGTTGAAACTTCCGAATCAACGAGAAGGAATGCTAAACCGACAAATGTATGTTAACTTCTTCTTGTGAGTAAATAAATAAATTTGTTTAGCCTATTATTACTTCATAAATATGCTTCTATGTAAATAGCTTTATTCATGATGAGAGATCATGTTAAACCCGATTACTCAAGCAATTGAATGACAATATCAAACGGCACTATAACTTTCACAAATATTTTAAGAAAATACAAGACAAAGGAAGCCAAGACTTTCAAATTGTCCACCAAGAATGGACAAAGCTGATGGATGATCTGCATGACACTACCGTAGTCGAGCTCGTGGTACATTAACTTATAATTCATATGAATTTTATCTTGATTAATACCTAACTGCTTTTCTTCATTTCTTGACAATATGACATCTACGATGTGTAGGCTTAAGTAGATGAAATATTATAAACAAGGGAAAGCAAAAAACTTCTCATTCGGCTGGAACTAAAATCTTTTACGCTATAAGGCTGAACAGTAAAGTTAAATCTATTTTCTTATTTGCTATTAGATTTTAACTTTTATTCTTAGGAAGCAAAAGAAGGAAGGAGAGTGGACCTATAAAGTTGTATGATATGACTCATTTTAGTAGGAAGAAAAATAGCATGGTTGATGAGGAATGTGCAAGAACTACCCAGTAAGTTTCATTATGTTTATTTTACAAAACTTACAAGCTCCATTCTATCATAACTCGCATATATGACTAACAATCTAATTCCACTAATCTAGAGTAAGTTGAAGGAGCTCTTAGTTGAATCTCAAGAAAATGGTTCTAATAGGACTGAAGAACATATATGTGTTGAAGTATTTGGCCATATACCTGAACATGTTCATGGTCGTGGTGCTTCAAGGACAACTATGATGGTTGAACAAATTGCAGAGATGGAATCTCTCAAGATAAGAGCGTAACAAGTCGAGAAACGCCTCCGAATAAGTCGAGAAACGCAAAAAAAGCTGAAAAAGATCCGCTGAATTGAAATGCAACTTCAAGCCCAACAAAAGTTGATGGAGAAGCTTGAGAATCAACAAAGGCATGCAATCAGCCTTCTAGAAGCATGAGTACAAAGTTTGACCGTGATGCCACGAAAACAAATTGGTTGTGAGTGCTATGTATCCTCTCTAATTTACATGTCTAAGCTAAAAGAATAATATTCTTTTTCATTGTGGATGTCTACCATATAACTCAATAGAGATAAAAGCAATTTCTTCTTCTAGTTGATTTGCATGCACAATTAGTGCTTCACCACAATTTGCCTTTTAGATGACAAAATGGCTAAAAGCCATTTTGGTTTTGTTGACTTAAGAGAACTTTAAATGTCAAGTTGTCTTGTAATTTGACCCCTCCTTGTGGTTTCTTTTCACTTTGACCCTTGTCTGATAGAATTGAAACTATTGTTATTCAACGTAAGGGATGTAGCATGTCATTGTGTCAGTGATTTCACTTTCGTGAAACTTGTCTAGCTTTGGATTTTGTATTCTACGTTAGGCTGTAGTTGGCCTTCAGATATGGTAATGTTTATTTAAGCCTTGTTTTTAAGTCTATTAATGGATGATATTTGCACGCTGAACTTGTTGGCCTTTTCCGCCATTATTTTGTGATGCTATAAGGAACATTTACAATGATCAGCAATTGTGTTTGTAGACCGTGTCATAACTCATGGCATGCTAAATGAAATTAGCATTTACAAGGTATATGTATCTTGTTTGGCCCTTGATAGCATACAAAAGTTAGCCCATATTATTGGCCTTTGAGGGAAGTTTTAATAATCGCTTGTTAGAGAAGTCACTCTCAATAGATATGTAGTTTTGCACCCTTGACCAAAATGCAAACATAATCAAGCCACTATTAGTGAAAGAATAAAATGATTAACTTTATGGTGCTAGTCTAATCAATTGTGTAAAGTTGATCGGACTCTTAATCTATAATTTGACTCTCTTTCGGTCGTCTCTTTATCGCTCATGCCGAAAGTGATAGACTGACACTGTACTCATTGAAAATCAAAGGATTGATGCCAATTGCACTTGATATTTGATGAAAAAACACTACTTCACAAACTCACTTCCCATGTGCTTGATGGGTGCACTGTTGTTAATCATTTGGTTTCTACTACCAGAAAAGACAATCCTTGCTTAACCTATGATGGATCTCATTCAATTTTTTATCACCGACAACATACTATTTATTCCTTTCATTTTGCAAGTATGAAGTGAATTTACTGCATTAGGACACCATTTGGATGTTAGTCCCATCTGGTATATTTATCAATAGAAAACAAAAAGAAAATTTCCACTTAGTATGCATGTTAGCAGTATGCATATAGAAAATCCAAGTTTGGTAATGTTCAAAGTTGAAAAATCCTTGTCAAGATCTGGAGAAACTATGCAAATTTAGTTCATGGAATCCATGCTTGAAATTAATCGCCTACTCGAAGGCTGAGGGAAAGAGAGGAACTCATCGGTAGTGAGTATTTTGTTGGTTAAATTGCTTGGATGTGGGCATCGAAGTTGCATTGTCTATTCCATGTAATTTTCTTATTTATTAGAAGAATCTGAATTGCAATAGCAGAAGTAAATCTTAGGTCCATGTTTGCATTTTGTATTATTGCAAACCTCAAACATCCACAGTGATGTTTATGCGAGACAATCTGACTTTATATCCTTTTGTCACGTGTTGAGGAAAAAATTCTGCTGGATAGCTTTGCATTCGCTTCCAAACTGTTTCTTGAACAGATTTATACTTTTGTATTTATCTTGGTTATTTGTCTCTTATTAAATTCCGGTATTTATGGTGCAGAAATATGCTGTCGATTCAAGCATTTTGATTGCAAGGCTACCATATGACCAAGGTTAAAGAAGAATGATGAACCCAGAGCCCCTTTTGCACATGAGATGTTTATTTTGGCTATGGCTTATATATTTTGGATCAATATTTGTTACTCTTAAACTACCTATGTTTTGGAACAAGTATTGTATAAGATACTACTTTGGATTAATCTAAATATATATTGCTTGATACTAGCTTGACATTCTATATCTATTTGTCAATTGGTGTAATGCTTATGCTGCTTTATCTAATTTTGGTTGTCACAGGATGCTAATTTTGATGCATTTTGCTATTACCAATATTGTAATTCATTTGAGATACAAACCATGTAATTTTAGTAGAATTGAATGATTCTACCATATACAGATTAAAGTTTAGTGACAACATCAAAATAAGCATAATCGCAATGCTAGCTTGTCACTGATTGCTCAAATAATGTTAACAAATGCTGGAAAAATTTTGTCATCGAATGCGAGTACCACTGACAATCATGTTGTCACTACATTTACAGCAGGAATGTGACAACAAAGCGTTGTCACTGAATAGTATAGCACTAGTGGGGACATGGTTGTCACTGAAACAAGCTACCTGACAACATCAGCACTCAACGGTGACAACATCCGATATAGTATCTATGACATAAATGATGTCAACTATATAATAAAAAATTAGTGGCGACATTTGTCATCACAAATGCTCCATATTTAGTGACAACTTACAGATTGACACCGCTTTACTTTACCGACAAGCCTTTAGTGACTTCGAGGTGACTCCTAAGTTGTCACTGATAATAATTAGTGACGACTTGCTAATTTCTTGTGACAACATTTGTTGTCACTGTTGCTAATTTTTCTTGTAGTTGTACTTTCAAATGTAGTATTATCCCCTAAGTGTAATCTTTGTACTTTTTACCCTAATGCCCAAAAGGAATCATTTAATTCAGTTTGTTTATATCTAAATCCATAATTTATTGTAATAAAAATAGAACTTTTTATTTCTCATCTAACATTCTTCAAGTACAAAAATTTATAAATTTTATATTTCTAAACAACTTATACAGGCTCTATTATCTTTGAATTCACCACCCTGAACCCCAATGCTAAATCCTAGCTCTGCCATTGCTTACAAGGGAGGTCATCAATACTAGTTGGTAAGGATGAATCATTTTCTCATAAAAAAGTTGTGTATTTGAATCTTGCTACTAGTGTGACAGTTGTGTGATTTAGACTCCTCTCCATTAGTTGAAGTAGGTTTTCTTTCCATTATACATCAACAAACATAATTATAATATTATTTTTGAAAACCAAAACGACCCATGTTATATTTCTCCAATGTTCAAAATATATCCAAAAATTGGAATTATATTAATTAAATTTCACCATTGGATCCAACTTTACAACTTTCATCATAGTATTGACCCATTTTCATTGACAAAATATTTTTTGCAAATTGAATGACAAAACATTCATAGATGAGCTTGATTTTTGAGTATGTTGATCTACTTCTAGAAGTAAAATTACTGACATGAACATATAATTCTTAAAATTTTAGTTGTATAAATATATAAAAAAAAGGTGGATAGATAAATGTAGAGAATAATAATGAAGAGGATCTCATTCCAGGATGATGTTAGTTGACTGTATATAAGAATTCCTATAAGTGATCTATAATTTCGAGGACATATCTTGACCCATAGTAGTCATTAGAGCTAAACCTACTCAAATTTTTTCTTATCCAAAAAAGAAAATGGAAAACAAAATATACAAAATTAATATTTGAATACATCATTGACTAGTACATAACGGAAAACAAGAAAGCCAAAATTACTCCACGGTTGCGACAATATATTTACTGGTAAATAATTTTATAGGTGAATTATTGATCCAAAAACTGACCTTTGGAGTCGAAGTCATACAAAATTGAAAGCTTGCATGACGAATGAACTGGTCCTTGTGGCCTCACGATCCAAGTATTTAGACATGCGTCTTCATAGCCTACTTTCGTATCCACAAGCCCATGCAAGGGAATCACTTTTCTTACTTTCCATCCGAGATAGCGAGCCGAAATAACTCATCCAATCTTTGAAGGCTTGAGGTGAGGGACTTCAGATTTCTTTTAATGTTAAAATTAATTTTATGCCATTTTAGATATATTTCACTTATTTTACCAAAAATTCCCCTTCTTGATTGCTTTTATTTTAAAATTTTTAAGACTGGAAGTATATTATGTGCATGTCTCGTTCTTTTATTTCCTTATGGACTCGATTAAATCTGTATCCTTGAGTTCTGCAATCAATCCTAGGTTTAGACTTTAAGTGTGAGTAATTGACTTCGTTATACCTATCGACACAAATTACACCGATTCTTAGTACACCCACTTCATTTGTTCGAGTTTGAAAACCTGTGTCACTTACTTTAAATTCACTAATCACTTATATTAGTAGAGGCTAGCAACCACTTCTCTCTCTTTCTATCACATCCCACTTGGAAGACAAAACTTGTCTCTCCATCACTTCATGACATCACATTCTCTCACCATCACTTTAAGTCCTAGAACTAAGGAAACCCACCTCACTAAGCTTCCCAATTACTCCATTTCTTCTCCTTACAGCTGGCCACCCCTCCATTCCTCCCTCAGAGAATCAACTTCATCAACAACTTAAACCTTTCTCCATTTCTTCCCCTCAAGAGCCACCCTTGCTCTTTCTCTCTCAAGGTTTGATCCAACTTTCCTCCTTTTCAACTCTTGTCTTGGAAGCTTGAGGAACTCACACTCTCTCACCTAAGGCTAGCCGAATTCTTGGAGGAGGAAGGACTCTTGGTGGTGACTTTTGGAAACTCTAATCTTGGAACAACCACTAGGCTTGAGGTAATCTCTTGATCTTGAAGATCTAGCCTTTGATTTTGCTCTTAGAGGATGAATCTTGAAACCTCACTTGGAAGGTTGTTGTTGGTAGTGTTGAGATGCTTAGTGGGCTCTTGGATTCCCACATGGATGCTTGATCTTGTTGCTTAGATGTGTTCTTGTTGGATGATGTGTATATGTGTGTTTGGTTGGTTAAGAAACTTGAAGTAAGCGTAGCTTTAACTTGGTTAAAGAAGAGAAGAGGAGGAACCGAAAATTTGGATTGTTTTGCCCTTGATTTTTGCACCTGAAATTTTGATATTTCATGCTGTTTGGGGGCTTGAAATTTAAGCTTTGGATTGATAATTTTCTCCACAAAATTCTTCTCAAAAGATGTTGCAAAAGTGGTTTCTAAAGAGAGCAAAAATCTGGAAAATTTTGAGAAAACCTACTGTCGGAAAATGAGGAACTATTTTAATGAAATTTTGGTTGAAATCTTTCACCAATTTGGCCCTATTTATGTCAAGGAAGGTCAACACTATCTTGGTACCAAAAACTAGCGCAAATGGAAGTGGCTAGACATGATTTTTAGACTTGGAAAGGAAGTTGAACAAATTTTCAGATTTGAACTTGAAAACCTGGACACACTTTATACACTTGGAAACTGACCTTCCCGTGGGATTCTATGGCTGAAACTTGACATGATTATAGTCCATATATAGAAGAGTCTGTGTACCAAATTTGGTGTCAATCCAATGTGTATTCGAGCTCCAAATGATTTACCAAAGTCGGCCCTGTGAATCTGGAAACCTGCTTCGTCAGGCAGCCTCTCCAGTTCTGTTCTAATGACTGTCATTTCGCGCTTGAGAGTCGAAATTAAGTGCTGTCAGTGGAATTTTAAAATAGACTCGAAGATCTTTCTAACAGTATAACCCTTGTACACTAAATCCATTCCTACGAGCTACAGTGATTCTTGAAAGATGACTGAAAATTCTGCCTATTTTCCTGGATTTTGTCTGAGCAGCCACTTAATCTCCAAAATTTACTTCCCTGCTTTGTTAATTTGCCTTTGATGTTTTCTCACAACTTTTAGAGGGTTGAATCTAGTTCCCAACGGCTCAAGTCTCGCCCAATTCCGATGTGTAAAACTTTAGTTATGAATTTTCTTTGAAAGTGCCAATTACTGGAACTAGTTATCTAAACTTCAAATGCACTGCTTGGCATACCGACTCGCTTGGCCTGGTTAGTGATTAAAATTTGTCCTCAGGTGATCAAAGTTTCCTTAAGGAAGGACCTGTGGAAGTGTAATCCGCCCGTGTGATCAATTACTTGCTCTTTTGACTTGGTGAGTGTTCCAAGTACTTGTGTACGTGTTTGGCTACTTGAGTGGGTAAGGGTGTACTTTATCGCCCTTGACCCTTACCTGTCTTAAATCTTGATATCTTGGAATCTCGTTACTTGAGACTTGTACTAAAAATCTCGTTTTCAACTGTATATCGTTTGCTTTCATCTAACCTTAGTAGAATAAACTGTGAATTTTTAAAGTCGCCAGTTACTATTCATCTCAGTAAACTTTCTAGAAGCTAAAATGGGTTTTTGAACTTTAAACCTTCGAATGGCCAACTCTCAACCTTTTCTTTGGTTTTCCATTCTTTTAAATTTACTTGTACCCTCTTGAGACTTCTCTCACTTTTCTAACTATTTTTTTGCCAAAATGTGCCTTTTCTTATTTTCTTCTTTTTGAAATTTTACGTTTTTTTAACAAGTGGACTTGATTGAAGTAACCAATGTTTGTACTTGGCTTTTAGTCACTATTTCCGAGTTGATAAGTGAGCGTGTTATAAAAAAAAGGTGAGACTTGAGAAAATCCATTTGTTTTATTTGTACCACTTGAGGTGGTGGTTAAAGACTTTAATGAGCCATTAGTGGCCCTTTTCTAGTAGTTTTTGACTAAAAGAATTTAGAAAATGTTAGTGCTCACCCATACTTGGATCTTGGGTGTAAAACTTGGGAACTTTAACATGAAAATGATCGACCCTCTTTCTTGATTTTTGTGCCAACTTAGTGTTTTACATGATTCTCAAATTGGAGAATCTTGAACGTGACTTGAGTCTAATTGAGACATTTTAAAGACATTTATCAAATATTACCCTAGTGATTTGAATTAATGTACTTGATTATTTCCTATGACTTGAAAATGTTATCTTTTAAATAAGGGTAGTAACAAAACTAATAAATCTTGGTTGTATACCTAAGTAATTTATAGTTGTACTTGTCTCAGGTGATCGAGAAGATCCCGGAGAACTCGATTAATCTTGCATGCTTTTGCTTTAGACTCTTGACTTCGGTGAGTGCCAAGTGCATGAATTGTTAAACTACCTGACATGTTTGCTTGAATATGAACTGTTGAGGCAAGAGTGTACTTTATCGCACTCGTCCTCCTCTACTTGACTCCCATGAACATGACTTGTTATTTGACTTGACTTGAACTGAATGTCGATTGGAGTGATTCGTCGACTTAAAAGTTATAACCGGGGATGCCCAAATCTCTTGGGGATCCTTGGGACCCGGGCCGGCAAGGGCTTGGTCAGGAAGCTTGGTGAACCTTAGGTGCTGTTCTTTGAACTTGATCTATTGCAGAGGTCTTGCTCAGTATTGCTCGCTGTAACTTTACCCTTTTTACCTGCTTGTTTGGTTTCGGGCCCGAGAGGGTGAACTGTTAGTCGGAGATTGTACCAAGTGGAGATACTACAGACTTTATCTTTGCTAAGTTGACGGAGAGTCAACATTTGGAATGGAATGGACTCAACTGCTTAACCGTGGAAATTGGCTCCTGAGAACCCCGTATCCTTACCTGCTTCTGTGTACTTTTCCTGTATGAGCACTACTGACTGTTCTTGCGCATATTCACTGTAGATAGAGAGGTTCGAAGAGGGTTCTCCGAACCAAACTCCAAGACTCTTGTCTAATGTGAGCTCTCGTGTAGTAATTCCTTGAGAATACGGTCTCCTGGTGAAAATTGCAATAGTACAAGTGAATGATTGTTTTACACGCTTTTATATCTGAATTTATTGGCTTTCCTACTTGCTTGATTACGTGCTTGCATGCCTTTTCTTGGCCTCACTGAACGTTAGCTCACCCCTTTTCCATTTGTTATTCCTTAACAGGAAGATGACTTGAAGAAATGAGTGGAAGACGTTAGTATATTAGTTAGGCTAGACTTAGTGTATATCTTGGTTTTATTGTATTTGAGTCTTTTAGAATTGTAAAAGTTGAGACCCGATGTATTTAACTTGAGGTTTGTACCTTGAGATTTGTATCATTAGTTTCTCTTATGAAATGAAATGTTTTAGTTGTGCTTTAGTTTGGGTTAGTGACTGTAATTTTACTGGAGTGGAATTGTTTTCACTTATGGATTGTAGTGAGTCCCGGCGAGAGTTGGGCAGGCAGTCTGCCGACCCCTTTGGTTCGCCTTAGGGGGAGGTGGGGCTGTCACAGGTGGTATCAGAGCTTTAGGCTTCAAATCTGTGTAGTGTATCCTAGGCTTAAAAGTTTAGGATGCCGGACTGTGGGATATGATTGAGAGTTAAGTGTGATATGACCTTGGTATTTGATGTTTAATAAGTGATATTGAAGTGTTCATATTTCATTTGAGTGTTATAAATATGAAACGATAAGTGTGCTAGTTTTATTGGCAAAGTGTATAAACTTCCCTAAGTGATTGGCTTTCTTTAGCTCTAAGGGTTGAACTTGGAATTGAGTTTTAAGTTTTTCCCTGGTTGTCTTGTAGACTCTACTCTATAGGTGATTTCATCTCTTTAGTCGTCCTTGAGTTGAGGACTCAGAGCAAGCTTGATTTTCCAAGTATTCTTGATGATGTAGCACTCCTTTTGGTTTGACTCCTTACCCTAGCTTGTATAGGAGCTTTTATCTCGAATTGAGTGAAGAAAACTTGTATTCATTGGAAGTTTTAGGCTAAGAATCTGGAAAGCCGTTTAAGTTCTTGGATGGGATCTGGAGTTCGTAATTATTAGAATGATATGGCTTGATATTGTGGAATCTTCTAGTTCTGCCCTAACTAGGTTTATGGCTTCCTTTGTTTAGTCCTGCCTAGGATAGTAGGGCTTGAGGAAGACCTCTTGGAGGACTTAAAAAAAATTGTTAACCGGCCGTGTAGGCTAATCCCCTTTTGATAAGGTTTATTATGGACATAGTAGGGATGGTGCACACCTTGGGGCCCTTTTGTATTTTCTTGCATGTGTATGTATACCGGCGGCATTTAGTTGCCTATGTCGTGTACTTGACTTATCTGGTTTGTTTTGTAACTTCTTGACTTGTAATATGACTTTTGGTACATGTAATGAATCATGTTTTAAATTTAAATATTTTTGCGACTTATATATGCATCAAGTCCTTTTGTGCTCGATTATCGCTTTTCTTATACAAATTGAACTTGTTTTGAGAAAGGCTTGGCTAGGATGAGAATAGAATCGTGTGTGTGGATTTAGGCAACCGTACACTCCTAAGTGAGATGAGAAACCCTGGGAGAAGGTTTGATAGGTGGGTTCATGTGATGCCATAGAATCCTAGTGATGGATAGGAGCTGGAACTGGAAAGTAAATGACCAAGCTCTACATACTGTAGGAGTTAATTCTTAGAGATGAACGGTGGCAAAGATGTTGGGTCAAAATTTATGTATAAACAAACTTGCACGACTATCTAACTTTCTTAAGAATATTTGTCTAGGAGGTGCATTTTTCCTAAATATAGCTTTTAACCTGAAACTTTGAGAGAATGTTTTTAAGTATTTTCCATGTACATACTATTATACTATATATGTGTTTTAATATTCATGCCTTGAGTTGCATGATTAACCTTCTTAAACTTATTTGAGGAATTTGAAATGGGTCTCGATGATTGAGGCAAAAAAAAAAAATCTTATTCCAAGTTTCTTACGAAGAAAATTTAGTTTTGAGCCATGAAGGAAAGTTTGCATCCTTACATGTATTTTGAAGTTTTAAATTAGTGTTTTACCATATATGCCTCCTATATACATTAAAGCCTTCGAATATATTTCACAAATTATGATTTAACTTGATCTAAACAAAAACATGGATTGGTCCTTTAGGACAAAATAACTAGGTCATTTCTAACATTGTTCATATTGAAAATCGAAAGCCAATAAATGATCTTGGACAAATTGAGTTCGAGAATTTTACTTTTATTCTTTTTGTAAACTTAGTTCTCTATTGAAAATATATCTTTTTACTCGAGATTTAAATTGCATGATCGAATCATTTAATTAGAGTTTTAATTAACCCTAGAGCCATCTAATGTTGGAGTAAACCTTAGTTTCACGAATGATATAGGTATGGAATGTGAACGCTTACTCTACGATATGGACGTTAAGATTTCCTCCAAGGATTAGTGTTTAAGTGTTAGTATAATTCATGCAAATTGTGAATCTTGGGCAAGCAGGAGAATGATTGGCCGATACAGTGAATTTAGCAAATAAGGAGTATAATGTAACCTAAGGAATGGATTGATTAGCTAGATGTGAGAAGTAAGTTAGCATTATCTACTCTTATATCGGGAATTCAAGTTAGAAAACCTATTCATACGGAAATATGAAGATATATGACCTTTTTTTATAAGGTATATCCGAGAATAAATGAAGTTCGAACGTGTCATTGGGAAAAAGGTTTATTAAGATAGCACATATATGCTTTATTAGGAATAAAATGCATGAAAGAAAGTGAACCGTCGTGGAAGGCGCCTATGTTTTTGTTGAGAAAAGGTTGGAAGTATAAAGCTATGCGTGGACTTTCGTGACTTGAAGGAAGTGACCATTAAGAGGAAAATATTTCACCTAGAAGGACTGCTTGATCAATTATAAGAAATCTTCGTATTTCCTAAGTCGTATAATCTCTAAGAAAGGACTTAAGGTGGATCTAACTAAGAATGGAAGCATTATCTCTATAGAATGACTTTTGAGGGTCTTGCTAATCATAAGAGCATTGCACCGGGTTTGAAAGAACTTAGACCTTATAATTAGGGTTGAAATTTCAAATCAAGATATGCTAATGGAGATCTTATGACATATTGGACAAGTTACTACTTAAGGTTCCGTAGAAATAATAGGATGAAGTATAGAAGAGATGTGTGAGAATATGGGGATTCTTCAACAGGAAATAGAATGCCAAAAAGAAATGGCTGACCATTGGAAAGAAAGGTATGGAAACCTCAGATATTAAGTGAAGAACTGCTCGAGAAACTAGACCCTACCATGGACTCACTGAAGGTCTTAGGGACACTAAGAAATAGTAGTTTCTTTTGGGTGTAGCGTGTCTTGTGAAGATCTTGGATAGTAAGTTGGATCTACTATAAGATTGGAGAGCTTGGAGCTTGAACGGTGAATTGAATTGCTACTCCTTGATGGCTGTTAACTATGATTCTAGGTGATTCACCTACCTGCATACCATGAATCAGTGTGAATTTCGAGGACGAAATTCTTTTAAGGAGGGGAGGTTGTGAGGACTCGTATTTCTTTTAATGTTAAAAGTTAATTTTATGCCATTTTAGATATATTTCACTTATTTTACCAAAAATTCCCCTTCGTCGATTGCTTTATTTTAAAAATTTTCAAGACTGGCGGAAGTATATTATGTGCATGTCTCGGTCTTTATTTCCCTGCGTGACTGATTAAATCTGGTATCCTTGAGTTCTGCAATCGAATCCTAGGTTTAGACTTTAAGTGTGAGTAATTGACTCGTTATACCTGTCGACACAAATTACACCGACTTGATTCTTAGTACACCCACTTCATTTGTTCGAGTTTGAAAACCTGTGTCACTTACTTTAAATTCACTAATCACTTATATTAGTAGAGGCTAGCAACCAATTTCCCTCTCTTTCCTATCACATCCCACTTGGAAGACAAAAACTTCTCTCCCCATCACTTCATGACATCACATTCTCTCACCATCACTTCTTAAGTCCTAGAACTAAGGAAACCCACCTCACTAAGCTTCCCAATTACTCCATTTCTTCTCCTTACAGCCGGCCACCCCTCTCCATTCCTCCTCAAGAGAATCAACTTCATCAACAACTTAAACCTTCTCCATTTTCTTCCCCTCAAGAGCCGGCCACCCTTGCTCTTTCTCTCTCAAGGTTTGATCCAACTTTCCTCCTTTTCAACTCATGTCTTGGAAGCTTGAGGAACTCACACACTCTCACCTAAGGCTAGCCGAATTCTTGGAGGAGGAAGAACTCTTGGTGGTGACTTTTGGAAACTCTAATCTTGGAACAACCACTAGGCTTGAGGTAATCTCTTGATCTTGAAGATCTAGCCTTTGATTTTGCTCTTAGAGGATGAATCTTGAAACCTCACTTGGAAGGTTGTTGTTGGTAGTGTTGAGATGCTTTGTGGGCTCTTGGATTCCCACATGGATGCTTGATCTTGTTGCTTAGATGTGTTCTTGTTGGATGATGTGTATATGTGTGTTTGGTTGGTTAAGAAACTTGAAGTAAGCGTAGCTTTAACTTGGTTAAAGAAGAGAAGAGGAGGAACCGAAAATTTGGATTGTTTTGCCCTTGATTTTTGCACCTGAAATTTTGAAATTTTATGCTGTTTGGGGGCTTGAAATTTAAGCTTTGGATTGATAATTTTCCCACAAAATTCTTCTCAAAAGATGTTGCAAAAGTGGTTTCCAAAGAGAGCAAAAATCTGGAAAATTTTGAGAAAACCTGCTGTCCGAAAATGAGGAACTGTTTTAATGAAATTTTGGTTGAAATCTTTCACCAATTTGGCCCTATTTATGTCAAGGAAGGTCAACACTATCTTGGTACCAAAAACTAGAGCAAATGGAAGTGGCTAGACATGATTTTTAGACTTGGAAAGGAAGTTGAACAAATTTCCAGATTTGAACTTGAAAACATGGACACACTTTATACACTTGGAAACTGACATTCCCATGGGAGTCTATGGCTGAAACTTGACATGATTATAGTCCATATATAGAAGAGTCTGTGTACCAAATTTGGTGTCAATCCAATGTTTATTCGAGCTCCAAATGATTTACCAAAGTCGGCCCTGTGAATCTGGAAACCTGCTTCGTCAGGCAGCCTCTCCTGTTCTGTTCTAATGACTGTCATTTCGCGCTCGAGAGTCGAAATTAAGTGCTGTCAGTGGCATGTGAAAATAGACTCGAAGAGGTTTCTAACGGTATAACCCTTGCACAGTAAATCCATTCCTACGAGCTACAGTGATTCTTGAAAGATGACTGAAAATTCTGCCTGTTTTCCTGGATTTTGTCTGAGCTGCCACTTAATCTCCAAAATTTACTTCCCTGCTTTGTTAATTTGCATTTGATGCTTTCTCACGAATTTTGGAGGGTTGAATCTAGTTT
This sequence comes from Gardenia jasminoides, assembly GCA_013103745.1. Classification (NCBI taxonomy): domain Eukaryota; kingdom Viridiplantae; phylum Streptophyta; class Magnoliopsida; order Gentianales; family Rubiaceae; genus Gardenia; species Gardenia jasminoides. The sequence continues at coordinate 34,232,127 of CM023101.1, read as the reverse complement.
CCAAAGGGCTCAAGCCTCGCCTAATTCTGATGTGTAAAACTTTAGTTATGAATTTTCTTTGAAAGTGCCAATTACTGGAACTAGTTATCTAAACTTCAAATGCACTGCTTGGCATACCGACTCGCTTGGCCTGGTTAGTGATTAAAATTTGTCCTCAGGTGATCAAAGTTTCCTTGAGGAAGGACCCGCGGAAGTGTAATCTGCCTGTGTGATCAATTATTTGCTCTTTTGACTTGGTGAGTGTTCCAAGTACTTGTGTATGTGTTTGGCTACTTGAGTGGGTAAGGGTGTACTTTATCGCCCTCGACCCTTACCTGTCTTAAATCTTGCTATCTTGGAATCTTGTTATTTGAGACTTGTACTAAAAATCTCATTTTCAACGGTATATCGTTTGCTTTCATCTGACCTTCGTAGAATAAACTGTGAATTTTTAAAGTCGCCAGTTACTATTCATCTCAGTAAACTTTCCTGAAGCTAAAATGGGTTTTTGAACTTTAAACCTTCGAATGGCCAACTCTCAACCTTTTCTTTGGTTTTTCCACTCTTTTAAATTTACTTGTAACCTTTAGTGACTTCTCTCACTTTTCTAACTATTTTTGGCCAAAATGTGCATTTTCTTATTTTCTCCTTTTCGAAATTTTACGTTTTTTTAACAAGTGGACTTGATTAAAGTAACCAATGTTTGTACTTGGCTTTTAGTCACTATTTCCAAGTTGATAAGTGAGCGTGTTATAAAAAAAAGGGGAGACTTGAGAAAATCCATTTGTTTTACTTGTACCACTTGAGATGGTGGTTAAAGACTTTAATGAGCCATTAGTGGCCCTTTTCTAGTAGTTTTTGACTAAAAGAATTTAGAAAATGTTAGAGCTCACCCATACTTGGATCTTGGGCGTAAAACTTGGGAACTTTGACATGAAAATGATCGACCCTCTTTCTTGATTTTTGTGCCAACTTAGTGTTTCACTTGATTCTCAAATTGGAGAATCTTGAACTTGACTTGAGATATTTTAAAGACATTTATCAAATATTACCCTAGTGATTTGAATTAAAGTACTTGATTATTTCCCATGACTTGAAAATGTTATCTTTTAAATAAGGGTAGTAAGAAAACTACTAAACCTTGGTTGTATACCTAGGTAATTTATACTTGTACTTGTCTCAGGTGATCGAGAAGATTTCGGAGAACTCGATTGATCTTGCGTGCTTTTGCTTTAGGCTCTTGACTTCGGTGAGTGCCAAGTGCATGAATTATTGAACTACCTGACATGTTTGCTTGAATATGAACTGTTGAGGCGAGAGTGTACTTTATCGCACTCGTCCTTCTCTACTTGACTCGCATGAACATGACTTGTTACTTGACTTGACTTGAACTAAATGTCGATTGGAGTGATTCGTCGACTTAAAAGTTATAACCGGTGACTCCCAAACCTCTTGGGGATTCTTGGGACCCGGACCGGCAAGGGCTTTGTCGGGAAGTTTGGTGAACCTTAGGTACTGTTCTTTGAGCTTGATCTATTGCAGAGGTCTTGCCGGTGTGCTCGTTGTAGCTTTACCCTTTTACACCTTGTTTGGTTTGGGCCGAGAGGGTGAGCTGTTGGTCTGAGATGTACCAAGTGGAGATACTACGGACTTTATCTTTGCTAAGTTGTGGAGAGTCAACATTTGGAATGGAATGGACTCAACCGCTTATGGGGAAATTGGCTCCTAAGAGCCAGTATCATACACCACTTCTGTGTACTTTTCCTGTATGAGCACTACCGACTGTTCTTGCGCATATTCACTGTAGATAGAGAGATTCGAAGAGGGTTCTCCGAACCAAGCTCCAAGACTCTTGTCTAATGTGAGCCCTCGAGTAGTGATTCCTTGAGAATACGGTCTCCTGGTGAAAATTGTAATAGTACAAATGAATGATTGATTTACACGCTTTTATATCTAAATTTACTGGCTTTCCTACTTGCTTGGTTACGTGCTTGCATGCCTTTTCTTGGCCTCCCTGAGTGTTAGCTCACCCCTTTCCCATTTGTTATTCCTTAACAGGAAGATGACTTGAAGAAATGAGTGGAAGGCGTTAGTATATTAGTTAGGCTAAACTTAGTGTATATCTTGGTTTTATTGTATTTGAGTCTTTTAGAATTGTAAAAGTTGAGACCCGATGTATTTAACTTGAGGTTTGTACCTTGAGATTTGTATCATTAGTTGCTCTTATGAAATGAAATGTTTTAGTTGTGCTTTAGTTTGGGTTAGTGACTGTAATTTTTTTGGAGTGGAATTGTTTTTACTTATGGATTGTAGTGAGTCCGGTGACGAGAGTTGAGCGGTGATCTATGCCGACCCCTTTAGTTAGGGGAGGTAGAAGCGGTCACGTGAGCTGAGTCAGCTTTGATGCCTTTATGCCAATTTTCCATGGGATGGCTAACATAGAATTTCTTCCTTGTGGGAGTGTTAATGGTTGGAGTCCTTTTTTGGTGTCGATTTTCTACAATTAGCAATAAAGAATATGCTTTATTTCCAAAGTGAGTTAGTAGGAAAGCCTTTCAATTGCAGTACCACTTTCTAGCGATCTAGTTCCATTCCAGTCTATCAGTTTTGTTTATTATCTTAGAGACATGCAAAAAAATCGGTAGGACTCTATTTTCATTTGTCTATCTTTGTCACCTTTTTGTCCAAATAGTTTGAACAACTTGCAAATAACCCCTGATTTTGATTGACTCCTTATAAAACTTAATGAACATATTGTGAGGGTCCCAAAATTCAAATTTTATTTTAAAAATGTATAATATTATTTATATTATGTTTATTTATTGAAATATGAGTGAATATATGTTTAAAGTGATTATTTTCTAATTTAGAGAATTTTATACGAATTTATTGCCGGTGTGGGTGGTTTGGCTATTTTAGCGTTAAAAATTGTTCCGACACGTGAATAGTGACTTGGACTTGAAACCGAGCATGTGTAGTGATATTTTGGAAATATTATTATGGTGAGACGATTTCGGGATGAAGGAAACCAGGTGTAAGTTAGAATACCGCTATTTCTGGCGACATAAAGTGGTCATGAGACAACTTTTCCATAAATTAAGGAGAAACCACTCCTTTTGCCCCATAAAGCCTTGTTTCTTGCTTCCTTTCCTCACTTTTCAGCAGCCATCTTGGAGCCTTAGAGAGAGAGAGACAGCCGAGAGCTAAGGGAGAGAGAGAGAGAGAGAGAATTTGCACTTCATCTTCTTCTTCTTTGCTTCCTTCAAGCTTCAACCACCATTGAAGCCATCCTCATACTTCTTGCAGCCGAGAGAGAGAGGAGAGGGAAGAGCTGGCCGATTTTCTTGGGGAAGAAAGAGGAAAATGCTTGAGGTTTGAGCTTCAATCTTCTTGATCATCCATCAACTTGAAGTGTGAGATCTTAGTGAAGGAATCTTGGGTTTGATCATCCATTTCTTGGCAGCCGTGTGAAGGGAGAAGAAGAGGGGGAAAGATCCGAAAATTTGGAGGAAAAGAAAGAGAAAAGTGAAGAAACAAAGCTTGATTGAGTGATGTGTTACAAGATCGTGAGCTTGGAGTTGAAAATCATCGTCAAAACTCGAAGATCTTGGGTAAAGATCGAAGCTTGAGGAGTTGCTAGGCTTGGGAGCACTCTTGGAAAGAAACCCATGAGATCATCTTGGATCTTGTCAGATCTAGTCAGATCTGAAGGTATAAAGCTTGAATCTTGTAGATATAGCTTTATTAGTGTTAAATAGTTCAGATCTGTGGTTGTTATTGATATAATGATCTCATCTGAAAAGATGAAGTTGGGCTCTTGAAATCCCAACCTAGGTAGCGAACTTGAGGTGGATTTTAGGTAGCTGACTTGAGGACCTGTTTGGGATCTGAATGATATTTGTGAAATATATAAGGATATGGTTAGAAAAGTAGGGTTTTATTGTTGAGAATTTTGAAGGAAAATAGATGTGATGGCCGAACCCATGCTTGGTAAATTTAATACTTGATTTCGAAATTTGTGTTTGTTCTTGAAGAACTTTCTTCTGAGAAAATATGTGTTTTGTTCAATTGCGAGTGTATGTTTGAGTGGAGGGAATGTTTGAATTTTAAAAGATGAGAAGTGAAGTTTTTCATGAATTTCGAATGAAAAGTGTCATTTGAATGAATTTGAGGGTTTTTATTATATTTTGGGTCAAATTCTATGGATTTCGAATATAAGAGCTTGGTATGAAGTATTTTAAATTATGTATAGTTTGACTATGATTGAGTGTCAAGTTATTTTGAAAATAATGATTTTTGAGGTTTGAGACCTTACTATTTCAACAAGGGTAATTTTAAATATGGCCCGAACCAAATTTCGTAGTAGTGAGGGTTTGGTGCTTCTGTGGAGTTGAGTTAAGACTTGGAATATGAGATTTTGGCAAGTATCTGATAGTTGAACTTTGGCTCAGGTGGCCAAGATTTTGTCGAGGGTGAACCAGCTAACGAAGTTTAGCATTCTTCTTTACTCACTAGTTTGAGTGGTTCGAGGTGAGTGTTCTAAGTCTCTTTTCAATAAAAATCTTGCCATTGTTTGTAAATGAATGATTTGTAAAATGATTTGCTAGTATTTACAATGAAGTGATTTATCACTATTTCTAAGTAAAATGCTTTTACCCGTGAAATAGCTTATAAAGGATTTGTGAGTGTTCTAACTCTCTTTTCAATAAAAATCTTACCATTGTTTGTAAATGAATGATTTGTAAAATGATTTGCTAGTATTTACAATGAAGTGATTTATCACTATTTCTACGTAAAATGCTTTTACCCGTGAAATAGCTTATAAAGGATTTGTGAGTGATTCAACTCCCCTTCAAATGAAATCTGGCAATAGTTTCCAAATGAATGATTTATTGAAAAGATTTACTATCACTTCCAAATGAAATGCTTTACAAGTGAAACCATTTATGAAGAGTTTATGGATGTTCAAATCCATTTTAAATCAAATGTTTCGCTACTACGTGAAGATGACTTGTGATACAATATACTCAACTTGTACTTGCAAAGAAATGAGTTTGTGAATATCTCCCGTATGTTACGTGAATTACATACTTGTTTCTAGGCGAGTGTGTACTTTACCACACTCGACCCTAGCTGTTAATATCTTGTTCAACTGTCTACACTTCCATTGCTTGCATATTACTTGTTTCCTTGATTGTTTTGTTGATAACTTGATTGTTTGATAGTGGTGTACCAAGGAGCATTTTACCCCTGTAGTCCGATGTGTACCTTATCGCATCGTTCACTACTTGTAGGTCGATGTGTACTTTATCGTATCGGTAGGCGGGTCTCAAGACCCTTTTGCTAGAAAGCCTATCTAAGACCCCCTTCTTGAGCGTCGGTGGGTCAAAGCCTACTTGAATACGCCATTAGGGTGGCTGGATGGGTTGGAAAAGCTTTATCTTAAAACAAACTCCTTGGTGGTGGCCGATCATTATTTAGCATGTTGTGCGCCTTTGGCTGAGCTGGGCCCTACCACTTGGTTGCTAACCTATTCGAGCGAGCGGTTCGGTCGGGTAGGTTGGAACCACAGACCTTGTTTGGTATACTCGAGTATTACCTTGGAGGGATAAGGTGATGGCCAGTTGAGGCGGGGATTGATTAGGAGTTATAAGGTGAAGTGGACTACAGAAATAGCTCCAAGTGAGCACTGTATCCTTCCAATACTGGATTTGATTGTGTACTGAATTACTGTTTACTGTATGTTATTGTTAAATTGAGTATTGATGGATTGATTGCTTGAAAACTCAATTGTTTTACAAAGTGACTGTTAACTCAAAGGTCCATAAATTTTCTTGTTTTTACTGGACATTCACTGAGCTCCTAGCTCACCCCAAAAATGTTTTATTTTCCCCACAGGTCTCGAAACGTTGGATAGCGTGCGTTGTGATCCTTCTTAGTGTATTTGACTGGGTTAATTCTTGTACCTTTTGTAATCATGGATGGATGGACTTTTATTATACTTGGGCCTATGAGATGGTAATGTGGTTGTACTCTAAGTACTTTGAACTGTAATTTGGGAATGAGAGTTGTAAGTTGAATTTCATTGTGTAATATTTGTGATTTGGATTGGAATGGTTGTTTACAATCACTTTTGAAGTATTATTGGTTATTCTAATTAGTGAGTCCTGGCGAGAGCTGGGCAGGCACTCCACGGATACCTTAGGGTACGCCCTAGGGAGAAGTGGGGCTGTCACACATATGAAAAATATAAATGACCCTCTCAATTTGTTAATGTTCTCATACTATGTACATTATCAGGAAAAATTAACCAATGTCAAACTGAAAAGTTTGGTGTATTACTGCTTATCTTTTGCAACGGTAACATCTATAGTTTCCACGAAAGTTGAAGACTGAGACATGTTCGCAAGTTCAGGCGCCATAAATTGGCTCAAGTGCAACTCTAGATTATTTTGAAAAAACCATGGAGACATGAACATTCAAAAAATTGCACCATCAAAATTCGGCTTGCAACAATGGCGACTATTAATTTTTTCCAATTCGAGTTTCCACATTGACATTTTGTACGTTTCCCAGGAAAATTATATAAAGTTGGAGAGATGAAATAATACTGCATGCAAACTGATAATGAAAGTCACAATTACGAGTTGGCTCAATAGATAAAAATGACTATTTTCATACAAAATCAATGTGAAAACTACTTAATAGGTTATCTATACAGATCTTTGTAAACAATCATGATTTTGCGAAGATGCCTTAGTCCGTAGCAAAATCAAATTCATCCAAACTTATTCTTATAAACAGAGGTGGATGGGACGACTAGTACGTAAAGAAAAGAAAAGGACAAAATTAATATGTTTGCATTAATATTTGCAAACATGGTAAATTTTTAATGATGTAAACAACGAACATGACTTGAAGAAAGAGACCTTGCATCGGCTATCGATTTTAGATGAATTTGTTAACGTGTAGATTTTGATGAAAACTTTGTCTTTACCTAATCTCAAGATCATCGAGACTAAACTTGTTTGTTTTGTAGTGCACTTCAGCGTACAGGCTCATGACAGAAATGATACTGCTGCACCTGACGGAAATGATGTTAACACCCTAGGAAGGAATTTAAATTCCCCTATGAGCCTCTTCAACGGACTGAGGATTCCAGTGAGTCCTTGAAAAAAAATTTTAAAAACTAACAAAGATGAAATAAAAATATTTTAGAAGCCAGTGCTACTAGATTTAATACCTTTTCCTTTTCTTTTTAAATTTATTAAAGTAAACATCATCATTTCTATTAGACTGATTACATTTCGAACTTGCTCAATTTGCCAATTCTTAGGGTTAAACCAAATTTAGAGCGAAAGCTTTCTGATTAATCATTTAGACGAACTAGTCTAAGTATCCTAGTTTGAAAATAATAAAAACCATTCTATATTTTCTCTTTTCTAAGAAAAAATAAAGATCCTACTAATGATTACATCTACCATGAGATCATTCAAACCTTCAAATTTTTCTTATGTTTAATTCCAATAAACCCCCTAAAACTACCCTTTCTTCACATTACCTTCCTGAACATCCATTGAACCAATCAACCCTTGTATTATCACAATTTTCTCAATCAGGTACCACTTAATCAGGAAGATCAATTTTTGAATGGAATTAGTCATATGCAACAAATAATGGTTCTGCAGAAATGACCAAATTACCGCACAAGTTCTTAATTATCATATTTTATTTATTTACTATTGATGGAAAATTTTCTAAAACAATCTAGTAATTCCCCCTAATGCCAAAAATTCTATTTTCGATAGTTTTTGGTTTATTATTGTAATTGAAGTTTATTCTTAGATATATTAGCTTATTTCTACTATGTTATATATATATATATATATATATATATATATATATATTAATTGAAGTAGTAGAAATAAGCTAATATATCTGAGAATAAACTTCAATTAATATATATATATATATATATATATGTTATGAGTCTATGACTACAAAATGTATTGAATACATTGTATTTTATGTTTCATTGGTTCAACAGTTTTTACAATGTGTGATCCAGAGTTCATCTTAATATTTTTATTAGTTCAAAAATTTGTTCAAAACTTTTGTATCGAATTATAAATAGCATGAGAAGGGTAATTTGATCAGTTCATGAAACTATGTATATTTCACATGATTGGCTCAAATTTATAGATGACCCCCCTTAATTTACTTTTTCATTTACTTTTTAAATCAATCAAAAAACCTTGCATATAATAGAACCCACGGTTTAAAAGTAAAAAAAGAAAAGAAAAGAAAAACCTAGAACACCTGAAATTGGGCTGCCCAACCTAATGGTAGTTGAATGGGAAGGTTGCAACAATTCAAGGGTGGATTGGTTCAATTAAATGTTTGGTGGAGCAATGTGAAGAAAGACACTTTTGCAAAGGGTTTATTGGAATTCACCCTTTCTTACTGTCACACCATTTTCATCAGTTTCTCCACAGTTTTTAACACTAGAAACCAATTACACAATTGTTAATTGGATTCCATTGAACCGAGTAGTATACTATATTACGTTCTTGTTAGTGTACCATGAATCAATAATCATGGCTAGCTGTAGACGTGACTGCGATTCCAAAGTCGTAAGTTTTGGTTTAAAAACTAATATTCGCTTCATTTGAAAGGTAGAATCTGAGCCAATCGTTATAGGAATGGCTACGATTACGATTTCTAAATCTTTTGTTCCGGTCCAATTACAATCTAAATTTCTTTGGGTTCCCGTTTTGGTTCTAGTTTTTCTAAATATGTTAAAATACTTGTTATTATAAAATTGATTTTAAGTAAATATGACAATGAATGTAAAAAAAAATGAATTTTATTGTATTATCATTTGACAAGGAAAAAAAATTACATATATTCTTGATTTAGCAAATTGTTATTTTTTGTTTTAGTGACGGCTATTTTCTTGATCTCTTAAAAAAATATTTTTTGTGAATTTATTATAATGGTTAGGCAAACTCAAAATATTATGAAATGCTAGTTTAATACTTTGATTATTTAACTTTAAAACTTTGACTAGATTGGATTTGATCTAATTCAGTTATTTCTATATTTACTAATGAATTGGGATAATAAGTTGGTTGACTAAAATGGATGTTATTGGTATTGAGTATTGACTATTAAAATTGAATTTTAAATTGAGTCAAAGAGACCCTATTACTCAGGATATAAGTGTATGTTTAGACGGCTTGAACAGGCCTTAAATCGTCAGTTTCGGTTTCGGTTTCGGTTCAATTTTTGTGAATCTGAAACTTAACCTTTAATCATGGTTATGGTTTCAGTTCCAATTTCTCAAATCCGGTTCCAGTTCCGATTTAATAAACCATTGGTCCGATTCCGATTCAAATCTAAACCATAACCACCCCTAACTAGCTGGCAATATTTCTCGCTTGTTCCCAATTGATTATGTTAGTTGATTATAAATTCTAATTTTAGATATGTGGTGTTATTAATAGCATTTGTATTGTGATTATGGATTTTTTAGTGATAAAAAAAGTTAAAATCTATAATCACCTAAAGAGGAATTTTTCCTGATTGTGATTGTACTCTATAATTAGTTTCTATAGTCAAATTTTGTAAAATCTAAAGCAACCAATAGCAATACCTTCATTAGTTATTAGAATAAAATCATTAAGTGAGCAATGTGAAGCTCTAAGTATGAACCTTGTTTTGATCCATCTTTTAGACGAATTAGTCTGATAATCATAGCCTGAAAACATTGATAGTCCTCGTTAGAATTTCTTATGAGCAATATATGAAGAAAAGAATCGTATGATGGCATATAGTACAAGAAAGAAACGAAAATTCCTCTACCAAGAGTATTTTCAAGTAATCAAGTACCTTCTTGAGACTAATTCAAACTGTGTAATGCAAGTGGCCAAATTTAGGGGGAAAAAAGGGAAAAATCTATCAAATCTGGCTGCAGAGTGGATATCATTTTCAATTCTATCGTACTTATTAATACTAGTTAGTACCTTGCAGAATGTGTGATGCTTTAAGTTTATTTATGATACAGAACCACGAACCTGGATTCTGGAATTCAACATTTGTATCAATAAAATTGCCCAAGAAGCCATGTAGGATTCTAAATTATTAAGAATACTTGGAGAAAGGGCGAAACATTCTTGGAAATATAACTAAAATTCTAGTGGAAAACAAAATAGCAGCTTCATGCATTTAAATCTTCAGAAAGAACAAAAGTCCTAGTATCTTCAGAAACAACAAAAGTCATAGGAACTGATGCCACCACACAGTTTGAGACAGGATAAAGAGCATTAAAACAACATGAATAATTTGATCTTGATGCTAGACTGATGCAACAGAACCAGTAACAGTACAAAAGTTCAAAAAGTTTAAATAAAATGTAAAATGATTAAATTGTCTTCCCAAACTAAACACACTTGAGACGTCAGTAATCCATTTATTTAGATGAAATGAAGATCTTCAGATCAGTATTTCCCATGTCCATTTGCTCCTCCTGAAGTGGCTTCACAAAACTTGTAGAGAATGGACAACCAGACACCTCAATTATTCCAAGAGTTGAACTCCCCAAGCTAGAAGGGATCTCCTCCAACAAGCGACAGTTTTCCAATACTAATTTCCTTAGACTAGGAAAACAGTCCACGTACTCGGAGGCTGTCCAATTGACAATATCCAGGGAAGCTATTTTCAAGAAACTAACTTTCAGGGAACCCCTATTCCTCCATGTTCCATATTTTTCCCTGAAAGGCCCCGTCCAGTAATTTGAGAACTGCAATATTGGGTAGATTTTGAATTTCTGACATTTTGCTCCAGGGGAAGAGAAAGCCGGATAGATTCAACTTTCTAATTGTCAAAGAGAATTGACACTGAAACTGGCATTGAACACCGCTATAGTCAATGAACTTGAGAGTGAGTGATTCTAGTCCATTTAAGAAGTCAAGTACTAGAATCTTGTCAGCTGAATCCCTAGAATCATTAGCCTCGTAGAACTGCATTTCAGCTTGCGGATATTCGGAAACTTTCTAAGCATCTTGTCAATGGCATCCCAAGAAGGAAGCATTATTCTGGACAACGTATTCAAATCACACAAATGTGCAGCATTCTCAAGATTGTCAGTGGACAACTGAGGCTTACAATATTCATCTTGCAAGTTGCCTTTTATTACTAAGTGCCTTAATTTCTTCACATTCCATATAGTATCTGGCAGTGAAATGGCCTTGTGAAATGTTTGCAGAATAAAAGTTTCCAAATTCAAGAGATTGGATACTGAAGATGCAATTGACTCCATAAATCCAACAACTGCCAGGTACCTCAAGTGAACAAGTAATTCTAGTTCCCTAGGAAAAGTAGAACCTAGACCTAATTGGCTCAAATCTAACACTTTAACAAGTTTGCTGGCAAAGAGGAATCGTATGTCAGTAACAATAGGTAGGTAGCTTTCACGATTATCGAAGAATAGTAGAGAACGGATGGTGGGAGTAAATAACCTGGACTTGCAAAATTGCCCTAGATTGGACTTGATGGATAAGCGGCGTAGGTTGTGTGGCACACTGAGAGTATATATTTCATCATACCCACTCATCAGCTGCACAAATTTTTCGTCTTTGCCTTTTCTCACACAAAACTCATAGAGCAAATCATGAACATGACAGGTTTTGACTCCACCGATGGATCTTTGTTTGGAAACCATGACTAAACTTCTGTTAATAAGAGCCATCATGTAATCATTTGCCACATCCTCTGCGCTCTTGAACGGAGTTTTTTATGCAAATCCTTCAGCCGCCCATAACCAAATCAACTTCTCAGTAGTGTGTTCATGATCTTCTGGAAACGCTCCGGAGTATAGAAAGCACGGCTTCAAATAATCTGGTAAATTCTTGTAACTCAACTCTAATGCAGCAGTGCATTGTTCTGTTCTAGAAAGGATGCTTGAATTTAAACTTTCCACTACCTTTTTCCATCTATATTTGTCCTCATTTGCTAGAATTCCAGCAAGAATGATGATGGTAAGTGGTAGTCCTTGACACATTTCCACAATTTGCATTCGAAGTATGCATAATTCTGGAGGAGGCGAGTCTTTTCCAGGAAGTAACCTTTCACATAGCAAATCCCAGCTATAATCAGGACTGAGTGGGTGAAGGAAATGGGGTCCTTCATCAAGTTCACCTCTCAGAGAAGCGACATCGCAATTTCGACTTGTCAACATCACTCTACTTCCATTTCGGCCATCAGGGAATGATGCTTCCAATGCGTTCCATGCTTTAGTGTCCCATATATCATCCAAAACAATGAGATATTTTGTCCTTAGCAAGCCTCTTTTGACTTCTTGGGCCAAATCTTCTTCAGACATCTCAACAAACTTGTCAGGAAGCTTGGAATGAATACAAGTCAAAATTTGAAGCAACAGATTTTTCTTGTGATACATTTGAGAGACAGTACACCAAGCGCGTCTATGAAAATGCGCCACAACTGAAGAATCATTGTAAACTTTTTTAGCTAATGTCGTCTTACCGAGTCCTGGCATACCCACAATAGGAATTATTTGCACCTGGGATGGCCCTTTTGTGAGTCGATTGATCATTGAGGTTGCCTCATCATCAAATCCCACTACGACATCACTGATTATTGACTGGCTTCCTTGTGATGGCAAGTGACTTAGTCTTTTGGTAACTTCAACTTTGAGATCAAGTCTATTGCTCCCAAAAATCTTCAGGGCCACAGCTTTGATGATCTTAATTTCTTCCACTATCTAATCAAACGACATGGAAGAAGAATCAAGAACATCTCCAGCTAGTAAGGAGTCGATAAGGAACTCTGCCTTGTATGCCACCTCTACAACACAACTCCGAAATGCTTGGAGCTCCTCACCTTCATTGCGCCATTCCACAATTTTCTGCAGAAAAGAGTGTAAGAAGACAAGTTCTTCCTGTATTGTTTGGATTGGATAGTTTACAAGAGCAACAGAACCAGCCTCAGAACTAGTCTGTTCCATCATATATTTTTGAAGAAAAACAATAAAACCCAACTCATTGGTCCTAGGAAAGTTGGATGATGATGTTTCTGGAGATGCCTCAGCAACTATTGCCTTGATAAGCTTCAGGCCTTCCAGAAAATCTTGGTAAGACACGAGATCCATATGCTTGAGCAATCCATCTTCATTGGCACTGAGAGAGAAAGAGAGAGAGAGAAAGCAACAAGTCCTGCATCGCATAGCACTAGTCTAGTAAGATATCTCACTTTCTCATCAAACTTGTCAAGATTCTCCTTGAGAATGGTTCCCAAGGATCTTAATCCCTCAAAAAGCAGTCGCAGTTTATCCTTCAGAGATATCATAAAACAAGCTCCGGTCTTTACTATCTCCCATAAATAAAATAATAGAGAATCGATGAAGCCTCTCAATACATGCTCATCTGTTTTCGCATGTGACTGTCTTGATAACTTTGAAGCAATCAGGGCCTGGACACAAGTCTTATGGACTTGCGGCTCTGCCCAAACAATCTTCTGTAGCCGGTAAGAAGTATCATCCTTGATAGACATGGACTTGTTAGAGAAGCACGCAAAAGAGAGAGATGCAGCATTGACAGCGACAAATTCAGCCCGACTCAATAAAGGTCCCAATTGCATATCTTCAACTCCATGGTCTGTGACAAAACAGATGAAGTTTTTCAAGAATGTCAGCATCTCTTCAAGGGCTTTGGCCTGTTCTCCAGAATTGTTGTACAGATATGCTGAGTAAAGAATATCCTTTAGATTCTCCAGAAGATGAGTCCATGATTTCCATAAGGTCAACTTTCTTTACCAGGGAATTACTAGACTGCCTTGATAAGCAATCTATGAAAACCAAGTACCATTTCTTAATTTCTTGGTTGAAAGATCTTAAAAAACCTTGGTGGGAAGATACAAAATTACTGGTCATAGCTCCTAAAATGGTGTTACAATCTTTATAGCCCACAGTAATATCATACCTGGTGAAAATCAGCAGTCGCTGCTTGGAAACGGCATCTTTCATGCTAACTACCAGTGCTTCGAGCATTGCATCATCATCGTCGCCCCATTTTCTCACACACAGAAGAAATGTTCTGAACAATCTTAGATGCGCTTCCACGTCAGTCAACCTAAAGAGCTCCTCCATCCCTTCCGGAGATTTTGGGTGCCTGTTCTTCAGGAACTGCAGATCTTCCAAGAGGGCTGAAATGGAAGCAAGACAATCGGAGGCCATCTGACAATAAGGATGATAAGTTCCTTAGAAATGGAAGAGGTCGATGAATATTGCTAGGAATGACGAAAACAGTTATACAGCTCTCCTCTTTCGGATCACTCTATGGTAGGAACTGTATGCAGTTCCTACCGTAGGAAGTGGGTGTGCGTTTGGACGAGAAATTGACACGGAGCATGATGTCAAATCTCTCAGTTTGTGGTTGAGAGAGTAAGTTTGAGTGACTAATATTGTAATGATTTGATGTATATAAAATAAAATATATTTAAAAAATATGATAATAAAAAATATAAAAAATTTTCTGTGAAAAACCCCAATCCAAATAAGACGGATTCATCCCCAAATTCTTTTATTACTTATAATGTACAAGCCAAAACTCTTTTCAAAGGACGCACGAAGATGGAACAATTCTCTGCTGTTTTTCTAAAATTTTTTAACCAAATAACTCCCAAATTTTAAGGCATGTTTCGATTGCTATTTTTTAAAATTTTCATAGAACAATTACTATAACGATTTGTTGTATATGAAATAAAAAGATAATTAAAAAATGTGTTCATGAAAATCATCAAAATTTTTCTAGAAAAAACTTCAATCAAAACATGCCCTTAGTTTTCTTTTTTCCAATTTTCTATCATTTGCGTGAATGAGAAATTCCTCTACCCTTTAGTTCTTTTTGTAGAATATCTCTTCATTATATTCAATATTGATTTGTCTATTCTTTTATTTATATTCCATCTTGGATGTACAATCTCCAATTTATAAAATGAAGATATTATATATATATATATATATGTATGTATGTATGTATGTATGTGTATATATATATATATATATATAAATGTATATTTGTCCTTATAAGATGTCAGTTATAAATTGACCATTATCCAACTATGAAAAAGAAAAATATTCTAAAAAAGAAAGTTCGAAATCAATTACCAATTTTTTACAATTGCATTCACATGCCATTTATATGGACATTTATTTGTCCTTTTTCCACTAAAAGATCTTCGCTTATTACAATCTTTTCTTTATCATTTTCTAGTATCAAATGTTACTATAATTCTTAAAAGGTCATAGTTGAGTCGTGGATAAAATTTATAGGAATTTAATCAATAAATTCTACATGGGTTAATTATTCTTATTCTGAATAAGTTTCAATCTCTGTCTTATATTTGGTGTCTTACATTTTATTAAATTTGTTGTTTTAGTTTGCTTGAATCGAGCTTTTTTTGGGGAAAATTTTGAAGATAAAAAAAAAAAAAAATCCTCGCACGGGTGAATAACTAGTGGTCCAATTATGTTGCCTGCTTGCCTATAGAGATGACCATGACAACGCCACATAAATGCACTAGCCGGTGATAATAATTATTCATATTACTCATTCCTTGTAGTGCCTAATTGATTGTATAACTCATTATTTCTTCCTAATAATTCTATAGCCAATAATCATTATCCCTTTTCTATTCAATGATCCTTACACTATTCTGCACACATAATTATAATTCACATATATTCTTGACATATATACCTTTCAAGTTTCAAAATCTTATAGCATACTTTACTTTGTATGCTGCTTATTTAAGTTCAAGAAAATTACATGAGATTGAAATCATAAACTTGTACCATATTATTTTTCCAACATGATTGGGAGTTTAAAAACTAATCCTGGTCATATCACGAGTAATTTTAGTTTCATAATTAGGGGTGAAATTGCAATTATTTGATTAACGAAAATGTTTAATTAGATTATTTAATTAAAATTGGTGAGTCAACTTTGGTCAAATTGATTTTGATTTGGCTTTAATAAAGACAAAATTATGAAAGTGCTTATCTAGTTTAAAATTGATTCTCAATTTTTTATTTCACTTTTATAACTTTACTTTTTTTTCCTTTTCTCTGTGTGTGTATAATATGCATTATTTATATTGTTCATTACTTAATTATGCCTCCATATATGACTTGTTACACATGTACACCCCATGCTATTGCAAATATGTAATATTCTTAATTTCTATTTTCTTTTATTCCCTTTTTCATTTTTTTCATTTTTCCTTCTTCCTTTTCTTCATCATTTGTCTTCCGTGTATTTATATTTTATATTTGAAATAGTTTGCTTGACCTGCTTTTTCATGCATGTAATTATTTTTGATTGATATCAAACTTGTCATATCAGTGACTAACCACCTCACGAGAGATTTATGCCTTTACCATTCAAATTAGCATTGTTTCTTTTGCTATTATTGACCTTGCATGATTTTCTCACACTTATTGCTAACTCCTCGAATCATTTGTTATTACTTCCATATCCCCTATTTTGTTGCACTACCATTGCCTTGGCAAATTTGCTTGACAGTCCTCAAAAATTATGAGTTATACTTAGGATCCATTTACGATTGATCTACTTTTGGTAAAAATGCATTTTCAAGTACTAAAAATAATTAAGAAGTGTTCAATAAATACAATCCCATAAAATTAGAAGTGGAACTTTTGGTGTTAAAGGCACTTTTAGCAAAAGAAAAAAATCAAATTTAGTGTTTTAAAATAGCTTTTGTTTTTTGAAAAAATATAATATCAGATTAAATCATTTTATCCTATATTACGAACTAGATAAAGAGATAAATATATCTAAAAATTTCCATTTACACATTATTGAAGACAATAACTACTTATTTAACTATATATCTAAATAATATATTTCAAAGCACAAAATCACTTACTAAGTGCTTAAATACTGTTATTAAAAGCTCTATTAAATAAAGTATTTTTGTAATAAGTTAGGGTAGTCCCAAAGGATCACTTATTTTGTATTACTAGTTGGCTTTGCCCTGCTCTGTGAGCAGGGTTGCCCATTATTTTTAAGGGATAATTTCAGAAACCTGGTGGGTGTCAAACCTCCAAAAATAAAGTTAAAATATAAGCCTAAATGCCAACAACAGTAATTTGAGAATAGGGCAAGTAGGGTCGCCTCCTCGAGGTTGGTGGACAAATCACACTGAGGGAAAATAAGGGATTTTGGAAGAGAGCAATTAATTGAAAAGAAAGAAATAAAAAAAAAACTGAAATTTCAATTTAATCAAAATGGCAAGAATCAATAACACAAATATCAATGAATTTATGTCTAGTCAAGAATTAATCTTGGCAGGTGCACCTGTGATCATAGATCAAACAGATATTCACATGTTCATGAATAAATTGGTTATAGTAGTCAAGCGGCAGCAACCACCAATCTTTCCTTAATTTTATAGTAGCCTGAGACGCCATAGACCACCCTAACTGTAAACCTGGACAACCCTAGATACACCATAGGGATTTAATGCAGTCACACACATTAGGAATTAGAAAGACAATTCCCTAGATGGTTAATACACATGCGGGTTAACGAGGCTAGATTAATTATTCCCACCATACAAATTAGACCACTCTATGCAGATGAAACTGTCGTTTGTCACTAATTAGGTTGCTTAAAGGCGCCGCCAGCACCCCTAATTGACTATATATTATTTAGACAATTGAATAACGGCCACATTACCCAATAAACCCAAATAATAATTAATTGAAACAGAGAATAATGAAATACCCATGAACATATAAATTAAAATTAATAATCAAAACGATCTATGTTATGGTGCCCCAACCTTGATTATTCCTCAACTAGAAAGGAATTACATGTTTGACATTGAGTCATGCTACTTGTAAAATCCATGAAACTTGAACGGCAAATCAACGTAATTAAATAAGCAAGGATGATCAACTAAACTAGCACAAATTAACAAAGCTAGGCTTGTCTGTAAGTAGCACGGAAGGACGGAAAACAAAAGCTAGCTAAAGGCGACTAAAAACAAGGAAAACTCAAAACAGGCGTCTTCTTCTTCCTATTGGCTATATGAACGAAAACTAATAAAGGAACAAAGCAAAAGTTGAGCTTTTGTTCACCCTACTGACAGCGGAAAACGAAAGTCAAAGCTAAAGTAGTCCAAGGCTAAAGATATATCTTTTTTTCAGCCCCTACAAGCTACGAATTTATATATGTGAAGAGGTTCCCAATTCCAATTCCACTTGGGAAGTTAGCCGCCACCTTCTCTCCTAGTCGGTCTTGGACTTTGCAATAAGGTACAAAACCTTCCATTGCAAAGTTTTCTCTGGTCTTCACTTTCCACAATATAAAGCATCGCTGGGTCTCCACTCCAATTGCTCCCAAAATTTATCCCAATAAGAAAATAGATGACTTTCCAAACAGCTTGGAACACCAAGCAGGAAATATGGGCTCCCCATGAGAACTCCAATTTGCACACCATCCCTCTCTGCAGTGCCTTGAAAAAGCTAGTCTTCTGAATTTTTCCAATAAAGTCTATTTTCACACCAAAGGCCTGGCTACCAATTACCACAAAATTCAAATATAGGTAAACCCATTCTTGGCACAATAGCGGTAGAAATTAAGCCCAAATAACCCCAATTGACACATACAAATATTCACCCATCAAATCCTCCCACACTAGAACCATGCTTGTCCTCAAGCATTTTTAGAGCTCAGATAGGCAACTACAACTGCTAGCATATGGCAGTTCAACAAAGAGATACAAATATCTCTCCCCTCAAACTATGTTATCAAAATCAACACATGCAAGAATTAACCCTCTCTCTTATAGGGTGATGTATTTCACTCACCACTCCGAAATGAAAACACAGGGTTCACTCTCATCACATGATGAAATGATGTTACCATATACTTGCTAATATGTCATATTGCCACCTCTAATGCTAAATTCAACGCAAAAATCAAAGGGTCTTAACAAGGGTTGTAACGGGCTTAGGTATGGTTTGACAAAAGGGAACTTCAGCTAAAACATGTCAAAGGATATACCATTGACCTGCATGAAAACACACTTCCTTTACCCACGTTATCTATGCAAGGCATATTCAACAGTGTTCCAACCGACAAGTGCAAGCTACTAGGCGTGCCCCACTTCTATTGTACTACACTTCACAAATCACCTGATTGGTGTTGTGTATTTTGTTATATATTATTTTTTTTATACTTTCTCTTTTCTCTTTTTTTTTTCTCATTTTTTTTTCTTTTTTTTTCTTTTTTTTTCTAACAAGGCATGGGCACGCCTTAGAAGCTCTAGTCTTCTGCTCAATACATTTTCTTATCTTTGCATTTCTAACCATTTGCTTCTTAATTAAACTTAGCCTTACAATATCATTCAACCACGTCATGCAACAGACCACGGTATCCCATGGACATGGGGTTCAAAACAACAAAGTTTAACAAAGAAGGGATTAAGGGTAACATAATGGGCTATATAACCAAGAAAAAGATCTAGGCTCAAACAAAGTTCACTAAGGGAAATAAAATGGGAACAAGGATTTAGACAGTAAAAAGGGTATAACCTAAGTGCCCTTATCATCTAAATGCACCAAATTCAACAATTAAGATCTTGATATGCACAACATAGCAAGTTCTAGAACATTCAAATCACATGGAACAACACTCGATGAAAGAAAATAAAGCAACTATAAGTAAATTGCTCATTAGCTCAAAAGCTCGCAAGAATGGTTCCAACTAGCCAAAACTTGCCAAGTGCATCATTCAATAATATTATCACAAGGAGAAAAGACATTGCATCATATCATATCACTGTCCATGCTTGCAAAGCAATTGCCAATATCATCATAGCATCCTATTTTAACCAAAAGAAATTAGAGAGTTTTTTTTTTTTTGGGCGAAGTCCTTCTAAGGTGTAGGCACGCCTTAGAGGTAATAGTCTTCTGATGCACCACTCAATTCTCCCAATTTTCTATTTTTTCCATTTTTTTTAAACAAAAACTAGGCAAAACTAAAGCAAAAATGAAACAAAAGAGAACTAAAACCAACTCCCCCCCACACCAAAACTCTACATTGTCCCCAATGTAGGAAGGAGAAAGAAAGAAAAAAAATGAGGACAAAGGAAAAGAAACTTCCCTGAAGAGGGGAAGAACCGCAGCACCTAGGAGGGAGAAGGATGAGGGGGGTGGAAGCCAATATGTGCAAAAAAGGCAGCCAGATTCTCAGATTGCATGGTAGAGATGACATGCAAGTTGGCAAAATTCTGATTCAATGAATCCATCTTGGCATGTAAGCCAAGCACGTTGTCCTCCAAGTGCTGGAGACGGGTATCCAAAGTAGAAGAGGGCTGTGTAGAAGAAGAGGGCCAGCACAGGCGGTCCAGGGGGCACCTGCTCGTGGAGCTCCATCACCGGTAAACGGTAAGTGTCTCCCACCTTTTGAAGTATGCCCATACGCCCAAGCTTCAAGTCCAAAGGTTCCACGGCGAGCGATACTAAGCTTAATATCCAGCGGGATCGGGCCTGGTCGGATAGCCAAGTGGAGTGATCAAAGAGCCCATGATTAAAGGTTTATGTGGTTTACGGACCAGGCTATGACGAGAAGCCACCAAGTTAACCAAAGTTAACCTTGTTACTCATGCACCAGAGTAAAATTTTGCCTTGAAAGCACGCGGATGCATCCTTTGCGACCAGAAAAGTTATATGCCAAGAACGGTGGATGACCCGGAGGGGAGTTGATGAGAAAAGAAGCAGATTGGCTAGGATCATAATGTTGAGTGTCTTTAGACCACTCGCCATATCTCTATATAATTACTAGCAAAGTGGCATAGTGAAATCACAGGCACCATAATATATGCCCCACCAGTGGTCCCCACCGGCAACCCCAAGTGCACATTAAATTCATTCGGGGACAAACTAAAGTTTGACTCATGAGGCGAGCTGGATCACCTCCCGGTATCCAAAGGCAAAGTCAAGAATCTTGTGGAACTGAAAAGTAGCATAAAATTCATAGCATAGCTCCTCATAGTAATATACATGAAGGGTGCAACCAATGCGGGTTAAGAACCGCTCCACATCATGAACAATATTCAACGCTCCAAGGTGCAATATCAAAACATTTACAAGAACTTCCAAGCGGATAAGTATGCAAAACCTTGCATGGTCAGCTTAAATCGCAAAATATCAAAGACCTGGGAGACAAAATACTCTTAGAAATACCATGGGACAGGTAAGAGGCGGACTGTATGGGGAATTAGCCTCCCTTCACGGAAATGGAGCTCCTCGGTGGTGTGGGTGGATTTTCGAGCACGTTCCTTCTTAGGAGGCATATTTGGGTCCACAGGCAACAATTTTTGAACAACCTTGACACAGCCAAAAACCAACCACTAACCCCAGAAGGCGCGTGGGCTCTCAATGAACAAGATTCAAAGCAGCAAAAACCCCACAAGTGGTCACAGAAAAGATAAAGATGCTGTCACAATTCACCAAAATTCCAAGTAGAATAATCCAACAAGAACCAATAGAGTAGACTAAAAACCCTCCATGGAAGGTCGGCGGACAGAACAACTGGACAATAATGCCGTTCCTTTGGCTTAAGGAACGCAGGGGGCTGGTGTGTCCAGGGAAACCAGCTCTTTGGAGGTGGACTACGTGGGGAGAGCAGAGCCGCCTGAGGGCAAAGCGTAAACAGAAGCAGTTTGCAAGCGATGCTTGCAGCCGCTGGTAGCGGATGGCCTGACAAACTTCCAGTATTGGTGAGTCTGTAGCAACAATGGAAAGCTGAAGCAAAGTCCGGCGACACCAGCAGCTAAAGGAAAACAGAACAAGGACAAGGCGAATGACCAGTGGTGGTGGCTCCCATGCTCAAAGCGAAAGCAACGGCTGTTAAGCGACCTCTGGCGCAAGTAAGCGCTTGAGAAAGGGAGAATGGCTGCTGACGGCTAATTGGAAAGCTGAGCAAGGAGGAACAGCAGAGGTAGGCAAATGACGACAATACTGATGTTCCACCGATCGGACGCAACTCGAGCAGGTAGAAAACCAGCCTTCTGGTGGCGGGAAACAAAACAGCAATGATGTTGTCGAACAAAACGGCGCGCTGATTTGGGCGATGGAGAATGTGGGTCCGGAGGTGGGTCTGAAGGTGAAAGGAAAGACGACACAAGGAAGGAAAGAAAAAGAAAGAAGGAAAAGAAAAGAAAGACAAGGTCAAAAATATGAGGAGAGACCAAGCTTCAAGGCATAGGCACGCCTTGAAGCTGTGAGTCTTCTGATGAAGCGTGGGCATCTCATCGTTCTCTCTCTCTTTTTTTTTTTTGTGTACAAACCACCTCCTAATAAGACATAGGCATGCCAACAAAGAACTAGTCTTCTGATCACCCTTTACATAATACGTTAAGATATGGGCTTTTATGTAGGCGCGCGCTTGGTAAGTAATAGTCTTCGATTCTTAGCTGAGTGCGTTCGACTTCCCTTCGATAAGCGTAACGGGCCGCATGGAACAAACCCAAAGTCTTCATCGACTCTCCTACCGTCTTTCCGGAATGCTCTAGAATGGAGCCGCCTTTGCAAGTAGAGAGTTCTGCCCAAAATACTGCTACCTACTCAAACAAAGTGAAACACCATAAATAAGAAAAACAAAAGAAGTAAACAACAAACAAAACCAGGTTGCTCCCAAGTGCAGCCTTTCTTTAACGTTTTGGCTAAACGACTCCAATGGGAGAAATCAATCATAAGCTGGATCCCATCAAATGGACTTCTTCAATTGTGCCAATATCTCGAAACCTCAACAAAGGTTTAAGCGGTGACCATTAACCTTAAAACTTTTGTTGTCGAAACTCTTGATTTCAACCACACCATTGGGAAACATTAACCACAACATATGGTCCAATCCACGGATTTTAACTTACGCATGAACTTCAACCGTGAATTGAACAAAGTACCTTTTGGCACGGTAAAACATTTTTCATAATAAGCGGTCATGAAAATGCTTTGTGCGTTCTTTGGCAAACGGGCATTGTCATATGCTTCAAGGTAATTTCCTCCAACTCGGGTTGGAGCTTCCTCTCCTTACCATCTCTATCCATTTTGCAAATTGCATTCCTTGATTAAAATGCCGATGCTCTGTACAGCCACGCAGGTAAATGACACATCTTACCAAATACCAACCTGTATGGGAACATCCCAATAGGTGTTTTGTATGCCGTCCTATATGCCCACAAGGCATCATCCAACGAGAACTCAATCCTACGGTTAGGGTTAACTTTTCTCAATGCTCTTAATCTCTCGATTGGAGACTTCAACTTGCCCATTGGTTTACAGCGGTGGTAAGTGGTACTCGCATGATGGTGCACCCATATTTTCTCATGGCGGCTTCAATGGTGCGATTACAAAATGTGTCCCTTGGTCTTATTATAACTCTTGGCACCCAGACCTACTAAAGATGTGGGATTTAGAAACCCGCAACAACTTGAGAATCATTAGTCTCAGGTAGCCTTTGCTTCACCCATTTCGACACATATAATCCTGCTAGCAAAATATACAAAAATCAAAAGAGCTAGGAAAGGTCCCATAAAGTCCATACCCCAAACATCAAATATTTCACAAAATAACATAGGTACTTGAGGCATTTCATCCATTTAGACAAACTTCCATATCTTTGGCATTTTCAGCTTTTAAATATATAAGTATCCGGAACAATGTACCCGATTAAAGCCACAAATAAGGATTTTTCTAGCGGCCGGCAAAGTGACCACCACATGCATATTATGACAATGAGCAGAATAAAGGAATTTCATTTTAGACCTGCACACCTAGAATAATTTGATCAGAGCCTATTTTCCACAAATAGGCTCATCCCAAATGTAATACTCGAGAATCACGGGCTATCTTATCCCTCTTATTCTTATTCATGCCAACAGAAATTTATGACCACCAAAAGTTAACAATATCCAGCGATACCAAGGTTCCTTACCTTTGATAAGAAAAGATGTTCATCGAAATACCTTAGATGGGACTGTTTCCTCTCTAATCAATCACTCAAGTGGTCGCTTTCTGAGTTATCCACCCTCTCCAGATCCTTGATCTCCAATCAAATTCTTGCAACAAGAGCACCCAGCGATGTGCCTTGGTTTTGATTCTTTCTTTGATGGAGATATTTCAAAGCTGCATGATCGGAGAAAACAATCACTTTGAGCCCAATAAATATGATCTAAATTTCTCAAAAAACAAAAAACAATGGCTAAAGCTCATTTTACGTGGTGGTGTAGTTGCATTGGGTTCAACATTTTGGAGGCGTAGTATATGACATGACTACACTTCCACTCCATTTGTCACAAACAATGTCATAGTAGTTAGGCGTCCACATGGAGCTCAAAAGGTAGCTTCCGGTCACGGGTCGGATGTGGGTAGGTCTGTGCGAAGTCAACATGCCCTTGAGGTGTGTCAAAGGACAATTTACAATCCTCTCCAAATTGAAGGCACCTCCTTTGCGGAGGCGAGATAGTGGTTGAGCAATCTTAGAGAGTCCTTGATGATATCGCCTATAAAGCCTGCATGACCCGAAAACTACGAACATCCTTGACATTAGTAGGGTAAGGTAAACTAGTGATCAAATCAATTTTAACCTTGTCTACCTCAATACCCCTTGATGAAACTACATGGCCCAAAACTATGCCTTCCCTAACCATGAAATGACATTTCTCATAATTAAGAACCAAGTGTGTTTCAATGCATCTTTTCAACACTATTGTCAAATGGTCCAAACATTGGTCAAAAGAATCACCGTACACAGTAAAATCATCCATGAAAATTTCAATGCAATTCTCAATCATATCAGAAAAGATACTCATCTTGCATCTTTGAAATGTTCCAGGAGCATTACATAAACCAAAAGGCATACGGTGATATGCAAAGGTTCCAAAAAGGCAGGTAAAAGTGGTTTTATGTTGGTCCTCTTGGGCAACAATAATTTGGTAATACCCAGAATAACCATCTAAAAAGCAAAAGAAGCACTTACCTGCCAACCTTTCAAGCATCTCATCAATGAATGGAAGTGGAAAATGGTCTTCCTAGTTGCAGCATTCAACTTCCTAAAATCAATACACATCCTCCACCCATTTTGCAATCTCATTGGCACCAATTCATTTCTCTCATTTTTAACTAATGTGATCCCAGCCTCTTCTTAGGAACCACATGGGCGGGGGCTTACCAATCTGTTGCTCGAGGAAATAGGAAATATAATTCCTAATTCTAAGAGCTTGAGAATTTCCTTCATCACCACTTCCTTCATTCAGGGGTTAAGCTTCCTGTTGCTCTCTTACGGGCTTTGCATTTGTCTCCAATAGAATATGATGCATGCAAATGGATGGATTAATGCCTTTGATGTGCCACTATGTCCATCCAATTGTGGTTTATATTCCTTTAAGACCCATATAAGCTTTTCCTCTTGTACCGCATCAAGTCATTGGCTATGATCACAGGCAAGGTCTTGTTATCTCCCAAAATGCATACTTCAAGTGATTGGGCAATTCCTTTAATTCCAAGTTGGGTGCACATGTTCAGCGTAAAATTCTCTCATTAGAAAGTGGGTAGAGGCAGAAAAGAACTTTCAAACTGTGCGGAAAGGATGTAATGAATGGAGTGACATGATGGATCTTTGACTTCCTCCTTAAGTCTACTTCCAAGTCCATTTTGCCTTGTTGTAAGACAAAATCTAACTTGTCTTCCATGAATTCCTGCTCAAAATTCTCTTGCACAATTGTGTTAGTAATGCCAATGAAATTCTGATTGATTATCCTCGGGATGCTTCATGGCATCAAAATGTTGAATGTGACTTTCCCATCAAATTCAACACAATGTCCCTTCATGTACATCTATTTTATTCCTTCTGTACTCATGAAGGGTCTACCTAAAGAATCACAAACTGAATTAGTAGAATGGTCATCATTCATCAACAATGTAAAATCGGCGAGGAAAGATGAACTCATTGACCTTCACTAAAACATCTTCAACTAGGCCCTCCAGGTGGCGGTTAGACCCTATCGCTAGTTGAATTATTACCTAGTCTCTTTGAGGGTCCTAAACTCAATGCTTTAAAAATTGAAAGAGGCATGACATTTATTGAAGCACCTAAATCAAGCATGTTTTTTTCAATTCTTTGATTGCCAATTATGCATGGTATAGTAAACATACCTGGATCCTTGCACTTTTAAGGCAACTTTCTTTGGAGAACCCATGATACATTCTCCCACCTTACCTTGTCATTTTAGACTCAGGTTTGTTGCGATTAGTGCACAAACCCTTCAAAAATTTTTTGCATATTTGGGCAGTTGCCTAATCGCATCCAACAAAGAGATGTTGATCTCCACTTTCACTCAAGGTGTCCAAAATTTCTTTCTCGGACTCTTCCTTTAGTCTTTGTCAACCTGCAGAAGTGGGAATGTCAACTTTCTTTGGGACTCCAATGGATTGGTTGTCTTCTTCTTCAACCTTGCTGGACACTTCCTCTTCTCTGGCGTGGGCACGCCTTTGAGCAGATTCTTCCTTACCACTGTAGGTGCATTGCAGGCATTCTCCTTTGGGTTAAGAATTACTTGAGCGTAACTTTCCTTTATTGCTATTTTCCAGGTTACTTAGGGAAGTTGCCATTTGGGACATTGTGCTTCCAAATGCATACCATACGCCGCGAGGTTTCTTGTTGAAATCTATGAGACTCTTAATTGACTTCACTTTGAGCCAAGATGATTTCACCCATATCTTCCGAGAGACATACTTGAGTTGGAAGTGGCGGGTTGTTGCGATGGTTGCACTGGTTGCATTGGTGGCTTTGGTTGGAATGGCATTTGAAACCGGAGGTTTTGAAGCATAGCTAAAATTGGGATGATTACGCCACCCTGGGTTGTATGTAGGTGCAAATGGGTCATTCCTTCTTTGGGTTGTCCAGAAAAACCCCAATTGCATTGGTTTGTTCAGTGTATCTTCTTGGAGAAGTGGGCACATGTCGGTCCATATGCCACAGGCAGCATACCACAAACCTTCCACAGTTGCAGTTGCCCAGCCATTTGATCGCGATTTTAAAGAGGTAAGCTCAGGATAGCTTACCTTCTAAGTCAGTGGTTCACTTCATTTACCCTTCTCATTGCCCCATCGCTCTCTCACTCCAAATTGTTGGGAGTTTTCAGCCATGGTGGAAATTAACAACTTAGCTTCATCGGGGTCTTGTTAGCAAAGCCCACCACCGGCGCATCTATCATGCTCCTATCCATTGGTGATAATCCCTCATAGAAGTATTGTATCAAGAGTTGGTCAGATTTGATGGTGTAGGCCGGGCAGCACGCTGCTTAAAAGCTCCCAATATTCATATAGAATCTCCCGGTTGCTTATGTCCGACCCACATATTTCTTTCCTTATGTTAGATGGCTCTAGAAGGGAAAAAATTTCTCAAGGAATCGGCTCTTCAGTTCTTCCCATGTAGTGATGGATCCCGATGGTAGGTAGAATAACCAATCTTTGGCCTTGTCCACTTAAAGAAAAGGGAAGGCCCTCAACTTAATTTGATCTTGGTGACTCCTTGAGGTTTCATTGTAGAGCACACTACGTGGAATTCCTTCAAGTGTTTATGTGGGTCCTCACCTGCAATGCCATGAAAAGTAGGAAGTAAGTGAATAAGGCCAGATTTAAGTTCAAAAGCTTCTATCGTGTTAGGGTATGTTATGCATAATGGTTGTTGGTTCACATTGAGTTGCTAACTCCCTCAAAGTCCTTGGGCTGCCATTGCTAATTGGGTAATGTTCACTTCTTCTTCTTCAAATTCACTTGATGAATCAAGTAAACAATTTCTTGCTCAATTCCGAGGTGACGCTATTGAACCTTGGTGCCTCGCAAAGTAACTTTGCCTCTTTGGTCAACCTTCTTGCCGCTTTTCTCGATCTCCTGGATCAAATTCAAGCTTTCTGCATGCGAAGATCGAGGCATAAAACAATAGAAAATAAACCTGTGCAATAAATCACTTAAAACACCAATAGTCCCCGGCAACCACGCCAAAATTTGGTGGGTGTCAAACCTCCAAAAATAAAGTTAAAATATAAGCTAAATAAACAGAAATTTGAGAATAGGGCGTAGGTCTCCTCAGGGGAATTGGTGGACAAATCACGTGGGAAAATAAGGGGTTTTGGAAGAGAGCAATTAATTGAAAAGAAAGAAATAAAAAAAACTGAAATTTCAATTTAATCAAAATGGCAAGAATCGAATAACACAAATATCAATGAATTTAACAAATCTAGTCAAGGAATTAATCTTGGCACCTGGTGCAACCGGCGATCATAGATCCAAATGTATATTCACATGTTCATGAATAAATTGGTTATAGTAGTCAAGCGCACCCAACCACCAATCTTTCCTTAATTTTATAGTAGCCCGTAGGCGGCCATATGACTACCCTCTTGTAAAATGGACAACCTAGATACGCTTCATGGGATTTAATGCGGTCACAGATTAGAATTAGAAAGACCCAATTCTAGATGGTTAATACACACGCGGGTTAGCGGGCTAGATTAATTATTCCCACGATACAAATTAGACCACTTGCGGCGGTGAAAGCTGTCCGTCGCTTGTCACTAATTAGGTTGCTTAAAGCTGCACGCCAACACCCTAATTGACTATATATTATTTAGACAATTGAATAACTGGCCACATTACCCAATAAACCCAAATAATAATTAATTGAAAACAGAGAATAATGAAATACCCATGAACATATAAATTAAAATTAATAATCAAAACGATCTCACAGTTATGGTGCCCCGAGCCTTGATTATTCCTCAACTAGAAAAGGAATTAGCCACGCCTTGACATTGGAGTCATGCTACTTGTAAAATCCATGAAACTTGAACGGCAGTCAACGTAATTAAATAAGCAAGGGAAGGTGATCAACTAAACTAGCACAAAAATTAACAAAGCTAGGCTTGTCTGCCAAGTAGCACGTGAAGGACGGAAAACAAAAGCTAGCTAAAGACGAAAAACAAGGAAAACTCAAAACAGGCGTCTTCTTCTTCCTATTGGCTATATGAACGAAAACTAATAAAGGAACAAAGCAAAAGTTGAGCTTTTGTTCACCCTACTGACAGCGGAAAACGAAAGTCAAAGCTAAAGTAGTCCAAGGCTAAAGATATATCTTTTTTTCAGCCCACAAGCTACCGAATTTATATATGTGAAGGGTTCTAATTCCAATTCCACTTGGGAGTTAGCCACCTTCTCTCCTAGTCGGTCTTGGACTTTGCAGGTACAAGGAAACCTTCCACTGCCAAAGTTTTTCTCCTGGTCTTCAATTTCCACAATATAAAGCACGTGGGTCTCCACTCCAATTGCTCCCAGAAATTTATCCCAATAAGGAAATAGATGACTTTCCAAAACAGCTTGAACACCTTGTGAAGCGAAATATGAGTCGGATGAGGAACTCAAATTTGCTTGCACCATCCTCTCTCAAAAGACGCGTCTTGAAAAAGCTCTGAATTTTTTCCAATAAAGCTATTTTCACACCAGGCCTACAATTACTGCACAAAATTCAAATATAAGCAGTAAACCCATTCTTGGCACAATAAACGGTAGAAATTAAGCCCAAATAACCCCAATTAACACATACAAATATTCACCCATCAAAACCTCTCCTGAGGTTTCTGACTATTTCATTTGGCACTCTCAAATTTTAAAAAATCTCACTTGCCTCACTTACTTTATACTTTTGGTATCATCTACAACCCAATTTAAAATAAAATATTAAAAAATTTATTTTGGGAAAGTAAATGTAATCTCATTCCAAAATTACCCCTTGTTGTCTTACTTTTTATTGCAGAAGTATATTCATAACAAAATAAATGAAAGTTTATTTTGATTGAAAAAAATATAGTTTGTTTTTATATAACAAGCATTAATATTTGAATTCTACAAGTTATAAAGATAATATTTTCTTTATTCCAAAGTGTTTTGAGTTAATTTAAGAAATTTTACAAATTATTTACATATTTTTGAATTTTTTACTTTTTATCCAAATTGATGGCTTGAAAACTGAAAAGATATAATATGCTAAAAATTATATATGAATTTGTTTGTATTGTTTTAAATCAGCCAAAAAGTTATTGTCATGGTTATAAGTTATTGTGAATTATTACCAAGAGTATTATTAATTTTTCATAATTTTGTGTAATTTAACATTTTTTATCTAAACCAATGACATAAAAACTACTAAATAGTTTTTAATATTATTATCAGCTTCTAAATATTTATTAAGAAACTCCGTCCATCTATTTATAAAAATTAGCGGATAAGTTTGGTGTATTATAGTAATTGAGAAATCATAAGAAAAGGGCAAACTTGGAATGAAATTATATTCACTCACCCAAAATAAGTTTTTTGACATTATATTTTGAAATGGGTTTCAAATGGTATAAAAAGTTTAAAATAAGGGATGTAAGTGAGATTTTGAAAGTTTGAGAGTACCGGGTGAAACTGTCAGAAATCTTAGGTGAGGTTTCTGAAATTATCCCTATTTTTAATTGAGTTGTTGTAATTTGTGGTCAGTATAGTGATGATGTGAATATTAATTGTTCATTGATGGATTGAAATAGATTGGAATGGATAAGTGGGAAAGTGGTTGAGAGATGAATAGATATAGCTGAGAAGAGAGAAACATAATCGTGCATTAATTGGTTTAAATAGCTCATAATTTAGAGTGGGTATACTTTGACAAGCTGGTTGTCAAATATTTGCATTTGGTATTCATTTTGGCATACATTTGTGATTATAATTATATATCCAAGTGTAATGTTATGATGTCTAAGCATTTTTTTTCCATCCATGCGTAAGAAAGTTTTCTTCAATTTTGACATCCCAACTTTTATGATTGCAGTGGATGACAATTATATTGTTTTTATTGAGTAGAATGTTTGTTGTGTCCTCTGGATGTAATTCCTGCAAGATAGAAAATGTTATTCTTAGGTTTTGATATTTATTGTATGGGAGTGTATTATAAAAGAATTGAAACAATAGCATTACTAAATATGGGATGTTTTGTGGTGTTATTGTTAGATAAAATGAGAATTTTGTAAGGAGTGCCTCTCTTGGGGAGAAAATTCCTGCAAGTTTGTATTAGAGATATATGAGTTATAAGGATGGTATGAATAAGTAATGATTGAAGAAAATAGATTAGTTGAATTACCATATTCAAAAAAATTTTTCTCCCTCAAAGAATTTTAAAAACTCTTAATGCCAATTTATTTATACTTTTCTATTTTTTTTCTTTTGTCAAAAGTAAGACCCATAAAAATATCCATCTTTGTCTTTTTTTATTAAAAGGAGAATGACAATATGTATAGGAAAAATAGAGAAAAAAGACGTTCTTTCATTATGTAAATGTACCTTTTATTAATTGATCTCCTATTTAATATCTTGTTTCAATCAACTTTTCTTTTTCTTTTTATTTTTCCTTTTTTTTTGCAGTTGTTTCAATTCTTTTTTTTTTTTTGTTTAAGGAAAAAAGTTAGAATTTGTATGGATGTGATTATGGAAAAAAAAAAGACTTTTGTACGCAATAAAATTTCAAGTCTGCAAAAGAATTATAAGACAAGAAAATATATGACAAATATGAAAAATATAATAATTTTAAGAAAATATGCGGGTTACAATCTCTGAAATTTTCTCAAACTTGTGGAGAGAGAGACTCCCTCGATTCTTCTCTTCGAACACTAATCCAAGGGCTTCGTAGACTGTTCTTGGATCAAATGCCGACTTCTTCAAATCTTGATATAGAAGATTTGGAGAACGTGATGAACATCTTGAATATGAAGAATGTTTCTTCAAATCTTGATATCGAAGATTTGAAGAACGCGGACTGTGAACACCTCGAATATGAAGATGACTTGAAGAACTTGTAGGAACTTTGCAACTTTCAAGCTTCAAGAAGACTTGTGTGTGAGATGTGTTGATGTCGAGCCAGCTTTGGTGGAGACCACTCTATTTATAGTTGTAGAATGGGGTACACATGTGCTTGCAAAGACATCCGGTTTATAAGGACTCAATCTCTTGAATATTATCTCTTTATTTTGTATTTATTAACAAAGAGATATTACCAACGTGTATTTTCCTGATTGGCCAGGCCTGTAGAGACATATGACATGGCACAATTTCATTGGATGGTCCTTTGCAGTATATAAGACATATATATGGACTAAATAACTCTAAATATTATCTCTTTAATAAGAAATAAATATTGAGTTATTTATCCAAATTTGCTTAGTCGAAGCATGTGACATGGCCATTTGATTGGGAGACACTCAAATATTTCCATTGGCCGAGCACCTCAACTTGACACTTGAAGAGATATAATTGGCCGTCAAATAACCAATTTTCCATGCATGCAATATGACATATGGCAATATTTGATTGGATAAAAATATGTCATGAATATAATTTATAGACCAATGAGAATTTAGGAAATTAATTAAAATTCCATTGTCTACAAATGCCCCCTCAAAACCTGTCCTTGAATGCCGAATGTTGAAGAGGACAAGTTTTGACATTTTTTCCTCCAATTTGTCTTTAATGCCATGATTTTCAAATGAAGCTGGCAAGCAGACTTAAGACCCGAAGCTAATAGATTCCATTGCCGTGGCTCGTAAGCCAACCATATAGCCATGCAAAATACTTTGAGCTCTTACTGTCAAAATTATTAGGAGACCACTGCTACGGGTCATTGATATTGAGTGGACTTAGAATATCCAGCACCAACCAGGGGAGATCCTTATTACATCATATTTGGTTTTACTCTCCAACGTGGCTGGTTCTTGATACAATTTTCAAAGCAATCAATTGCAAGAGCAACCAAATACAAGAGTTGGAACACGATTACTCACATACCAATCCCCACGTGAAAGGTAGGCTTTTTCCTTTTTAGAATTTGATTGGTTTAGAAAGTTTCCATTTCTAATTATGAGATGTATATGTTGTTCCGTGAATGTCAATGGAATTTCGCTGCTTCAAGAACTTTCTTCCTTATCAGATTCAAAAACTCAAACGGCAACCCATTCATAAGTTAATCATTCCCATTCCTTGTTGGTCTCAAACTACCCCCGAGCTTGGAGTCCCGAAGCCAGAATTATAACCAATATCAAAATCATCATCTCAACCCTTTCATAAATTAAAACGGATAAAACTTGCTTCTTAAAAAGATCAATCACTCTATAGAATCTTAATGAAATAAGTCTTCAATTAACAAGCATGCACTGCAATGAATCCAACTCCAGATCAAATCTCATTTTCGGAACTTGTTCGGACTAAAGTCCTATTGACCAAATCTGCATGGAGAAGAACTCTATTTTGACTCGACTCCTCTTGGATTTAAAGCTACTCTTCAACGATAAATAGCCAGGACCTGAACCATAAGTCATCCAAAAATTTTAGAACGAGATTCGTCCCTTTCCTTTAATTCCCGTCACCGAGTTGCTGTCTAACAACTTCTCTGCTGCTACTTTTGCTTTCTTGTTGTGCTCATCGTGATTGGGTCTTGCAACCAACCTCGAGTTCTCAATCTTGTAAGTAATTGTTATATATTTTATTGGTCAAGAACCTTGCCGCTTCACATTTGCTTGAGAAAATATTCTTTATCACAACATGATTGATTGATCAGACTTTTCTTGAAGTTTCGCCACCATAGTTCGAAGGCCAATGCCTCAAGCCTTTGTCCATAAATATTCATATTTTAACATCATAGTTCTCTTGCATGCGGAACTCTCATATTAATAACTTGCATGCTTATTCCAACTTGTTTAGGCGCTTTGAATGTGATTAGTACTTTGGACTCTTGCATATCGGTCTTGCCACCTCTTGAGTTCATAGAATGACTTTATTTTTTGCAACTTTAAACTTTAATGTGGTATTCAATGGCTTGTCTCCTATCGTTGATTGTTCAATCCTCATTGACTAGTGCCTTGATTATTATAAAATTCCGATAGCTTCTTATGTATGATATCTATGCAATCATTATCATTCTGCACATTGAATACCAGCAACCAGCTTTAAGAGGAAATTGGTGACTTCGGCAGCTTGGAGAAGTATGATTGGTGAGGTAATTTGATTGCCAAAATTTTGTAAAAATTTCTTTCATTGACTTTGAAATTTTCTTTCACAAAATTTCAGCCACCATGCAAATTAAGGATTACGCCACGCTATTACCACATATCACCTTGACAGACGAACGTGGAGGCTCTCAATCGAAAAGCTTATCGTTGTATGTCAATAAACCGGCATTCCGCAGCCTTGCCAAGTCTTTCATCCCTCTTGATGCATCCATATATCTTGAGGACTGACTAAAGTGGACTTCAAAGAGGGTTATAGCACCGCCGACTGATTCTACAACACCAAAGAAAGAAGAAGTCGGTTGTGCTTAAACCTGCCACTTCATAGGGAGATCCGTGGATAGCTTCACGCCGCTCGGTGAGTTTCAAGCATCGACAAAGCCATGGAGAATTCCTTCATTTTCATGCTACACTCCCATTATCGGAATGGACTGAGGACATCCTTGTGTTAAGACATAAGGAAAGTGCTCACATCATGCTGAGTATATTTGAAGTCGCTATGCCAAGATTTTCCTATGATCGCTGTGAGAACATCCTCAGCCTTCTTCAAATATTGGTGTCCTTTACGAACACACTTCATACACCCAATGGGAGAGATGTCCATCACACTTTGGGACCCTTTATCGACTTGGTGGCCTATCGCTTGATACGCTCGATGAGAAGTTGTCCTTCGCGGGAACTTCTTTCCACGACAAAGAAGGAAAACCACTTCTTCCGCAAGTTGTAAACATCTCTTCTCAACTTACTTTCATCTTTGGACCAACGACCAATGCGGTAGATGAAAGATTGATTCGGTTCAAAGGAGAGCTAGATACTGTGGCCTCCGCGGCAAGGTGAGAAAGACCACGCCTAAACCAAAACAATGTTTAATCCTATGAGCCCAACCATCTTGCTGAAGAATTCCTTCGACACCTTAAATATTCAAGTGAAAAGAGACACATGGCGGCAACATAATATGTCCCTCTTGCTAAGCAAAAAGTTGATCTATTAGCCCAAGCGTCTTCAAAGTTGCGTTTAATGGCTATTGGGACAAAGTTTTGCCTTGCAATATTCTGCCAGATATATCATGGGTTGAGAGAGATCGCCCACACCTAACCTAAGAGAATATGATGTTGCTTTCCCAATCCATACGCTATGCTGGATTGATCAATACTTAACGTGATATCATGAAGCAATCAAAGGACCACGCATGACAAGATTTAGCTGGCGATGGCAATCTTATGTGGAAAAAGGCTCGTGGAAATCTTCAAAGAAGCAAATCCATTGACACTCAGCAAGCCGGACCGGAATAAAAGAAAACCTACCGATCGATGATGGCTCCTTATCACCAAGACTTACGAAGCTACTTCATTAGTTTGATCGCGTTTTGATTCTAATGTAAGGGATAATACTTTCATTATTGAAAGATACAATCCTTATAGATTCAGTAATTTGGCTTTGTCAAGATATTCCAAACAATTTGAATAGAGATCACTCACACCTACAAGGCCTTGGTGAGC
The DNA here is from genome assembly GCA_013103745.1 of Gardenia jasminoides. Taxonomy (NCBI): domain Eukaryota; kingdom Viridiplantae; phylum Streptophyta; class Magnoliopsida; order Gentianales; family Rubiaceae; genus Gardenia; species Gardenia jasminoides. The sequence goes on along the minus strand of CM023101.1, from coordinate 34,196,452 downwards.
TCTTTTCAATTGTGGGATTCCTGCTCGTGTGCAAAAGGATCCAATGATTATACCCTGTGCGTAGAAAGCACCACTTGGTCACGAAGGACTATGATAAGCTGGTCAACACAATCAAATAGTGTTCCTTCCCACTCTTAAGATCAGCAAATGATTCCTCCATGTCATCCAAGAAACGATATGACTACATCTCCGATAAGCCAACGCATCACGTGAACAACACGGATTGCCAACGACCTTCGACATTTTCCTACAACGAAGGTAAAACTCCTAATGCTCGTTTGAAAAGCGTTGTCATGAGAAGCAATTCTTCTAGAGATTTTCAACAAACCACAAAAGGCATGGGACAGGTGGTTCCTCTAAAAACGCGATTGACATTTCCAAAACCCCTGACAGCGGCTCCTATGGAAGAAGATATTGAAATTGAGGTGTTAGACAATCCTGATTTTGTCCAGCCCACTAGACAGAAAGTAACTCAGGATAAGCGTGTTGGATCTACTCAAGAAGGGATTCGTTCATCAACAAGTGGTAGTAGCAACCAAGATCACCATTGGAAGAGGTCAACGAAGAGGTCAAGGTCTTCCAATGTGGAAGACACTTCTTTTGCATCATCATTGGCCAAGGTATCACCGCTTAAGGTAATATAATAAACTTATATTACCTCTTATCTTCCTTTCCTTATTTCTTGATGTTTAGATCATCTTCATTTCAGCCTGCTTTTGTTGAATTTCACCGAGAAGGAACCGAGAATGACTCACCTATTGAAGTTACTAGCATGACTTCAAAAAAGAGAAACCATGAAACCGCTGTCAATGGTCCAAAGCAACTTATCACCAATGGGTCTACCATGTCAATGCATAACCAAGAGTTGGGTAATTCACATGAAATTCGAAAGAGGCCTAGAGTGGCATTGGTGTCGGAATTTCATGGGCCAAAATTGATTCAAACACACCGAAGGGAAGTATTTTGCAAAGTTTTGATGGATCTTCGCTGGAAAATTCTCAACACCCATATAATTTCTTCATCAATGGGCGAAGTATATTGGAGAGATCACCAAGGCGGGACCTCACATATGGTCTTCCTTTGAAGGATTTATTGATGGAACTGCTTGTGAAAGTTATTAAGCTGATTCTTCCATACATCATCATGGAAAGGATGAGCAAAGAAACGCATCTCTTTCTTTCTAAAAGTCCACCCCTCAAACCTGAAGCTTGGGGAAGAGAGAAGAAATTGATTTCTAACATCCAATGTCTTGAAGAAGCTACACCGTTAGACAAAAAGATACTTCTTCAAAAGGAACTTGGTCGACTTTGAAGTGCAAAGTGTGAGATTTGTTCGACCATTGACCGTAAGCAAAGAAAGTCTCAAGCAACCAGTAGAAGTCTTCAGATGACATTTCTTCTATCAGAACCAATATCCATCACCAAGATGCGGCAAAGGAATTAGAAGACATGAAATTTTTTTCTTGAGTCATGCAAAACTCACGCTGTATAGGATCATAAATTTGATTTAGTTCTTAACTTCTTTTAAGAATTTTAGAGTTGGGATCACATCTTTTCATGTAGCGAACTTTTCTTTAAGCAATAAGGAATCTTTTTTTTTTGAGATGATTTTTTTTTCCTTTTCTTCTTTTTTCCTTTTTTTTACTTTTTTTTTAAAGAAGGAATAAATAAAATAAATAAAAATAAAAACAAGCTTAAACTTTAAGTTCTTTATCAAAAGAAATTTTTTTTTTCTTATTTCTTATGAGGAAAAAGATTTGGTTTGAGGGGTTTAACTGAACTCAAAGGTTGCCCCCTAAGCTACCTACGTATCCTAAAAAAGGGAATCAAGTCACATGTAGTTCCTGCCGTACACAGTTTAATCTCATGTGGGCCAGGAGCGTCTATTTGTTTACCACCTTAGACTTGGTGGAGTGTTTCAGCAGTTTAACCACATACTACACTATTGGGTTGCCGCTCATAGTTTTAGTTCATAACGGTGGTCAAGAACAACATGCAGTTTCAACTCATGCTATGGAGCCTTCAAATCATGGATAGTATTTTTTCAAATACTTGCCATTGATGGGACCAATCTTTAATCCATCTTCAGCAATTAATTTGTATGAACCATTGGAGTAGACTTCTTGGACAACATATGGGCCGTCCCACTTAGAGACGAATTTTCTTTGTCCACTATGGGTGAGAATAATTAGTCTTCGAACAGCAAGAACCAACTCACCAACTTGGAAAGATCAAGATCGGACATGCTTGTTGAATGCTTTGGAGAGACGAGCTTAATAGCACTCCATTCTTTGTTAAGCCTCTAGTCTCTTTTCATCAAATGCTTCCAACCTTAAGGCGAAGCGAGCGTTATCTTGCGTTAAGCCCTTCTTGATTGCGCAACCCTTAGTGAAGGTAGTTTTGGCACTCAATTGGAAGAATGCCGACACACGTAGACAAGTGCATGGAGTTGCTCGCGTGAGTTCAAAAGGGTCCCATATGCCCAAAGAGCTTCCCATTTGAAGATGCCAATCTCTTTCAACTTATCCACGATTTTTTTCAATAGATTGCACAAAGTCTCATTAAATGCTTCGATTTGCTATTTGCAAAGCAGTGTAGTACATGAAGAATTAGGCTGTTTGAAATTAAACTTTTCGCAAAGTTTATTCATTACATTACAAAAGGTTTGCCATTATCGTGATGATGTAACGTGAACCCATAGTGATAGATGATATTGAGACTAATGAAATCCACCACGCTTTCCTTCTTCACTTTTTCAAAGGAGTTGCTTCACTTACTTTGAAAAGTAGTCATACAACCAAAATAAAATATGTCCTCCGAAGACTTTGTAGCGGTCCAACCATGTCCAATCCCTGCATCAAAAGGCCAAGAAGCAACGGTCGATGCAACGGTTCGGAGGTTGATAGATAAAGTTGCTATGAAATTGACATTTTCTTGCAAAGTCAATGCAATCCTTACCATCGTTGGCCAATAGTAACCTATCCTTTATGCGAGTGCAACTTGGGACCTGACGATGTGTCTACATATCCCTGAATGAGCTTCTTCCATGGCATACAGCTTCATCTTCCCAGGCATCAAGAAACACCCCATCAAATGATCTCCATAAAATGTCTCCTTGTAGGGATGAAACGAGGTGCTCATGACGAGTCCAATCTTCTCTTGATCTTCGTGCAATCTTCCATAATCGAGATAATTAATTATGGGTTGACGCCAATCCTCCTCCCAATCTCATAGACCATGCTACATGATAAACATTTTCTTCTCATTATCTATCTTCATCAAACATTGGAGGTACAACCACTTTGACATATTAGAACTTGACACGAGGAGAATGGTAGTAAGCATAAGCTAAGTTGCCAATGAATCAGCTATTTGGTTAAGTTTTCGTGACATGCTCTATAGTGACATACTCTAAGTACCCTATAAGTTACTTGGTATAATTATAATATGGAACCAAGTCGGTTTTTCACCTCATAGATACCAGAGAAGTTGATTTAATACCGCTTTGAATCACCCATAAATTTTAAGATGCAACCGCTTCATATCTACAGCCATCTCAAGACCACATCAACGCTTGATACCACATTATTTAAGCATCAATGGCGTAAAGGAAGGAAGTGCCTGATAGTATAGTAGGAAGGGCAGAAAACTACCCAAAGATCATACGATGGAAAGCAGCCTGGCCGAAATACATTGACCATGGAGATTCCACCATATACACATCTTCATCGCAATTATCTGGTCAACTCCATTCGATAGGTATAGGATGGTCGGCTAAGAAGTCAGCTAACATTTACCTTTTAACAGCTCCAGCGGGAGCATATAAACAATTTCAAACTGTTGAAATTGAAGGTACATCTTGCTAGATGATCGACAGACGGGTCTTGTCATGACATACTTGATAGGATTGGCCTTAGATATGAGTCGCAAGATGCGCTTGAAAAATGCTTCAACTTTGAATGGCAAATATAAGTGCCAAGCATAACTTTTCATAGGCTAATACTTTAACTCATTTGCGTCATTATCCGACTCAAATAATACAGCGATTCTCCTTGCCTTCATCATTTTCTTGAGCGAGTAATGCCTCCGACGACCGCTCTTGAGGTAAATATGAGATCAATGGCTTTTCGAACCGGAGTGCTAAAATGGTGGTTCATGAGATACATTTTGATGCTTTACAATGCATTTCTACATGCCTCATCCCATTCAAGGGTACCTTTCTTCATCGCGATGAAGGGTTGACATCTTCCAGCCGATTTGAGATGAACCTTCTGATATATGCCAATTTTCTTAAAGACTCTTCAACTCGTGAATATTGGCGGTTCGTGCATCTTCATGATGGCATCAATTTGCATGATCAACCCTCATCCCACGCTGATTGATCGATGAAACCAAGAAATTTGCCGCCAATCCCTCAAATGCACACTTCAACCAGCTCATCTTCAATATATCTTCAAGGTGTTGAAAACTCTTCAAAGGTCTTGAATATGATCTTCTCGCTCCTTGACTTTAAGGACAAGATCATCAAATATAACATTCCACATTTCATACAACATATCATCGAAAATCCTTGCATTGCTCTTTGATATGTTGCTCCAAAGATTCTTCAACCAAACGGCATTATCTTATAGCAATATATTCTTTAGGAGTGCAAAAAAAGTCGTGAGTTCCTCATCTTTGGCTGCCATACGTATTTGGTTGTAACTAGAGAATTCATCTAAGAATGACAATGCTTCATACCCGCTTGAGCATTAACTCCAAACTCCTGATGGAAGGAAAATCATCTTTTTGTTTCATTCAAGTCTCAAAATCCACGAAACCTCGACTTTGTCCATTTTCTTTTCACGTGGACAATGCTTGAAATCCACGCGGGTATTTACTTCCTGATGAAACCAGCCAATCAACTTGTTTACCTCCCTCTATCAAAGGAATCAACTCAGCTGAAAGCGCCTCCCGAGCCATTGTTTGACAGGTTTTGCTCCCTCACCGACGTATAAATTGTGAACAGTAATTTCGGATCCGCACTGTGCATTTCTTGATAATTCCAAGCTTTAAGACGCCTTTGAACTCGGTAGTAGATCAATGTATTCTTTCTTCTTCGGAGTCATCCATGAATTTATGTAAATCTGAGGATCATCACCGTACAAGTTAATTCCCTAGCACATCAACGGATTTTACCCCACCTCAAATTCAGAGGAGCATCGCCTCTTTTCTCTCTTCGTGATCATTGATTGTAATGTATAAGATGGAGGCGTTGCTTTTATCTTGCTCATCAAACGATTGTCTCAATTCTTACATAAAATGCATCACCATAATGTATGAAGAAGTTGGTGACTCATTTTTCAAAAACATTTTCCTTTGTCTGGAGCAAGGTTCTTTCTTGTTTGACAACTTTTGTTCTTGTTTTGGAGCGCTAATTTCATTGAACCGTCGTTTCAAATTTTTACCCAATAAGTCTGCCAAAACTAAGTATGCTTTGACTTGTTCCCCAATCTATCAAGACGCAATTCCTCCACTTGTTACTTCTCTTCCACATTCACATAATTGTAGTTTGCTCTTTGATTGCTATGCGAACAGGTGAATGGTTGATGGCCAAGACCCATTGACTAATTTTCAACAACATGGCATCTTTCCTTTAACATCTTTGAGTAGAAGTCAATCCATGAGCCTTTCACCGCTATTTCGGAAGGAGCCCCGCCCAATGTATTCTTCTCATTTGGTTGTAACTAGCTTTAGAAGTCTGAATGCATTAGGGTCAAAACCTCTTCATCCGAAGTGGTTGGTAAACGAAGTTATGTTCCACCACAGTTCCTTTCTTTGGACGAGACAAACCCCTTCAAGGACGACTCTTCTCACTCTTCACCTGGCTTCTTGATTAGTGGAACATTTAATGCATTACTTCCAACAAAAAGTGAGATTGTCCTTCCTTTCTCCTTGATTTTGAATATAACATGCTAGAGGCTGTTGAATCCGTTGAACTTCCTCTTTTACTGATTCTTTCTTTTCTTTTCACATTGCAAATAAAATTTGGCATCAAGAAATGTGCTTTAGCCCTTGAAAGGCTTATTATCCGCAAATTTTCTTTGACTACACCATCATGATAATATTTGAAGCATTGATGAAGAGTGGATGGTATGATCTCATTCTCATGGATCCATGGTCTTTCCAAGAGTATGTTGTAGGAGGTTTTGGCGTCAATAACATGGAAGAGTGCACTTGAAGATAACTCGGCAATCAGCATCTCAATCCTTATGAGGCCAATTGCTCTTTGGCCCCCTTGATTGAATCCTTGGATCATGAGGCTTTTGGGAGAGCTCATCACTTGAAATTCCAAACCCTTCATGGCATACATGATGTTGACAACAGTCCTCCATCTATGAGTATCCCATTTATCTTTTGCTCTCGAGCATATCCACCGACACAACAAAGGTCGATTGTGGGTCTTGGAGCCAATCATCAAATCATCATCATTAAAGACAATAGTTGTTGCATAATCTGCTGGTGCGTTATCAGTAATTTTAAGTTTTTCTTCAAACTTAGCATCAATTTATGCCACTTCAGAACTTTCAGACGTGACGACATTATAAGAGACATAGTTATCACCATCACTCAGATATCCCATTGGCATGAATTCCCCGGTGTTATAGGTCGAATGCCTTTTGGAGGGCAGTGTCATCCAAGGGATTTGAGCCACCATCCTTCTGCTTTCTACCGCTTTTTTGCGCCTTGTTGCTTTGGATCTTGTTGTGCGGGTGCTTTTCGAAAGAGCGTTTTTCTTCACCTTTGGTTTGTGTGTCTTCTTTCGGGTGACGAGAGTTCCTCTTCATTATCGTTCTCCACGGCACTGTCATTTGAAGATTTTTTAATCATCTTCTTCATGGATGGGATACTGCTCGATAGGGATGATTTGAAAGAGGTTTCTATCGAACAGCAAAAAGAATCAAACATTATGGTGATTTGGTTTGCGGAAACTTTGTCCTCTTCAAGAAGAATTTTACCTTGACGAGCCAAGTCCATGATTTTGTCTTTGAAGACAAAACATTTTGTGAGGGGATGGCCGATCAAACGGTGGTAGCAGTAGTAATTTGGATCATTAACTTGGCCGGCTTCCTCGAAGGCTTCATTTCGTGAAGTTCGATGAGTTTTGCCTTGAAGAGATTATCGAACATTCCTGCAAGTCTGAATCAAGGAAAGGGTATTCCTTTTCTTGCATCTTTTTCAAAGTGGGCTTTCTTGTTGGCCTGCCTTATGAAGAGTCTAGCCTTTTAGTGACTTTTCTACTCACCTTTGTAGCAATTTTCATAGGTGCCAAATTTGTCACCATTGACTCCTTGTTGTTGAGTTTTGGGGGAGACTTGCCCCCTTTCTTGTTTTCTTGTCTCTCGTTATTTTGACGAGAATGTTGAACACGGGGAACTTGAATTGGAGAACCGTTAGTTGCATTAGCCATAATGCTTAATTCTACGTCATGAGTTCGGGTGGCTAATTCTTCAAATGTGTTTGGGCGAATGCCCTGCAAGATGTAACTTAAGCTCCAATGCTTTTCTTGGATGCACATTTCTATGGCAGAAACTTTAGAGAGTCTATCTTTGCAGTTGAAATTCAAGCCTCTCCATCTATCAATATAGCTGACCACAGGTTCATTCTTCCATTGAAGCGGTGGTCAACTCCAAAGATGTTTACAATTCTTCGAAATTGAGAAACTCTTGTTCAAGTTGTTCCCAACTATCAATGGAACCGATTCAAGATCTGTACCAATCAAACGCATTGCCCTTCAAAACCGAACAAATTGTTTAACCAAAGTCACCGTATTCCAAAGATTGTTACATGTTTCAACGAAATGAGCTACATGTTGTTTTGAGTTGCCCTTTTCACAAATTGTTGGAACTTAGGTGGTTGATATCCAGCATTGCTAGGGCTATCAATCCTAGCGGTGTATGGTTTGGAGTAAGTGAAGCTTGACTTTGGGCCACTTTCCTTTTTGCCTTTGATCATGTCTTCAATGAACTCCTTCAACGCTCCATAGGAATTGCTCCTTCCGCTAATGCATCACTTTCATCTTCTCTTCCTTTGATGAAGAAGCTTCACGCTTTTAATGCTCTTGGGTTCATACGCTTCCTTCGTGAGCACCATCCTTTTGGTTGACGAATTGAGCAATTAGAACGTCTTGGTCCTTGATGTGTTTCATCACAGTTTCCATCATCTTGGACAAGTTCAAGACTTGCTCTTCCAAACTTGCAGTGATTTGTCATCATGGCGTGCATAGCGAGGCGAAGTTGCGTAATCTTCAATGAAGAATTTGGATTGAAGAGTTCCATGAGAGAAAATCCGGTGCTTGATGATCATCGTCATACTTGAGAGTTTGATCTGCGATCCCAACTCAAGCATGGCAAGTGTCTTCAACCGAGGCGGAAACATCCTTGAGCCCAATGCGGAGAAGAGAGCATTGGTGATGTCGAACCAAAGACAGAGTTGATGCAGCTTGGAACTTTCATGCTACTTTGGGTGGAAGCTCTTGTCATGCTCCTTGTCACGTGAGACTAACAACACAGGTGCAAAATACATGTAGCTTCAGATTTGGCATCAACCTTGGAACGAAAGCAGAGACCGGTTGTTCTTTGAAGCCATTGATCAATGTGTAGTCAAATATTTGAAGAGAGAGAGATGGAAGGCGAGATGGTCCCACCGTGCGTGAATTTGTAAATAAAATTTCAAGTCACAAAAGAATTATAAGACAAGAAAATATACTGAAAAATATGAAAAATATAATAATTTTAAGAAAATATGCGGGTTACAATCTCTGAAATTTTCTCAAACTTGTGGAGAGAGAGACTCCTCGATTCTTCTCTTTCAACACTAATCCAAGGGCTTCGTAGCTCTGCTCTTGGATCAAATGTCAATTCTTCAAATCTTGATATAGAAGATTTGGAGAACGTGATGAACACCTTGAATATGAAGAAGGTTTCTTCAAATCTTGATATCGAAGATTTGAAGAATGTGACGAACACCTCGAATATGAAGACGACTTGAAGAACTTGCGAGGCTTTGCAACTTTCAAGCTTCAAGAAGACTTGTGTGTTGAGATGTGTTGATGTCTGAGCTTTGGAGAGACCTATTTATAGTTGTAGAATGGGTACACATGTTGGCTTGCAAGACATCCAGCTTTTATAAGGACTGAATCTCTTGAATATTATCTCTTTATTTTGTATTTATTAACAAAGAGATATTACCAACGTGTATTTTCCTGACACCTGTAGAGACATATGACATGGCACAATTTCATTGGATGGTCCTTGGATATAAGACATATATATGGACTAAATAACTCTAAATATTATCTCTTTAATAAGAAATAAATATTGAGTTATTTATCCAAATTCTTAGTCGGGAAGATGTGACATGGCCATTTGATTAAGGAGACACTCCAAATATTTCCATTAAAAGACCTCAACTTGACACTTGAAGAGATATAATTGGCAGTCAAATAACCAATTTTCCATTATGTATGACATATGGCAATATTTGATTGGATAAAAATATGTCATGAATATAATTTATAGACCAATGAGAATTTAGGAAATTAATTAAAATTCCATTGTCTACAACTTTTTCTCTAGAGTTGTCATTTAATTTAGAAAAGGGAAAATAAAGTGAATTGGGCTTGCGTAAAATATTGGTAAAAACAAATAATTATTTTGATTTATCCTCTAAAATACAAGATATAAGTTTAATAGAGATTTGATTGCACAGACATAGGGTAGTTTTTGGTGAAAAGGATAGAGGGGATAGAGGAAAAATAGGGACAGAAGATTTGAAACCAAAGATGTAGACCAATTATTAAATATATATAATCTATAAGTGCTGGATATTTGCCTAAAGAAACGAAGAAAGCCAAACTAATTTATATTTATATTAGCTGCATTTATATTATCTATAAGTGCTAGATCTCTGACTAAAGAAACAAAGAAAGCCAAACTAATTTATATTTATATTAGCTACATTTATGCTAGCTACTGTCTCGAGGGAAAAAGAACGGCTAAGAGTGCATGGGAGAAAGAATGGGGTAGAAGATTCCCTTTATTTACGGGAAAACCGACAGAACATTGAGGGTAAAACCGAAATAAATTTAGCTGAAAAGGGAATTGACAATCCACCTAACTCAGACGTAGAGACAAAGGGGATCGAGGGAAAATAAATAAAAATAGAAAGCAGGCACAAACGAAAACTGGCATGGATAAATTGGGCCTAAAACTGGAGAAAACCACGGAAGAACCGACAGAACATGAGGTTGGACGACACTTTCATCACTATTCCTAAATCCCTTCCGCTCTTTTAAAAGGTAAAGATAATTATCCCCTCTCGCCTCAGCCAACATACTCATTTCTTAATTCACTGTGCTTTTCTTCTTTCACTTTTTGTCATTAGTGTCTATAATCTAATCCTGCGCGTGGGTCTTGCCTGTGCAATTTGGAGTGCGTGTTTCCTGCATTCAAAAAGCACCATACGTGTTAAGGTTTCTTTGGACTTCCCATCGTGGTTACAGTCGATGGTTCCTACAATAGACGAATCCCTCCTGTTTCAGAAATTAAGAAAGCTCTGAGCTTAGAAAGTCAATTGCTGGTGGGGCAGAGCTATCCTTTGCCTAGTGGGGGCACACTGGGCATAGGATAGTTCAAACTTCAACGATTAGGTATAAAATTTTTCAAGAATTGTGCTGTTGCCCTAATAAATTGTGATTCTGAAATGTTCCTCAAAAGCTAACAGCATTTTGTGTTTACCTATCAATGATTTCTTAACTTGTTATTTTCATCAATGTAAATTTGGTGCAATACTGCAGATGCCCACATTCACAATTTTTAATTTTGCTTTTGCCGACCAACCCTGAGAAAGTGAAATATTCTTGGAAGCATAACTAAAATTTCAACCACAAAACTTGCAGAGTAGGGGCAACTAGACACGTCAATTATTTCAAGAGTTGAAATCCCCAAACCACAAGGGATCTCCTCGAAAAGGTGACAGTCTTCCAATACTAACTTCCCTAGACTACGAAAACAGTCCAAGCACTCAAAGGCTGTCCACCTAACAATATCAGGGAAGCTAATTTCAGGCAGCTAACTTTCAGGAAGCTAACTTTAGGAAACCCCTCTTCTTCCAGGTTCCATATTTCCCTCCTCAAAGGCCCTCCTAAGTAACTTGAGAACCTCAGGATTTGGCACATTTTGGATTGCTGATATTTTACTCCAAGGGAAGCGGAAGCCCGAGAGAGTTAACTTTTTAATAGTCAAAGAGAACTGAAACTCAAATTGACATAGCAAAGAATCATTTGGAATGAACTTCAAAGTGAGTGATTCTAGTCCACTTAAAAAGTCTAGTACTAGAATCTCCTTGTACCTGAAGAGGTGGCATTTCAACTTGCGAATATTGGGAAACTTTCTCAGTGTCTTATTCATGTTCTCCCAAGAAGAAAAAAATTGCACTGGAGAAGTTATCTAAATTGCACAACTGTGCAGCGTTTTCAAGATTCTTGGTGGGCAACTCAAATGCAGAGCCAAACATGGACTTCTTCTTTATTTCTAAATGCCTTAGTTACTTCATACTCCATATGGTATCTGGGAGTGAACCAGAATCAAGAAATGTTCCAACAATAAAAGTTTCCAAGTTTGACAGATTGGCTATGAATGATGCAATGGACCTCTTTCTGCCTAGAGCTGCCAAGTACTTCAGTTGAATCAGTCTTTCTAGTTCTCTTGGAAAAGTAGAACCTAGACGTATGTGGCTCAAATCTAACACTCCAATGAGTTTAAAAATGCCAGAAATGAATGATATATGGAGCAATTTTCTTCCATACCCTTCACCATGACTGAAGAATAGTAGAGAACGTATGGTGGGAGCAAACAACCTGAACTTGCAAAAGTGCTCTGGCTCAGAGTGAATGCATAGGCGGCGTAGGTTGTGTTGCATACTAAAAGTATGCAATTCATCATAACTACGTATCAGCTGAAAAGGTTTTTCTTCGCTGCCTTTTCTCACACAAAATTCATGTAGCAAGTCACGAATGCAACAAGTTTTGGCCCTACCAGTGGATCTTTGTTTAGAAACCAAGACTAAGCTTCTGCTTATGAGATCGATCGTGTAACCATTTGCCAAATCCTCTGCACTCTTGAACTGAGTTTTATGCACTAATCCTTCAGCAACCCATAACTAGATCAACCTTTTAAGAGCATGGTTCGCCGTCGCGTGTCGCGGTCGCATCGCGGTCTCCGTTGTTCCACATCGATTGCGGCATATCGGTTAAATATCGGGGGGTGATACGCATTTTTATAGCACATAAGAGTATCCAAAAATTTTGAAAAAACTTCTAAAAATAAAAAATAACAAAACAATCACAATCATCAAATTAGATTTGGTGAATACCTACATTATCATATATATACTTATCAATATTGAAACAAAGTAACTTGAGTGTGACTATGAATATATAATATTAAAAGTAAATAATTATGGTAGTAAGAGCACTTTGTATTCCTATTAATATTAGCATATTATTGTTAAATAAGACACTAAATTTAGAGTCTAATGTGAATCTAGTAAGGATGAAATTGAAAGTAGGAAAAGTGATTATGGAAAAATACCTACTTAACTTTACTTTAAGGAACTTTGATGTGTTAAAATTTTAAAAAATTGAGTGGTAACTTCAGAACTTTCTTTTCTTTTTTTCCGTTTGACATCTTCTCATACTACTATTATCACTAATCGCTATTATTACTTCTTCTATTTGTTTCCTCCACAACCACTAGCAACCACCACAAATGTCAATGGTCTCTTTCCTTTTTTTTTTTTTACACTTTTTCTTTTACTCTCTTTCACACACATTCACCTGTTAACTCTCACACTAAAATTACTCTTCTTTTCTTTCTTCATCTCCTGTTTTTTTCTTATGTACATATAAGTTTATTCCATCTCCGATACAACTCGGTCCAACTTCATGATATTTCATGCTGGGTTACAACTCGTCCAATATCGGCCGAGTTATCATGAGTCATCTCGGATATGGTTAAATCTATGATTCGGGGATCGGTATCGTATCGATCCCCTCCGTTCCGGTTATGATTCGGGCGAGTCATCGCGGACTCGGCCGATATGGCGAACCATGTTTAAGAGTGTGTTCATGATCTTCTGGAAATGCTCCAAAGTACAGGTAGCATGACTTCAGATCATCTGGTTAATTGTTGTCACTCAACTCTAACGCAGCACTGCATTGATCTGTACTAGTGACGATTCTTGAACTTAAAACTTTGCACAACCTCTTTCCAACCATGTTGCTCTGCATTTGCAAGAATTCCAGCAAGAATAATAATTGTAAGTGGTAGCCCTTGACACATTTCCACAATCTGCATCCGAAGCTCACATGATTCTGGAAGAAGCAAATCTTTTCCGGGAAATAACTTTTCTTTTAGCAAATCCTAGCTCTCATCATGAGTGAGTGGACGAAGAGAGTAAGGTTCTTTGTCGAGTTTATCTTTGGGAGCAACATGACGATGTCAGCTAGTGAATACAACTCTACTTCCATCTCAATTATCAGGGAATGAGGCTTCCAACTCATTCCAAACTTCAATCTCCCATACATCATCTAAAACAATGAGATATCTCCTCTTCTACAAACGTTGTCTGACTTTCAAGGCCAGATCTTCTTCACTCATCTCAAAGAGTTTGTCAGGAAGGTTGGAATCAATACAAGTCAAAATCTCAAGTAATAAGTTTTTCTTGTGGTACACTTAAGAGACAGTACACCAAGCACGCGTATGAAAATGGGACATTACTCTAGAATCATTATAAACTTTTTTAGCTAAAGTTGTCCTACCAAGCCCTGGCATACCTACAATCGGAACAATTTGCACTTGGTGTGATCCTCTTGTGAGTCTGCTGATTACCAATGTTGCCTCATCCTCGAATCCCACCACCAAAGTCATTGATAATTGGGTTACTTCCCTGTGATGGAGTCTTCTGGTAACTTCCCTCACTTTAACAACAAATCTTTTGCTGTCAAAAGTCTTTGCGGCCTCGGCTTTGATAATCCTAATTTCTTCTACAATAATCAAATGACATTGAAGAAGAGTCCAAAATATCTCCAACCAGTAAGGAGGCAATAAGAAACCCTATCCTGTATGCCACCTGAACAATACGACTCCAGAGTGCTTGGAGGTCGTCATCTTCATTGCGCACCTCAGCAATATCTTCCAAGAAAGAGAGCAAGTTATAAAGTTCTTCTGAGATTATTTGAACCGGATAGTGACAAGAGAAGCTGGGCCAGCCTCATGACTCGTCGGATCCATCACATATCCTAGAAGAGAATCAACAAAGCCCAACTCATTAGTCCTTGGAAATTTGAATGGTAATGTTTCAAGACATTTCTCTGCAATTGCTCCCTTTAGGAGCTTCATCCTTTCCAGAAAATCTAAAGGCACAAGATCCATTTCATTGACCCATCCATCATTCACGCATTCAGAGAAAGAGATAAAAACACAAGTCCTGCATCGCAGATCATGAGTCCAGAAAGATCTCGCATTTTCTCATCAAACTTGTTGGGCTTGTCCTTCAGAATGGTACTCAGAGATCTTAGTCCATCGCAAAACATTTGCAGTTGATCCTTAATAGAGATCCTACGGCAAGTATCGGACCTTACCATCCACCAAATATTACATAAGAGAGAATCCATGAACTCCCTCAATATCTGCTCATATGCTTCCCTGTATGATCGTGCTGATAACTTTGAAGCAATCAGGACCTGGACACAAGTCTCATGAACTTGGTGTTCCACAGGAATAATCTTCTGCAGCCCTTCCAATGTAGCATTCTTCATTGATACTTGCAGTTCGTCATCCGTGAGAAAGAGCGACCAGAAGAAACTTAGGCATGCTGCATTGACAGCAACAATTTCAGTGTGAGTCAATAAAGGTCCCAATTGCTCAACTTTAATTCCATGTAGCGTGACAGAACTGATGAAGCTCTTCAAGAATGTTAGCTTCTCTTTAAGGCCTTCGTTTCGTCCTTCTATATTGTAATAAGTACTGTTCCTTAAACACTCCAGAAGATAATCCATGAATTCCATAAGGTCATCCTTTTTTACGGGGGAATCAGTGGACTGCCTCAATGAGCGATTCGAGAAAACGAAGTACCACTCTTTTATTTCTTCATCAGAAGAAAAGTCTTTTAAACAATCCCAGGCCAGATTTTGCAGACCCTTATCAGAAACTCCATCTTCCATTTGCAACCGATTAAGACAGAAGGAATGCATCTTCTGTCTAGCTTCGGAAATGGCAGCTTCAGCCCTGACTAGCAGAGCTCCTAGACTTCCATCATCATTATTGCCCCACTTTCTTGCACACATAAGGAATGGCCTAATAATCCTTAGCTCCGCTCTCAGGCTTGCGAAATAATGATCTTGGTAGTCCGGACAGCTCTTCTCCAGCAACTGCATATGTTAGGTCTGGTCCCAGGACAAAGAGTTCTTGCCAACCCAACAAAGACAAATAACATAATAAATAAATATACCAAATCTATGTGGTTCAGTCAAATTGACCTACGTACACGGGTGGAGGGGTGGCAGATTTACTATAATAGAGTAGGGGTAACAGATTTACTATAACAAAAGAGAGTACAAGAGACAAAAGAGAGTACAAAAAAGAGGACACAGAACCCTAGGAATAATCCCTAAACTCAAAAACACCTAAACTAAAAACACAAAAGAGCCAAAATAGCACAAAAGGTTTAACAGGCCAAAGGGCCCACAAACTTGCTCTTTTGGTTCGATGCCTAATCAAAACCTCCCTTAATATTGGACCATGGGACCCATAAAACTCTCTTGACTGGTGTTTAAGGCATCTGGGCTGGTACGGTTGGCACATGGTCTGGTACATTTGGCACCACTTAAATTCATTTAAACTAACTTCATTTATAACCATCAAGAGGAGAGACTTCTTTATAAAATATTCGATGTGGGAAGTAAAACCACACTTAACAAATCTCCACCTTGACGTGTATCCAACATTGACAAATAGCAAATATACTCCACCTTCTCCACGAAAATCCCAATAGATCTCAATAAGTCATCAAATTCCCAACAGACCCCAATGAGTCACCAATAAATTGAGATGTCAAAGACTCAACAGGTCCCAACGGGTCAAAATTCACAAAAGACTCAATAAATCCCAACGGGTTAAAATTGCAAATGCAGTAATCTTGCTCCACCTTCTCCACGAAACTCCATTTGAGGTCCAACGGGACCAATAGCTCTTTGTCACAAAACCCTTTTTCTTCAACCTCTGTAGTGCCATCGTTGCCACAGAACCCAGAATCTGAAAACCTGATGTTCTAATACCAATTTGTTAGGTCTGGTCCTAGAAATTAACAAAGGGTTCTTGGCAACCCAACAAAGACAAATAACATAATAAATAAATCAAACAGAGAGGCACCAAATTACGTGGTTCGGTCAAATTGACCTATGTTCCAAATTGTTAAGCCTGGTCCCAGAAATTAACAAAGGGTTCTTGGCAACCCAACAAAGACAGATAACATAATAAATAAATCAAACAGAGAAATACCAAATCTACGTGGTTCGGTCAAATTGACCTACGTCTACGGGCGAAAGGATAACAGATTTACTATAACAAAAGAGAGTACAAAAGAGAGGACACAGAACACTAGAAATAATCCCTACGCTCAAAAACACCTAAACTGAAAATACAAAAGAATCAAAATAGCACAAAAGGCTTAACAGGTCAAAGGGTCCATAAACTTGCTCTTTTGGTTTGAAACTAATCAAAATCTCCTTTAACATTAGGCCATGGGCCCCATAAAACTCTCTTGACTGGTGCCTAAGGCACGTGGCTGGTACGGTTGGCACATGGTCCAGTACCTTTGGCACCACTTAAATTCACTTAAATCAACTTTATTTATAACCACCAAGATGAGAGACTTCTTTATAAAATATCCGATGTGGGATACAAAGCCATACTTCACAGCATATCATCCAAGGTGGAAGATATGCAAGAAAGACTATGGAAGCCATCTGGTAAGAGGAAGATTGACAAGGGATTAAAAGTAAATCCAATTAAGACATGAAATGAAACAACTTCGATATCTTTCGTGGGGAAAACTGAAAGTCAACGGATACTGACAGGAAGATGAAAGAGATTAGCAGTGCATATATATACATATATTTATTCACTTCTAGAAACTAGAGAAACTAGTTTCGAAGTTTGTTGTTGAGGAGTCGAACATTGTTTAAGGCTTTAAGCTTGCATTGAGGCTTAGATTGGTTACTATTTTGCACAGTGATTTAAACTTTTGTTTGGAGACAAACGGTTTTTTTAATCTTTGAACATGTATCCATTGGTTGTACTTCATTCTTTTTTCCAATTCTTTCAACTGCAGGTACTTGGGATTGTTCGAAATTTTCTTTGCTGCGTCGTTTCTGTACTTGCTCTTTCTTTTGTAATTGATAATATGATGTAGAACCAAAAAATTTCATGAAAAAGTTATAGAAGATGAATTTCATATAATCGATGTATATGGAGAGACGGAGGCAATTTACACACATATAAGTATGTGAGGGAGAAGAGGAATAATATCAATAATATACATCAATAATCACACATAACAACAAATCTCTCAAATCTTACTCTTTTCAACTAACAACAATAATAAGAATCCCTCTTTATAGAGTAGATGACTTAATAAACAAGTCTAGTCTTACAGGCACAGTCAAATACTAATTCCTAAATAATAAAACTACCATAATTTGACTCTATTAGAATTACCAAAAACCTAAGTTGACTAAAACACTGCTAAATAATAATATCGAAATTTCTATTTTTGAGACTTGATTTAATATGCCAACATTGCCTCCCTTAAATCAAACTCTTCTCTCTTGGATCAAGTTCAACACCTTCACGATCACTAATCTCCTTTGCATATTTAGTCAACACCACTTTAATTGATTTTTCATCTTCAAACACTTTCTTGTTGCAATAATCCACGCATCTGGATACACTGTCCCTGTCATACAATTTTATTGTCAATTCATTGACAACTCATTACTTTGTGATTTGATAATCACAACTCAACTGATAGGATTCTTCTCAATCTCTGTCACAACCCCGAATCAATCTAAAATTCCATTGAACCAGTCTTATGGTCCAATCTTCACCAACTAGATACACCATGACCAATCTTGTGGTCTAACTCAATCTTCTAACTTTTTGTGAGCAAATCTTGTGTTCTAACTCTAACAGCCGGAAACATCCACGACTAATTTTAGTTAGACCAATTCTTCAATATTCATAAGCATCCTAGGATCATCCTCTTGAATCTAAGGCTCTGATACCAGATGTAGAACCAAAAAATTTCATGAAAATGTTATAGGAGATGAATTTCATATAATCAATGTATATAGGGAGAGGGAGGCAATTTACACACATACAAGTATGTGTGGGAGAAGATGAATAATATCAATAATATACATCAATAATCACACATAACAACAAATCTCTCAAATTTCACTCCTCTTAACTAACAACAATAATAAGAATCCTTATTTATAGAGTAGATAACTTGATAAACAAGTCTTACAGGCACAGTCAAATACTAATTTCTAAATAATAAAACTGCCATAATTTGACTCTATTAGAATTACCAAAAACCTAACTTGACTAAAACACTGCTAAATAATAATATAGAAATTTCTATTTTTGAGACTTGATTTAATATGCCAACATATGAGCATAACTCTACCAATATCCTTTACAACACTAGGAATTAAACTCCCTAATATTTCAGCTAAAATAATAAAAGTTTCTAATTTTAAGTAAATTTAAAACAATTAAAGGAAAATCATGATAGACAACAATCAAAATTAAATTAGCGTTACCCAAAAATTTTAATTTTGTATCTTCGTTCCTAATGTTTGAAGTGTTTTTTTTTAATTTGGCCCATTAATTTTAAATAGTTATAATTAATGTTTTAGATCAAATAAAATGTGTATTAAATCAAATATGGGACAAATATATTAACAAATCCCCCCCCCCCCCCCACACACACAAAATTTCACATTGCACAATACTAACCTGTAGCTTGACATTGGAGGGGTTAATTCCACTATGTACCCTTCAACATTACCCGAATTCTCACTTTGATTTTTAGATTACAAAATGGGACACTTTAATCCACACATTATAAAACTTTTTATATTTAGTCCCAAAAGTATACTACTGATCCATTTTAGTTGCTAAAGTATAAAATTTGCCCTAATTTAGTCTCTAAAGTATGCCCACTAAGGTATAAAATTTATTTCACTTCCTTAAATATATTGCCTAAGTGAAACAATTTTACAATTTAAGAATTAAAATATTTCATTTTAAAGTTTAGGGACCGAAGTACAATTTTGGCTATAGTTCAAGGATGTTAAAAAAATTAAGAGGTTTAAAGTTTCATTTCTCCCTGTAGAAATCAACTAAACTAGTGACAGAGAGGATCTGTGCAAACTCCTAAACAAAATAATGGGACTCACTCCCCTCCTCAAACATGTCAAGGCCAAAAGATTTTCAAGTTTTCAAAATTTTGATTTTTCTATTTAA
Source organism: Gardenia jasminoides (assembly GCA_013103745.1). Classification (NCBI taxonomy): domain Eukaryota; kingdom Viridiplantae; phylum Streptophyta; class Magnoliopsida; order Gentianales; family Rubiaceae; genus Gardenia; species Gardenia jasminoides. Next base: position 34,176,819 of record CM023101.1, on the reverse strand, counting down.
TGACTAAAAAGAAAAAGAAAATATTTGTCTTAAACAACATGGGCCTCAAATTTGTACAAGTACCGAAAAAATAAAAAGGAGCAAAATGTGTCCAACTTACAATAACCACTAACCTCTTCTGGCGCCAGAACCGTACGGTCCACAACAACGTAAAAACCCGGTTCAACTTCCCAAGAAAGCAGAAATTAGAAAAGAGAGAATCCTTATCCTTCCTTCCTTGTTCATCCACATACCTGCAGTGCCGGCCTAGCTGCAGCTCCCCGACCAATAGTCATGGCTGCTGCCACAAGCCATCTATGCACCATTCTTTCTTTAAATTCCTCTCTTCCCAAAGTTCCCTCAAGTCAAAGGGCTGCTGCTGCTCTGGTCTTTTTAAGCTGCAAGAATGATCGGAGGAGGAGGTGGAGGAGGAGGAGAAGTACTGGGATAGTTGCAAGTGGGATGGATTTGCTGGGGGATTTTGGGGCGAGGGATCCTTTTCCAGAGGAAATCGAGAGCAATTTTGGGGAGAAAGTAGTGGGGAATGAGAGTACTGAGCATAAAATCTTGATCCCAACTGCAGCTGCTCTGTCCTTAGCCCAACAAGATTGTACTCCCATCTCGCCTAATCAGCGGCCCATGTCTGAGGATGAAGCCAAGAAGCTCTTGTTCAAGGTCAATTATATTAGTTACTACTTTTTTCTGAGTTTTTAATAGAATTGGTAAACATAAATTTGGTTGTTAGTTAGCAGTAGTTAATGCTTAAATGGCACAGTAGTTTGAAAATGTGAAAACTCACGCCTTCTGGTGCATTCTTGATGGATTGACAAGGCAATTGTATTATACTGTCAAAATGCATGTGTTCATTCTGCTACTTTCTCTTTTCAAAGGCGTGAGCATTTGTACTGGTCATGTTGTAACCAAAGCCTTGATCGGTACGTGTCAGAAGAAGGCGTTCAGGCCCTGCATGAAAGGCGTTATTCTTTTACTCAAGTAAAATTGTAGTGTACATATCATTTCTATTTGAGTGCTCGAACAAGTACTAGTTGTTTCACTAGAATTTTTTTACATGTATTTATGTGCCAACATTCATCTTGTAGGTAGTTGGATGGAGACTAATAAATGTAGAAGAGGGCCTAAGGCTGCAATGCTTATGGAAATTGAGAGATTTCCAATGTGGGATTGAATTGATCAACAGGATATACAAGGCTATAGAAGCTACTGGGCACTTCCCTGATCTTCACATTGAGGATTCTAATCAGCTTAGAGCTGAATTGTGGACTTCTTCAATCGGTGAGCAGATATCATGTCGTTAATAGCCAGTAATATGGCTTAGTGGTTACTTATTTCAGAATCTGCTGTTAGTTATCTAAATATTGAATTATGAATACTACTTTTTTAAGATTCGTTGGCAATATCTGTGAATTAAAATATCAATCAGAAGGGATCCTGCTACACCGAAAATGAAGAGTTGCAGAAGCAAATTCTAAAAGATAAAACTGTTTAGTGCTTGCAAAGATGTTTTCAATGTGGCAAAAGGAGACTCGTTTCATAACAACTTGTCAGTAAAGCTAACAGGCTTAATTTGCAAAAAGCTCATCATGCTATGGATTTTGGCTAGATATGGAATACTCCATTCAGTTAAGTCATGGTTTGAAAGGGCACGGACTTCTGATAGATGCTCTTTCTTTTCCATTCTTCTCTCTGTTTGTGGCATGCAGAAGTTTGGTGTCTACTTAAGTTGTCCTAATTGAGAAGCTCAACACATCTTTCATGATTTGCTATGAGTCTGGGAGGCTTCAAGCATTCTTTTGTTCTTTACCCGTCCTATTTGAAATCACTGGAGAAAGAAAATTGAAAGCTTTGGGCAAGCCAAGTTTTGTTATTCATTCCATTTTGCAATGTCTAGCACTTTCATTATATGCTATGTGGAGAAAATTTTCACATGGTCTTCCCGTGACTCTGAATTAGTACCATTGCTTGTCACTTTTGTATAAGTACTATAACTTTGTAAAAATAAAGGACGGGAATTATGAAACTTTACAAAATCTTTAAAGGTAACTGTATCATGAAAACTTATGAGTTTGAATAGCTTACCTCAATAGTAATATCCACATAATCTACTGTAAATCTCTTCTATCTTCTGATCCTTATTCAAATTTTTGTTGAGCCAAGCAAATTCTTCTTGTTTCTTAATCTCACCTAACAAGCTTTATTTTCTGATGCTTATTATTTTTATCATTTGATTTTTATTATTTGCAATTACAAGATACTATAATTCCATAACTTAAACTGCAGGAGGTTTGAGCATGAATGATTTCATTGTAGCTGCTAAAATAGATGAGGTTAAGTCATCAGATCTCATTCCCAGAAGGAGAGTTTGGGCATAAATGGAAAAACTGGTCATCCAATCAAATTCTTTTGCTTTAAAGAATGCTGATGGGAACTAGAACTAAAGCTTCATAGCTTTTTGCGCAAGTGGCTAGATTTTGTATTTATGATGTTGACAGTATAATTTTGGAACATTAGACATATCTGATTTCTTTGCTCAGTATATTCTCAGTTCCTTTACAAATATTGGTTATGGTTGGAATGTTGTGATTCATGGGAAGACCACTATGCTTAAACTTTTTGAATATCAATGTCATTTTGTTGCTATTGTTACTATGGGAGATCAATGGGGCTAATATTTGGCTTAGTGAGACAAGAGAGGACCTTCTTTGTGCCAGTTCTGTTGAGATTATTTGACACACAGTAAAATGTAAATTTTACTTTGAGCTAGATTTGTACCCAGATGTAACTTTGTTATATTTTGGTTCATCTCTTATTCACATGCATCATAAAGCTAGAGATGTTTGTATGACAAAACATTACACTATCAATGTACATAAGATGAATTTTTATTGTTTTAAACAATTGCTATATAAAATTAACTCCTCCGTTAATTAAATTATGGGCAGCTATTCCATAGAAACTCTGAATATTCTATTTTTGATGATTCATTTACACGTAGAACATTTCTGATATACATTTTCTGCTTCCATTTGAGTATGAGCGCGTGACTAATATTTCCTCACAAGTTTTTCTATGAGCAGGTGACTAATATTTCCTCACAAGCTTTTCTTTACATTTGGATCAAACAGTTTTGTGATATACCGATAGCACAGTAAATTAGTTTAGAGCAGAGTGTCATGAGGCGAAAAACTGTCTCTAGTTCCTATTGACATTTGTATCTTGAAGGAAGGCAATTTTCTTGTACACTGTTCTCGGATCTCATACTCTCGTCGCACACTACTGTATGAGTAAGACATCCTACAGTCAGGACGGAGTTTGTAATTTCTGATGTTTAGTTTTGCTTATTGCTGCAATGTGAATAGCTGGACAATTTGAGGGTTTCTTGTGTTTGTATCCAGCATCTCATGTGCTAGATCATTCTATCAATCTCACCAACAAGTATGATTGATAGCTTTCTGATTGAAATACTGTGCAGTGCACTGGAAACTGCAAAGCTGGTAAGTCCTGTTTATTCTAAATGAGTTATGGTCTACTAACTTGCTGGGCTTAATCTGAAACTTTCTTTGTCTATATCCAATTTTTCTGACCTAAATAATATGCCTTGTTGCTTATTCAATTGCAATGTCACAAAAGATGCTTCCAAAAGTATTGATCCAAAATTTGTTGATCAAACTGGAGGCTATAGCACAAATAAAAATGAGTATCGAAGTTATATTGGTCCACAACTCTTTCTAATTAAACATTTCACTTTCATTGCAAAGATTGTGAGTATTTTCACAAGCCAGAGAACTGGGTTGGAGTGGATTAACATTTCTCCTTTCTGTCTCTGCATGGATGTTATCTAAGCTGCAATTACTATGCTGCATGGATGTTATCTAAGTCTGACTTTTTTTATAATACTTGTAACGGTGCTCTGTTCAATACACCCTTTCTCCAATGGGCACACTTGTCAGTTTTAATTTTGTGCTTAAAGTACTCATTTTGTTTCTTGCCGTCACGCCCCCCCCCCCCCCCCAACAAAAAAAAAAAGAACAACCAAAAAAAAAAATTTGGGGGGGGGGGGGGGAGGACAACAGACTTGTCCTTGTGGGTGAATCAGATGTTGATTGATGCAATAGGATGCTGCATGCTAATGATCATTCTAATCCAAGGTGCATATTGCTGCATCCTTTCCTAGCAAAATTTCAGTCGGTAACAGAAGACTCGGTTTAATGTTTGTTGAATACCAAATACCCGCATTTCGTACAAATCACATCCATTCTGCTTTGCTTTGTATTCTTGATTGTGTGCTTAGTCAGAGATTCTACTTGCTCTAATGTTAAGTTCAAATAAATTGTTATACCAAATGTCAGGTTTAAGCTTATCTAGATAATATTTTAGTTTCATGATCCTATTCTGTGGGATGTATGCTTAAATTAGTACTAACATTGCCAGATTAGATCAAAGTAATCCTAGTTGCGTATATTTCCTTTCGGTTGCATGATCGAGACCCCATACTGATAAATCCGTTTCTCTAAGGATGTAGGATCCCCTAATGTGCTGCGTGCCCCGACAAAAGCTACATTGGATTACTCCATTAATCATTCAAGTCAACCTCTGCTTCTAATGATATTTTTGTAAGTTGACCAGTGGGTTTGGTAATAAACTCTGGACTCGTATCTTATTCTCTTGCTGCAAAGGATTACCTAAATGAGTTGACGCTGGCTCGAGTGTTTGAAGAATTGATGATATGTGTCTTCTTTTGAAACAATGGGCCTCACTCGAACAAACTTAAAACTTGTCTATCGACAACGGTACGTGAGAGAACAATTGAACGGAGGGAAAAATTCACTTTTCATCCCCAAGTTTAGGTCAGGAATAATTACAATTTTAGACCTTTTCAACGTACCAAACGAGTAGTTAATGCCGATTTGACCAATGTAATTGTCATTGGAGTACTTCAATAGGCAATTGTTGCACAAAATAGCTACACCATTGTTTTTGCCATAGTATTTCTTAATCTCAATACCAGCCTCAGATATACAGCTCTAGCATTCTGTGAGACCCCAAGTATCATCTCTAGGGGTTTTAGTGCGAATTCTAAAATTTTGGGTAAAAATTATGAGTGTAAAGAAATTGAAGCATTATAATGTATATTTAGAAACTTAATGGAAGAAGATATTTCTTCTTCTTTTCTTCTTGTTGTTTGAATGACCTCTTCTTCTTTCTCTTCTCCTTAACTTAATGGAAGAAGATACTTCTTCTTCCATTCTTCTTGTTGTCCGAATGACCTCTTCTTCTTTCTCTCCTCCTTCTCCTTTCTTTCTCTGTCCTCCATTAAAGCTCTTCCTCTTTCTCTTCTTTTCTTTACAATTAAGGAGGATTTGCAATTTAACCAGTCGATTTGCTTCTCTCTATCGCTGCTAACCATTTCGGCGGCTAGGGTTACTCGGGTCCGTCGATCATGGCTTAGCTGCCCTCAGTCTGAGGCGGAGGGCAAGCGTAGTCTTCACCGACCTTTCAAAGAAAGGCCTTCTCGGAATTATTCAAGAACGTCACCCAGGGCATGAGATGCGACGCGGCTGTCTTAGCACAAGGGGAACCGGTCTGTTTGCCCATGATGATCTCGTTCGCACGCTCCTATCAATATTCTTTGGTAGGTAAGTTTTGAGTGGAACAATGGAGGAACTATGGAGATTTTTTCTTACATTGGATTTAAAGGAATCGGCTTCCATTGGGCTTTTAGATACACATCATGTATTGATCAGATTGGGAAATGAGGCTGAATTCCTCCAATTATGGTCGCCCAACCTATGGTACGCCTATGGTTTTCCCATGAGGGTTTTTAAATGGACTTCATCTATTCACGTTGATCGGGAATCTTTCCTTGTTCCCGTATGGTTTCAACTTCCAAAGCTCCCGATTCACATGTTCGATAAACAATATGCCTCTTCTAGATAGTTTCGATCTTGGGTCAGCCACTTTTCGTGGATTCAGCTACTGCGAAGCTATCAAGGCCCAGCGTGGCTCGTGTCTGCGTTGAAGTGGATCTTTTGAAGACTCTCCCTGAAAGGGTATGGATTGGGCTGGGTAAAAAGGACGGCTTTTGGCAATCTTTGATCCCTGAGAATCTTCCTAAATATTGTTCCCATTGTTTTTGACAAAATCACAATCAAGACGAATGTCACATTAAGCACCCAGAGCTAAGGAAAGTGAGTTCTGGAAATATGCATCCTCAACATGGTAAAATGCCGGTTCGTGTGTATAAGGAGGTTTCGCGTGGTTTGAGTAATGCAGAGGCGGTCTTGACGGGCATGCAGCCTGAGGAAAAAGACAACGGGGCTGGGGGTTCACTGGCTAATGGAGCAGTGTTGCCATTAGAGGAAAACTCGTGCGAAAAGCTAATCTCTCCCCGATGGCCAGTGAGGCTGGTCAAATGGAGGATGGGCAGATCCAACAGCAAGTTGCTGTGGAGGAGAGTGATTTGGTTCCACTGGTTGAGCAGGCAATTGAGAAGGCGGTAGACGGTTCTTGCGGATTTGGCAGATAGGGTAGTCAATTAGGTTTCATCATCGGTTCATTCTGATGACGTGAAGTATTTGGAGGATGTTCAGAACCAAGTGATTCAAGTGTTCATTGAGGAATTTGACCGTTTTGTAGAAAATGCAACCAATTCTGCTGCTGGAGAAGGAGAGCACTCACAAGGTGACAAAGACCAAGACTTAGATGATGACCAATTCGTGCACGTAATCTCAAAGAAGGCCAAGAAATGAAAGCAATATCCAAAGGAAGGTAAGACAATGCAAACGCGACAAGATGTCAATCCAAAGTATCAAACACAATCACATTCTCGTAAATGTGGAGCATGTTGAGAGCATTTAAATATTTGTACTTACGAGGCACATTAGACATAGTTTTTCTAGTTTTGTTACAAAAAGGTAAGGGTTATATCCTCCTCATGAAGGGTCACTCTATCATGTACTCCGGTTGGTAGGTTTTTTAATAATAAGGGTATCCAATCCCATCCGTTAGTGATTGACAGTTTATTAAAAAAAAAAAAAAGGAGGATTCCTTAGGAAATTAAGATCAAACAAGGAGTCAGAACTAGGGGATTCCATCTTACAAATTCACCAAAGGTAATTTCTTGTGGTTTTGAATCTAACTTTTGGATTCTCTTATATTATAGTGATTGGGCTGTATTTGCTCTAAATCCTCAGTTTAGAATTTTTAGTGATAGTGTTTGGAGTTGATTTTAGCCTCTATTTGTATGTGTGGGCCGATATTCATCTTGAAATAAAGATGGGTAATCTTGATGGAAATCATATGAATGGGGTTCAATACCTTGTTTTCAAGTTTATATATGCAATAATATGATTATAGGATGCAAAAATGTTGATTTTGAAGACTGCAAAACTTTGGAGATTCTACCTCGGATCCAGTCCTAAATCCATGGCTGAATTCCTCTAGAATTCGACACTCTACACTGTTAGTATTTTGGTCATATCTTGGCGTAGAAAATCCAAAATTGAGTATCGTTTGTTGCGATAGAAGCTAGACTCAAATGGCTCTAAGCAAATATAAAGATCTCACCATAGTTTTATGTTTATAAGAATTGGTGGAACTTTAAAATTGACCCTAGTGTTTCACTGAAGTCAGACGATGATGTTTTTAATAGGTTATTACTAAGAACTAGGATTGGGGGTTTTATTATGATAAATTAGCATAGTTAAGGGTTTCCAACATATGAACTAAGTAATTTTATATGTTTTAGATAGGAAGATGGTTTTCATTGGGATGGCTTGAATTTGGGCTGGATGCTAGCCATTTAGTGGAGGTACGTAGTGCATGTACTCTTTATCTTTTAAAAATACAATTTTCAAACTCATATGATTTCAAAAGCTATTTTGTACATTAAAATAGCATAAGCATGTGTATATTTCATTGCTTTACTATATATGTATAAATGTGGTCAAATGTGAATGATTGAATGACTTATTCGATTGAGCTCTTGTGTAAAGTGACTTCTGACAGAACTAATCTCTTAAATGGTAGTAGCATTGATGGAATAGATATTATTGTTATCATTGAATGAACTATAGTAAACATCATTGAAGGGCTAATTATATTATAATTAATACCTTGTACCGCGCTAACTGATCAGTTAATAATTGGATATCTAGAGTCAATTAGTTAACTTTATATTGTGAGCTTGTTTATGATTATGAATATTATGATGCATGCATTGTATTTGAAATATCGATGATGATGATGTCTTGCCATTGGATTACTTGCATTGACCACACTTTGTAAGTATAAGCGCCAATGAATATTTATATTGTATTATATACACTTACATGCTTAGACTAATAAGGAAGTACATATACTATTTAACGGGCAAGTTATTACTCACTCCATCTATTATCATTTTAGAGAGATTATAGTATTTAAAGAGATTCAAGTTAAGGATTTGAAGCGTTTAGACCTCAATCTTAATAGAGAGATGATTGCAATAAAAGAATGGGAATTTATATTTGATGTTCAATATTTGCTTATTGGGATAATTTCAGAAACCTCCCTTGAGGTTTCTGACAGTTTCATCTGGTACCCTCAAACTTTTAAAAATCTCACTTGCCTCCCTTACTTTATGCTTTTGGTATCATTTACAACCCAATTTAAAATAAAATATTAAAAAATTCATTTTGGAAAAGTAAATGTAATCTCATTCCAAAATTACCCTTTGTTGTCTTACTTTTTATTGCGTAAGTATATTCATAACAAAATAAATAAAAGTTTATTTTGATTGAAAAAAATATAGTTTGTTTTTATATAGCAATGTTTAATATTTGAATTCTACAAGTTATAAAGATAATATTTTCTTTATTCCAAAGTGTTTTGAGTTAATTTAAGAAGTTTTACAAATTATTTACATATTTTTGAATTTTCTACTTTTTGTCCAAATTGATGGCTTGAAAACTAAAAGATATAATATGCTAAAATTATATATAAATTTGTTTGTATTGTTTTAAATCAGGCAAAAGGTATTTTCATGATTATAAATTATTGTGAATTATTTCCAAGAGTATTATAAATTATTCATAATTTTGAGTAATTTAACATTTCTTGTCCAAACAAATGACATAAAAACTACTAAAATTTTTTTAATATTATTATCAACTTCTAAATATTTATTAAGAAACTCTGTCCATCTATTTATAAAAATTAACGGATAAGTTTGGTGTATTATAGTAATTGAGAAATCATAAGAAAAGGGTAAACTTGGAATAAAGTTATATTCTCTCACCCAAAATAAATTTTTTAACATTATATTTTGAAATGGGTTTCAAATGATATAAAAAGTTTAAAATAAGGGAGGTAAGTGAGATTTTTAAAAGTTTGAGAGCGCCAGGTGAAACTGCCAGAAACCTCAGGGGAGGTTTCTGAAATTATCCCTTGCTTATTTATGTAAGTACTTGAAAATGATTGTTTATATATTTGTATTAGATTGGATCATTAGGTGAACTTGTAAGATGATATATCCTTTAATTGTGAAGGAAATGCTGACTATACAGGTGAGTTGTATTTGGTATTTGATGGAATTTAAATTTGTTTAGCTTTGTTACCTTGTATCTTGTGGAATAACCATGAGGTATGGCCGTGTCATGTTCTCGATACAGAACATGACATTTTACGTCTCGTGCTCAAGACATGATCTCAGCAAAGAACTAGGACAAATGCGACAACTTGCCCGGTGGAGAGGACGAAGTCAAATCCTTGGTCAGGTGTCTCATCATACACATTGTTCATGAGATGATCCAAAAGAGGATGGCAATGGGGCGGGGCATTCCTCCTTCATCCGTTGACCTGTACTTTAAAATCTTCTCTTTATCCCGCCCTAACCCCTATTTTTTTCTACTCCCATCCCACCCCATACCTCTGCAAATACCCTAGTGGTTGTTTAATTATATTTTTCTATTTTTATTTTGACATTATATATGTATATCTATATATAACATCATTAATAACATTATAAATCACTTTTTTAAACTCTTAACTAAATACTTGATCTGAAACTAAGATTAAAAATTATTTTGAGCTTTGTAACTCATTTCTGTACTTTTAATAGCAAAGCTAAATTTATAATCATCATATTTATTTAAACAGGTTAAAATATGTAAAAAAATATATATATTGAAGTAAACTAAAAAATAACCAAATGATCATTTTATATAAACATTATGACATTTTAAGTTCTCAGATTATAATATATATGCATATATTATTGACGTGTAGGCATAATGTGTATAGCAAATCTAAACCTACAAGTAATGACCATCATATTCATTTTTATTTTTATTTTTACATAACTTACAATATAAAAAAATTTCAAGTAAGCTAAGTGTCGCGCCCCGTTTTTTGATGGAAGAAAGGGAAGGGATTTTGATTTTGGTTTTTGAAAAAAGAAAGGGAAAGGGGTCATGGGACTATAAAATGCGACGATTTGGACCCAAAAACAAAAGTCTAGAAAAGGGTTTTTAGAAAAAGTTTGGAGTCGCCACTTGGTATGGAGTTTAGGTGTACCAAGTCACCCAAAAGGTTTAATTAATGAAAATAAACAAAGAAAAACCCTTTTTAGACGACTCCAGGTCTTTGAAAACTAGAGAAAAGGTTGGGGTCTGCGGTTGAAAGAAGGGAAGGCAAGATTGATGTTACTGTCTACAAGGCACCTAACCTAGTTGCAAGATTTAGTTGAAAATTTCCTAATTCTAACTTTAAAACTTATCACATTTGGATGTTGTCTACATGGATGCAAAACCTAGACCTAATGTTGGATCGAGAGGGGCAAATGTATCCTTGAGGTGTGTTTGGAATTGATCACATTAGTTGTGTCATCCAATTTTGATCCCTCGAGGAGGTCACGAAAAATGCAAATGATGAGACTCGAATGAACGGAAAGTAGGGTTTTCAAAATGCAATTTTTATAAAGTATCAAGAGAAAAGAAATTGGATTTTTGAAAAGGTCAATTTTAAGTGCAAAGAGGAACTTGAATTTCCAAAAAGATGCAATTTTAAGAAAAGTAGCTTTTTAACTTTGAATTGCTAAAACATGAAGAAGAAACTTGATTTTTAAAGAAGAATAATGCACATGTATGTCCTAAAGAGGGATAATCACGACATACTGGTGCGGGGGACTAAGTCGTGACTTTAAATCTTCCTTTCATAGAAGGAAATAAAGCGTGCTAAGGCTAGGAGCCATACTCTTTTCCTATTTCAAAGGGTAATGCCTTAAATGCACTAATCTAATAAAAGAAAACTAAATGAGATGTTTAGCGTATGGGATGGGAGAATAGTGACATGCAAAATGGAAAGAAACTCTAAAAGTGAAAAGTGTGTGAAATTTGTATCTAATGCATGAGCGGCGTTTAAGGGTCTAGCGTTGGACTAGCCTTCGTCAAAGGTTCTCACTAATATTAGATTGGTGAAATCGAAGGAAGACCTCAACTAAGCGTTGGACTAGTGTGGTGGCGATCAATATATTTACACATAAACATGTAGACATGATAATAAAACAAATAAACACATAAAACACATAAACACATTAACACATAGGCATAATGTCTAGATGCAAGGCCCTAGGAAAGCAAATAAACACATAATCATGCAAGCATGCAAAATAAGCATATAAAACCTAATTATTACATTGGGAAACCTAAATACATTCTAAGGAGAAGAAACTTCGAAATAATAATCTAACTATTACATTTTCTAGACTAAATACACATTTTACAAAATTAAACCTATCTATTACAACAGCATCCAAGGCCTCAAATGATTTACTCAAAATTAAATGACATAAATAAAGACTAGACATGAATAAAAGCAAGGAAAACTTAATTTAGAACATGCAAAATCATGCAAAAACACATAATAAGCACATAATAGGGAAAGAAGTTACCATCCCTTGATGTGAGGCCTTAGTGAATCATTAAATGATGGGAATAGTTATCTAAGACTCAATATCAACAAAGGGATCAAGGTACAATTTAAAGGAAAAACCAATCAAAATTCAAAGAAAAGATGTCTAAACAGATTACGCAAGCAAGCAGAATAATACTAGGAAATAGAGTAAGATTCTTGAACAAAAGAGGAAATATCAACGAATACAAAAACATAGACATTACAGCGGACTAGAATTGAAAGGCAAACTCAGCGTTAAAAAAAGTAAAATCGAGGAAAGCGGACTAGAAGCGGACTCAGCATAAGTCCAGCGTCTCTTCCCATCTTCAAAATATCGGAAGATTGCTTCCAGTTTTTAGGACAATATCACAAACAAAATCCTGAGCAAGGGGATCTATTTAAAGCATCAAACATCATCATTCATCATAAGAACAAACTAAAAGCAGAAAGGCCAAATCTCAGGATGACATCATCAAATAGACAAAAGGGGAAGGGAAGAAGCATGGGGTAGAAGCGAGGTTCGTGGCCTGCGTAACATCCAGCGTTTCTTCACATCTTCAAATATTCAAGCGGCAGCGGGCGTTCTGAAATGAGTCCACGCAAGAGTCCGTTTCTTCACAACTTCAAACATTCAAGAGGAAACGCTGCGACCGTTCAGCAAATCTAGCAAGTAGTCCGCGTTCTTCACATCTTCAAAGCGAAGAACATTTTTCAGAAATTTCGGGAATCCACATCATCCGAAGCATCAAGCGTCTAATTTTAAGCGTAAAACCAATCTACTAGCCACCAAGGCTTTATAAACAACATGCTCATATAACGGTGATAATCATCATCAAATATCCCAAACTAAAGAAAAAACTACTCAGACCTTGGTTCCACCAAAGGTCCAAATCTCAGAATAATTTCGATCAAAAGCAGTAAATAGAGTATAAGGATGTTACACCGGAGCTTTGAATCTAAACAAGGGAAGAGGCAAAATTCCAAGAATGATCTCCTCAGTGTGAAACCCTAGCTTTTCTTTTCTTCTTTCTTTTCCTTTTCCTCTCTAATTCCCAGTGTTTTCTTGCTTTTTCTCTCTCAAGCTCTCCAATTGCCTCTTTTCTCTCAGTTTCCAACCTTTTGCTAAACCCTAATCTAGGCTATTTATAGCCACCCAAACCTAGAACTAAGGGTTTTGATGTTCTTGGGATGAGGTGAGCTAATCTTGAACGTTAGATGAGTTGTTAGGGGTTAGGGGTGAGTTGGGGAATGTTTAAATAGGTTTCTTATCGTTCAAACATCGAATCACAATTTGGAAAAGGGTGATCAAGCTTACGGAAAAATCCAGCGTGTCATTTTTTTTTTTGACGTCGAGGTTCTGAGGACTAGTTCACAGCGGACTCATCCATTGGTCAGCGTTTTTGACTTTTACCTCTTTTTTTTTAAGAAAAACCTACAAAAATGAGAAAAATATGTTAGAAAAATTCAAAAAATGAATAACCAAACATTAATGGATAAAAACATAAGAAAACAAAAGAGATAGTCAAAATTTGGTGTCTACAACTTGCACTCTTTGTCGAGTTTGAGGAACTCTAGACAAAAGTAGAACATAAATGCTTACACAGTTTATTTGGTTGTATCTCGAACCATTGTAAACAGGAATGTTATGTTGCAAAATTTTCAAACTAAAATGCATAGCGTGACCAGAACTTCTGTCGAGTTGCCTACATATCTCGACATGAGAATCGGGTCAACGTGGTTTCAAACAAATGAACCATGATGAAATGAGTCTTGAAACTTGTATGAAGTCGAGAACGAGAGATAGAAGGTGCAGTGGAGACTGAGACTACATGAAATTAGAATTTGAAGAAGGGGGGGATAGAGGGTGCTCAATGGAGTGAGACTCATGTAATTTAATTTGAAGAATGGGGATAGAAGGTGCTGGTGAGTGAGACTCATAACCAGTAATTGAAGAATATAGAAGGGGTGCAGCGGAGGTTAACTCCTGTGAAACTAGTGAAGAATGGGGATAGGGGGTGAATTTGAGGCTCATGACAATTCTAAATGAAGAAGAGAAGGAGGGTGAGGCCAATGTGAGGCTCAGCTAACGATAAGTGAAGAAATGGGGATAGAAGAGTGCCGGAGGCTGAGAACTCATAAATTTATGAATGGGATAGAAGGTGCCGGTGAGGCTGAGACTTCATCTTAAATTGAAGAATGGGATAGAAGGTTCCTGACTGTGAATGATGAAGAAAGGAGAATCGTGAGATGGTCTGGAGCTTATGAAAATTGAAGAATCGGGATAGGGTGCCCCAATGAGGCTGAGGCTCATAATTCAAAGTGAAGAATAGGGATAGATAGGAAGGGAGACGGCGGATTGAGACCTAAATTTAAGTGAAGAATGGAGATAGGGTGAGCCGGAAGACAATGACCAATGAAGTGAGAGGGGATAGAAGGGTGCTGGCGAGGTGAGATACCAACGAAATGAAATAAATCTTCCAAATTTAGACTATTGATGGGATTGGACCAAACTGAATGACTAGATGGAAAATGAAATATATATTCGATTGGGATTGGACCCGAGCCTGAATGACTAAAACTAAAAAAAACCTATTGATGGGATTGGACGAACTGAATGACTAAAAAAAACCTATTGATTAGGATTGAACAGCACGAATGACTAAAATATATTCTTGATTGGGATTGGACCCGAGCACGAATGACTAAATGAAAATATAAATCTTTGGATTGCGGACTTTGAAAAAATAAAACACAAGTTGTTCAAACCGGATAAATGTAAATCACAAGTAATGATGCACTTTCGATGAAATGGTGCAATTCGATTTTTGATTTTCTTGACTTGAAAAGTAAGTGATTGATAGGAACAATGACTTTTTTTTTTTCCTCTTCTTTTGTTCTTTTTTCCTTTTTTTTTTTTTCCTTCTTTTCTTTCTTCTTTTTCTTTTTTTCTTCTTTCTTTTTTTTTTCTTCTTTTTTTTTTTTTTTCTTTTTTTTTCCTTTTCTAGAATTGATGGATTTTGAAAAATTGAAGAGTGTAAGCGAACCCTTTCGCGGGGTTGGAACAAATCCACATATGTTGCCATCGTCTTGATCTGAACCTTTTTTTGGCAAAATTAATCTTCATGCATTATCAAAATTGGAAACACTTCTCTCGAACAAAATTGCCCATGTCGAATCGTTAACCTTAAAGTCATGAAATATTAACCAATTAGTCCATGGAAATTCAATTCCCTTTTTTTTTTTTTATTAAATCATGAAGTGTAAAAAAAAAAAAAACTCTTGTGATCACAGCTGTTGGCCATTAAATGACTAAAACGTATGAAAATCATGCAATAAACACATTCATCAGATGTTCATGCTTGTAAAACATTGCTTGTTTTCAAGTGATAGGAAATATTCATCAAAAACAAGTTATGGGATTGAAATAAACCATGTAATCTTGGAAATCCCAAATCCTCATAAACCAGGCAAAACATTATTATGCAATTATTCAATTTGCATCAAGTACTCATAATGTCAAGTAAAAGAGAGACAATTATACCTCAATTTTAACAATTCAAGCTTGATTTCTCACTTTCACCAAATTTTGCAATCGAGCGACTCATATAGTCAAATCAAACTTGCTTTTCCATATTTTCTCGATTTTCTGCTAAAAGGATTTCTTGAAACACATCCTCTTATTCAAATTGCAATAATGTCTTTTGACGCGAAAATCAACACTTTTAGGTGAAGACTCCCGGTTACTCGACATATGCCTTCTTGCTCAAATAGTAAAGATGTCTTTTGACGCGAAAATCAACAATTTTAAGTGAAGATTCCCGGTTACTTCAACATTTTACTTGTTCAAACTGCTTTGCATACTCATAATTCAAGCACCGTTTTACGTGAAAGTTAACATTTGTAGATGCTAAACCTCCGGTTACTTAGTACTAGAATCATTGGAGTAGAATTTAAATTCTCACTTTGCTACATTTTCTTGTTCTTTTTTTTTCTTTTTTTCTTCTTCTTTTTTTCACTTTTTTTTTTCTTTTTTTTTTTTCACATCAATTGAAAGGATCATTAAATAACAATGTCAATCATTTTCTTGTAAAATCAATAAAGAAGAAATCTCATTTAACGAGGCATAATTTTCCTATTTTACAAAACATACTTTCTAAAATGCCAATGTCGTAATCACATAACAATTATTTCCAGGTAAGATGGAAAAATGATCTTTAGCATCACACGGCTTTTATTTCAGAAGGATGAAAGCAATTGCAACCAAAATTGGACATCTACACCCCTTTTGAATCAAATTTTGAAAAACAAATCAATTTGTGAGGCAAATGTGCAATTTAGAAAAGTTTTTTTTTTTTTTTAAACACATATAAACCATATAGGCACAAAAGAGCTAGATTTAAACAAACATATACCTCCCTATGGAGCAATTTAATATTTCTAACAGTTAAACCTATGTTGCAAGATCAAACATAAAAAGTGAAATAAAACAAAAATGAGATAAACTGCAAATCAGGGGATAGGTCGGTCATCCCCCTCAAATCCACCATCACTTCCGGTGGCATCTAGGATAGGCGTCTCGAAAGCGGAATCGTCGAGGCACGCGTCTCGAGAAAGAATTTGTAAGACTGCGGTAACACCTAGCGGTGTCGTTATGAAACCTGTTTCCAAATTTTTCGAAAAGACACTTGTCCTTCTTGATTTTGCAATTAATCACTCTTCAAAATGATTTAATTATACGGTCTAATAAAACCGACTCAAAATAAAGCTGGTCTCCTCGACTTGACCGATCGACCACTTGTCCACCTTCTCGCAAAAGAAAGAAATGGTGAAAAGTAATAATAACGCCCACTTTGACCCTTTTATCTCAAACATCAAGTAAACATGAGTTCTTGGGCGTCGATGGCGGTGTCACTGAATTCCTTTTGTTTGGCGGTGCGGACTGCAATCGTTCCAGCTTGCTTCAACCCATATCACCCATACCTTCGATAAACTAAGAGGATTGTCCTTTGATGAAAGTGCCACTTTTGATGAAAATATGTGCAAAAATTTGTGCGAAGGAAAAAAAATTTTATTTTAAAATGACATCATGACCATAGAATGAATGCTAAACATGACACTTTAAATCAATAAAAATAAGCCAAACGCCATGAAAAGTATTTAAAACAAAAGCGTCGCTTGACCCCTTTGGATATCATCTCCTTGGAATTTGTGACAGGGAGTGCTTGATATAAGGTAAACCGATAGACGTAATCACCGGCTTCCCTTGTCCCATGAACTTTTCTTTTACCTTTGTTGCTTTTCAAAACTTGCCTTAGTACCCTTCATTTGCACTTAAGTTGGTGATAAGGTAGTCTAATGAAATGGACGGACTTAAACCCCAATTTAGTCAATTTAAACATATTTGTTAAAATGGTGGCATCGAGGACAATCCGACAAAAAAATTCGAAAGAATGTATATGCATCATTTGCCTTTTGATTGAGAAAGTTCTTTTGAAATTTTTTGCAAAAGGTGGAGGTCTATAACGAGGCTTTTGCAGGGGTTAAGGTATGAGGTAGGGGGTTTAAACTTGAATGCAAAATTTTCTTTGTAGAAAATTTGCCTCTTCGTCTTTTTTTCTTTTTTTCTTTTTTTCAAAAACACAAAAAATTGCCCCAGTTTGGTCCCTTCTTTTTCCTTAAAATGTTTTTTTTTTCAAAATACAAAATTGCCCCAGGTGTGGGGTTTGAGATTCTCAGGGGTTTGCTAAATAATTAAGCGTTCTTTTGTAGGCTTCAAAACAGGAGAACTGGGGGTTGTTAAGCGAAAAGGAAAAAAGTGTTGGCTTTTCAGACCACTTTTTTGCGGCAATTTCTAAAGAAACCTTGCTCAATCATAAATTTTTTTTTTCACACATGTCTGAATTGATTGGTTGAGGAAAAATCTGTCGTCCATCTCCATGGGACCAATGTTCCTCCGGTAGCACCTTTGAATAATGAGCGGCCCTTGCCAATTCGGAGCGAACTTCCTCTTAGCCTTTTCTTGTATCGGAAGGAGTCGTTTCAAAACCTTGTCCCCCACTTCGAACCTGCGAGGTCTAACCTTCTTGTTACAAGCCTGAACCATCCTATGCTGGTAACATTGCCCATGACAAATGGCATTCAACCTTCTTTCACCGATCAAAGGCTTGCTCGTGGCGTTGCTTAGTCCATTCAGGCTTCTTCTAACCGAGCTTCCATTAGAATCGCGAATGACTTCAACTTCAGGTAATACCTTCGTCCCATACATGAGAGTAAGGTGTTGCCCCAGTAGAAATCCTGATTGCAATTCTACATGCCAAAAAGGTAGTTTCTCAAGCCAATCTCGGTGTGTTTCGATCATCTTACAAATGATGACATTCAAGTTCATGAGATATCAGAGTTTTCGTCCACCAAATTCCAAAATGGCGACATCCAAGGGTCAAAGGTTTTTTATTTGTGGTCATCTAAGAGCAAATAAGATAAATGTGCGAAAGTAAAATGAGTGGACCATAACTGAATGACAAAAGGAGAAATTTCATTTCATTTAGCAAAGAGCAAGATGACAGATAATACCATGGAAGCATAATTAAAAGCATAATTTTAAACAAGCAAAAAGGTGAAATAAAAAGTGCATTGTTTTTGAAGAAATGATTGACATCAAAGCATGATTCATTTTTTAAGGACAACCCCCTCAAATTTAAACCTTTTCCAAGCAGTGGACAATCGGTAGCCCAATTTTGCATGGCCTTCAAGGAAACTTCCACATTCTCGACCGGTGTTAGGATGGCTCAGGTGAGATAACCCCGTCTCTATGTCATCATCAGACCTTCCCTTGAATGGTCCACCACTATCACCTCATCTTCTTCCTTAATGAACTGAGCATGGTCAACAATTTCCTCCTCCATACTGATCATTCCAACGACGTCTTTATGTTAGGAGAGGGTTTCTATTGACGTTCGCCCTGCTCATTCTTTCTTTGAACTATATCCCCATCCACCATGTCTTGAATTTTATGCTTCAAGGCCCAACAATTAATCGTCCGAATGACCGGGCTTCCTTGGTGATAGCATGGGGATCATACCCAGTAGGGGGTCCTCGGGGATACAGTTTGGGAGGGACAGTGCCAATTTTCCCAACGGCCTTCAACTGCTCATACAGCTAGTCAATGGGGCGGCCTAGATCGGTGAAAGTTTGAAAGGTTTTCTGATTTTGCATTTAATTAGGCGGAAAAGAATTTTGAGCAGAATTGTGTGGAGCAGGTCTAGGAGCATAGTTTTGACGGGGGTAGGAGATAGGTTGGGAAGTTGAAGGCAAAGATGGGGAATTCAAATAAATAGGTCGAGGGGAGCCTGGGCTGTGATAGTGATGGTAGGGATAAGGTAAGTATGAGTTTGAATTGGTGGGGTGACTCAGCTCGGGCTCTAAAGGTGGGCTATGATCCCACACAAAGTAGCTTCTCCTTCATTCTTTTAAATGGGAGTTTCCTCCCATTTTGCCCTTACAATGTTTCCAATTCTTGTTTGAGGCTGGTCACATTGACAATTTTCCGATTTTCACAAACTCATCATACTCACTCCAACTTATT
Source organism: Gardenia jasminoides (assembly GCA_013103745.1). Lineage (NCBI taxonomy): Eukaryota > Viridiplantae > Streptophyta > Magnoliopsida > Gentianales > Rubiaceae > Gardenia > Gardenia jasminoides. The sequence goes on along the minus strand of CM023101.1, from coordinate 34,157,309 downwards.
GACAATTGTAGCAAAGAACTCCCGCATGCGGAAAATCTCTTCAAAATAAAGGCGGGTCATGTGCCTTGATGAGTCTGAACAATCTCTTCTTACGTCATGGGAGGCTCAACTTTAGCGACTAACTTTCTCCATCTGGCATATGACTTGTGATCTTCTCGAGGGTCTCCTTTGACTCTTCCAAGGTTGTTCGTGTGGTAACTCACAATTGAACTCATACGCTTCACAAAGTTGACAAATCCAACCAAGTTTTGATCTCTTGAGATTTCGGGTTCGAGTACCAATCCAAAACATCTCCTTCTAGGCTCTCGGGAGCAGACGATAGGCAAGTTCTCATCATCCGCAGTTTACCAAGCTTGTTGGCAAACATCTTAAGGTGCGTCTTAGGATTCCCGGTACCATCATACTTGCTGAACTTGGGGGTCTTGAAACCCATAGGTAGGTGGGCGTGAAATAGGCAGATCATCGTAATATAATCCATCGTGTCGGTTCAGACCTTGATTATTCTTTATAAACTCCTCAAACCTGTCCAATCTCTTCATGATCTTTGTTGGCATGGGCTCATCTATCTCGGCCTTCCTTGAGAGGCAATGTCCCATACAAAGGTTCCGTGTTATGAAGATGAGGCTTGGTATGACCGGGAGGTATGTTTAAGGTGATAAGGTGAGTGAGTATGAGGGTTTGCCTTGTTGGTTGGGCTCATCAAGATATAGTCAGGGTGAGTGTATGGAAAACTGGTGTTATGGTGAGAGAAAGCAATCTCATGAAGGTTAGGAATAGGTGGAACAAGAGTGGTTTGAATATTGGTCGAGAAAAGGGGTGTATTACTTGTTAGCGGGGGAATGCTAACAAAGTGTTCATGACCATTCGAGGTACCACCTCCACTACTATTGGCCACCAACTGATTACACGCCTTTGCAGCAGCATCGCACTCATCTCATGAAACCTTCCCAATACTTCACTTGAGGCTCCCAAAGCAGCAAAATCTGGCGAAGTGACCAAAGCATTCCCTATCCGAGGCCTTGTGCGGAACTCATGCTTACGCTGCTTTGAGCTTTTGCTTTAGAGCGAGTAACGATGGAATACTTACGTGAAGCTATTTTAAAGTACACGAATGGGAAGCGAAACACTTTAGGAGCTTATTTCCAAAGGGAGCTGCAGATTTATTTGAAAAAAAAAAGGAAAAGAACGGTTAATGATTGCTTATATAATTCGGATGCATGTCCTAGAGGGGAGCCCTTTTATGCCAAGGGTATGCCTAGCATGAAAAATGCAATCCTCTGGGGTACGCATCATACAATACCTGATAGGTCCAATCACTCCGTTGATATGCGATTAGTAAAACAATCTAGAGGATCGACAAAAAGAAAATGTGATACTTGATGCATCACGAGGACAAAGTCCGAATGAATTTATTACTTTAATTGATATGTGAAGAGAGGTTAAAGGTTAATTTGGCGTGAAAAGGATTATTCTTGAAGGAATTGTAGTGCCTTGACTAGTCTTTGAGGGAAACATGGATCTAAATGGATTGGGCGGATTGATGGTTTACCCAAGTCGGGTCCATTGCTTGTAACTTCACACTAGCTCATAAGCCCTCTAAATCAAGATTTGGCCTCGATAAAATTATTATCCCAACAATGAGAAATTATTTGTGCACTTTTTCGATTTAGTGTCCTTATGCATGGGATTTTACCAACTTTGATAAAATGGCCAAAAGTGATTATTAGGGGCTTATATTCTAGCATACTGGTCACTCCATATCATGATGCCATCACGGGGATCGGACCCTACCTTACCTTGTGCGCTACCCCTTTGGATGTTACTGAAAACATAAACATGCAAGCCTCATCGGATTATATATCCGAGACAGAAAGGTGGTTTATTTCTAACATGGGATTCCCTATGTGGCATTCCCTCTATGGCTTATGCATGATGCCATTTTATTAAAGCAAGTAAAGGTGCAAAATGAAACATGGCCTATAGGAACCCCATTTGAATGCCGGGGAAAGCCTAAAAATGATATGCAATTACAACTTAAATGCAATAGATTCAAACGTGCAATAGCCTATCTAGAAGGATGGCTTGTCTTAAAAGAGTGCCAAGACTCTTATTTTCTAGAGTTTGTGAAATGCAAGAAAAGGGAAGACAACAAAAAGGTTAGTTTAATCGACAGATATCACATAACACGTTGGAGCAACAAATTGCACAAAAACAAAGAGGGGTGGGATCCCTCCTCTCGTGTCTAGTGATTCTTAATAGGGTAAGGTAGACTCTCCCCTAGGCAATTCTAACATGGATGCATGAGGTTGGGCTCACTAATGCATCTAGACTCGATAAAGGTTACAGGCTCCCAAACCTTCAGACCAAAAGGTAAAAGGTCATCAATCCAAATGCCTCAAGTCGGTGGTTGGTGATCCCCTAGACATTGCTACGTTACGCCACATGTCCAAGTGGATCGATCCTAATCCTAATAGGGAAGAGTGGGCGTGACAAGCCACTAAAAGTAAAAGTAGGGTCAAAGTAAAATACATATGCACGATGAAAGTGATTCCCTTTGAGAGGAGGAATTCAAATACCAAACATTTTCGAGGCTCTAGGGTAGATGCACACCCAAAATGTGCGCTGTACAAGTAAATAAATAAACAATAATTCATTCATCATGTACATGTGTAGGGAGTGCTTGCGGAAAACCCTAAAAGAGAAAAGAAAAAGGAATGCAACCTAAAACATCAAATATGATATATAAGAAAGTTAGAAAAAAAGAAATAATCAACTAAATCAAGTGCTCGACCCTCTTGGGAAAAGTCCCTGGAGTTAGTCATGCGCTTTTTGATGGAAGAAATGGAAGGATTTTGATTTTGGTTTTGAAAAGAAAGGAAAAGGGGTCATGGGACTATAAAATGCTGATTTGGACCCAAAACAAAAGTCTAGAAAAGGGTTTTAGAAAAAGTTTGGAATCGTCACTTGGTATGGAGTTTAGGTGTACCAAGTCACCCAAAAGGTTTAATTAATGAAAATAAACAAAGAAAAACCCTTTTTAGACGACTCCAGATCTTTGAAAAACTAGAGAAAAAGGTTCGGGGGTCACGGTTGAAAGAAGGGAGGCAAAGATTCGATGTTACTGCCTCTAAGGCACTTCTAACCTAAAAGCTAGTTGCAAGATTTAGTTGAAAATTTCCTAATTCTAACTTTAAAACTTATCACATTTGGATGTTGTCTACATGGATGCAAAACCTAGACCTAATGTTGGATCGAGAGGGCAAATGTATCCTTGAGGTGTGTTTGGAATTGATCACATTAGTTGTGTCATCAATTTTGATCCCTCGAGGAGGTCACGAAAAATGCAAATGATGAGACAGATGAGCGGAAAGTAGGGTTTTCAAAATGCAATTTTTATAAAGTATCAAGAGAAAAGAAATTGAATTTTTGAAAAGGTCAATTTTAAGTGCAAAGAGGAACTTGAATTTCCAAAAAGATGCAATTTTAAGAAAAGTAGCTTTTTAACTTTGAATTGCTAAAACATGAAGAAGAAACTTGATTTTTAAAGAAGAATAATGCACATGTATGTCCTAAAGAGGGATAATGCGACATAACGGGTGCGGGGGACTAAATTCGTGACTTTAAATCTTCCTTTTCATAGAAGGAAATAAAGCGCTAAGGCTAGGAAGCCATACTAAATCGCTCTTTTCCCTATTTCAAAGGGTAATGCCTTAAATGCACTAATCTAATAAAAAGAAAACTAAATGAGATGTTTCGCATATGGGATGGGAGAATAGTGACATGCAAAATGGGAAAGAAACTCTAAAAGTGAAAAGTGTGTGAAATTTGTATCTAATGCATGAACGGCGTTTAAGGGTCTAGCGTTGGACTAGCCCTCGTCAAAAGGTTCTCACTAATATTGGATTAGTGAGAAATCGAAAGGGAAGGCCTCAACTAGCGTTGGACTAGTGTGGTGACGTCAATATATTTACACAATAAACATGTAGACATGATAATAAAGCAAATAAACACATAAAACACATAAACACGTAACACATAGGCATAATGTCTAGATGCAAGGCCCTAGGAAAGCAAATAAACACATAATCATGCAAGCATGCAAAAATAAGCATATAAAGCCTAATTATTACATTGGGGAAACCTAAATACATTCTAAGGAGAAGAAACTCGAAATAATAATCTAACTATTACATTTTCTAGACTAAATACACATTTTACAAAATTAAACCTATCTATTACAGCTTGGCATCCAAGGCCTCCAAATGATTTACTCAAAAATTAAATGACATAAATAAAGACTAGACATGAATAAAAGCAAAGGAAAACTTAATTTAGAACATGCAAAATCATGCAAAAACACATAATAAGCACATAATAGGGGAAAGAAGTTACCATCCCTTGATGTGAGGCCTTAATTGAATCCTTAAATGATGGGAATAGTTATCTAAGACTCAATATCAACAAAAGGGATCAAGGTACCAATTTAAAGGAAAAACCAATCAAAAATTCAAAGAAAAGATGTCTAAACAGATTCGCAAACAAGCAGATAATACTAGGAAATAGAGTAAGATTCTTGAACAAAAGAAGCGAAATATCAATGAATACAAAAACATAGACATTACGCTGACTAGAAGCGAGCGAAGAACACAGTCAGCATTACAAAAAAGTAAAATCCAGGAGGGACTAGAACGCGGACTCAGCCCGCCTCTTCCCATCTTCAAAATATCAGGAAGATTGTTTTTTTTTGAACAATATCACAAACAAAATCCTCGAGGCAAGGGGATCTATTTAAAGCATCAAACATCATCATTGGATCATAAGAACAAACTAAAAGAAAAGGCCAAATCTCAAGGATCGACATCATCAAATAGACAAAAGGGGAAGGGAAGAGCGTGGGTAGAAGCGGGAGGTTATGGGGCCTGCGTAACATCCCGCCGTTTCTTCAGCATCTTCAAATATTCAACGAGGCGTTACTGCTAAGTAGATCCGCAAAGAGGTCCGCGTTTCTTCACAACTTCAAACATTCAAGAGGCGCAGACCGTTCTGCGAGTAATCAAGTAGTCAGCGTTTTCACATCTTCAAACGAAGAACATTTTTCCAGAAATTTCTGGAATCTGTGACATCATCAGAAGCATCAAGCGTCCTAATTTTAAACGTAAAACCAATCTACTAGCCTTACCAAGGCTTTATAAACACAACATGCTCATATAACGATAATCATCATCAAATATCCCAAACTAAAAGAAAAACTACTCAAGACCTTGGTTCCACCAAAAGGTCCAAATCTCAGATAATTTTACGATCAAAAACAGTAAATAGAGTATAAGGATGTTACACGATAAGCTTTGAATCTAAACAAGGGAAGAGGGCAGAAATTCCAAGAATGATCTCCTCAGTGTGAAACCCTAGCTTTTCTTTTCTTCTTTCTTTTCCTTTTCCTCTCTAATTCCAGCCGTTTTCTCACTTTTCTCTCTCAAAGCTCTCTAATTGCCTCTTTTTCTCTCAGATTTCCAACCTTTTTGCTAAACCCTAATCTAGGCTATTTATAGCCACCCAAACCTAGAACTAAGGGTTTTGATGTTCTTGGGATGAGGTGAGCTAATCTTGAACGTTAGATGAGTTGTTAGGGGTTAGGGGTGAGTTGGGGAATGTTTAAATAGGTTTCTTATCGTTCAAGAATGAAATCAGGAAAAGGTGATCCAAGCTTACGGAAAAATCAGCGTCATTTTTTTTTTTTTTCTGGGACTAGTTACTGGGACTCATCCGTGTCAGCGTTTTTTGACTTTTACCTTTTTTTTTTTTTAAGAAAACCTAAAAATGAGAAAAATATGTTAGAAAAATTCAAAAAATGAATAACCAAACATTAATGGATAAAAACATAAGAAAACAAAAGAGATAGTCAAAATTTGGTGTCTACACTAAGAATAATCAAACATCTATTTTATTATATAGGCCTCGTTTGGCAAACAAGTTTTTTGGCTAGTTTGTATAAAACTTGTTTTTTTCCTACTTTAACTACAGGAACTCTTTAAAAACTCTCAAAGTTTTTAACATACATACCCAAAAACACTACCAAAAAAAAAAACTATTCTTCTTCATTCCTTTCCTTTTTCTTATAGAAAAAATACACACCAAAAAAATTTTTTCTTCTTTCTTCTCCACCTCCCAAACCAACTATCTACAAACATACACTTCTTCTGGTCATCATCTCCACCGTGAAACTTCTTTTTTTTTTCCTTTCCTCACCTCTCTCACCCTCTTCCCTTCCCCTCCTCTCCAGATTCTGGTGACTAGATCATGGGGAGGAAGGAGAGGATGAGAGAAGAGGAGGGGAGGAGAAAAAAGAGAAAGAAAGAAAAGGAAAAGGAAAAGAAAAAAGAAAAAAATAATAAAGAAAAGTTTTTACATGTCTCGAAAGTTTTTCTACAATTTCTACAGTAATTTACAATAGAGTTTTAGACAAATACCCAAAAAACTCACCATCTAGTTTTTGGTACATAATTTACAATATAAAAACATTTCAAGTAAGCTAAGAATAATCAAACATCTATTTTATTATATAAATTATGATATATGCATATATTATTGATATGTAATTATAATGTGTATATGTATACATATAGAAAACCATATGTAGATATTTACTTTTTTTAAACATTACATTAGTGTCGGGGCAGGGCAGGGAATGGGGTGGGGGTATACTCCCCCATTCTCCACCCTATTTAAAATGAGGAGATAAAAATCCCCCTCCGGCCCTCCCCCCATCCCCGCACTCGCCCTGCCCCATTACTCCCCCCACGAGGTGGGTGCTCGCGGTCACTAACTCACATTGCCATCCCTAATCTAGAACGAATAAAAATTGACAACTAGGTCTAGATCGATGCCAATTTGGACCAAGATTGTAGAAGAAACAATCAAGAAAGTGGATTTCAATGATAATTGAGCCATAGCAGAAAAGAAGGATATTCTGAGGTGGTGGATGGTTGCACATTCTGTTGCAGTCATGAAATTGATTGTTAAAGTTGCCTGTTACTTTCCGATGTTTGGCAAAAATTATTTCTAGGATATTGATGGGTCCAAATATTCGGTCACTTCTTCGCAGAAGTTGGGAATGAGGATGTTGTCATCTCTTACATTCCGATTATTCCAAAATATCTACACGATGATTATTTGAAAACGGCGTATATGCTTGACTTGGATAGAGCTGATTTGATGATTAAGTTTAATAAATCACTAGTATGAGACAATGAGTGGGAAAGCTCGGGAATTGTAACACCCTATTTGAGAAAAAATCAGCAGCTCCATTCATTTGAATCTTTAGAAACAACACCACACATGGGAAGTGCTCCCAATACACAGTGCAGTGACGAGAGAAAATGTTAAGAAAACATGAAATACTTGATCCTGATGCTGGACAGATGCAACATATATAAACAGTGGTAGTACAGAAGTGAAGGCTTGAAAATGGAAAATGAAAAATGGGTAAGCTACCTCTGCCAAAAAGCAAACACACTTGAGAAGATCACAATATTCATGAACTCCTTTTGGAGGACGTAATAACCTTGAAACCAGTGTTTCCCATGCTGACTTGCTCTTCCTGAATTTCATTTACTGAAGTTGCAGAGTTGGGACAATCAGACACCTCAATTGTTTCAAGACTTGAAACATTCCCCAAGGAAGAAGGAATCTCCTCCAAATTACAACAGTTTTCCAGCACCAATTTCTGCAGACGAGGAAAACTGTCCTCGCACTCGAAGACAGTCCATTTGACAATGTCCAAGGAAGCTAATTTCAAGAATCTAAGTTCAGGGAATTCCTCTTCTTCCATGTCCCATGTTTCCCCTACAAAGGCTTCCTCGAGTAATTTGAGAACCTCAAGATTGGGAAGATTTGCAACTGCTGACATTTTGCTCCATGGCAAGCAAAAGCCGGATAGAGTCAATTTTCTAATAGTCTCAGAGAAATGAAATTCCACTGGATATCGCTTACCACATCGTGTCGGGACAATCAAACTGAGTGATTCTAGTTGACTTAAAAAGTCGAGTGCCAGAATCTTGTCACTCTGCTCCGTAGCAGGATCATCAGGTAGAAGGAGCTCGCATTTCAACTTGCGGATATTTGGAAACTTTTTGAATGTCTTGTCCCTGTCCTCCCAAGAGAAAAGATGTGCACGAGACAAGGTATCTAAATTACACAACTGTGGAGAGTCGTCAAGATTTTTGATGGGAAAAGCAAAACCAGAAGTCTCACTCTTCCATACTAAATGCCTTAGTTTCTTCAAATTCCATATTGTATCTGGCAATAAAGGGAATGAATCTAATTCTGCAATAAAAGTCTCCAAATTCCGGAGATTGGCTATAGATGATGGGATGTACACACTGCCAAGAACTGCCAGGTATCTCAAGTGAACAAGTAATTCTATTTCTCTAGGAAATGTGTCGTTTATATATATTTGGCTTAAATCTAATACCCTGAGAAGTTTGAAGACGTGAAAGTTGAATGGAAGATCAATTGAAGGGCATTGCATTCTCCCATGTGCAAGGAATAATAGACATCGAACAGCGGGAAAAGCTAACCTTGACTCGATGAGTCCTCTGTCGTAGAGTTGATGCATAAGCGACGTAGGTAGTGTGGCACGTTCAGAGTATACAATTCATTATACCCACGTACCAGCTGCAAAAAGTTCTCTTCTTTGGATTTTTTCACACAGAACTCATGTAACAAATCGTGAATGCGACAAGTTTTGACTTCACCAATTGATCTTTGTTTAGAAACCATGACTAAGCTTCTTTTAATGAGATCCATCATGTAATCATTTGCCACATCCTCTGCACCCTTCATATCAGTTGCTTGCACAAATCCTTCAGCGACCCATAGCCAAATCAACCTCTTGATATCGTGTTCATGGTCATCTGGAAATCCTCCAAAATAAAGGAAACATGGTTTCAAATTATCTGGTAAATGTTCATAACTCAGCTCTAATGCAGTAGTGCATTGGTCTGTGCTAGAAAGATCTCTGGAACTTAAACTTTGCACAACTTCTTTCCAACCAGATCGATCCATGTTGCTAGAATTCCAGCTAGAATGACAATTGTGAGAGGTAATCCCTGACACATTTCCAAGATTTGCATCTGAAGTTCACATAATTCGGGAGGAAGCAAATCTTTTCCAGGACATAACTTTTCTTGTAGCAAATTCCAGCTCTCATCATGAGTCAGCTGACGAAGATAATGAGGTTCTTGGTGGAGATTATCTTGTGGAACAACATTGCAGATTCGACTTGTCATGATAACTCTACTTCCATTTCCATCATTAGGAAATGCGGCTTTCAATTTATTCCATATTTCCATGTCCCATACATCATCCAAAACAATGAGATATCTAGACCTCAGCAAACTTTTTTTAACTTCTGCAATCAGATCTTCTTCACTCATCTTAAAGAAATCTTCAGAAAGCCTGTACTTAGTACAAGTCAGTATTTCAAGCAACAAATTTTTCATGACACAAACTTGAGAAACGGTACACCAAGCACGCCCATAAAAATAAGATGTAACAGAAGAATCCTTGTAAACCTTTTTAGCTAAGCTTGTCTTGCCAAGTCCTGGCATACCTACAATGGAAACTATTTGCAGTTGGCTTGATCCTCTTATGAGTCGATTGATTATTGAGTTTGCCTCATCCTCGAATCCCACCACCACATCATTGTCTATTGGCTTATTTCGCTGTGGTGGAATGCGATTGAGTCCCTTCGCTACTTCCTTCTCTTTGACTTCAAGTCTTCTGCTGTCAGAGATCTTCAAGGCCTCAGCTTTGATGGCCTCGATTTCTTCTACAATGGAATCAAATGACAGTGAACAGGAATCTAGAGTATCTCCAACCAGTACAGAGTCGATAAGAAACTCTACTGTGTATGCGACCTTTACAACACGGTCCCAGACTGCTTGAAGCTCCTTATTTCCTGTGCGCATCTCCACAATTTTACTCAAGAAAGAGCTTAAGAAATCAAGATCTTTCTGGATTGTTTGAACCGGGTGATTTGAAAGAGTGGCTAAATTGGCCTCAGAACTTGTCAGATCCGTCATATATTTTAGAAGAAAATCAATAAATCCCAACGCATCGGTCCTGGGAAAGTTAAATGGTGATGTTTCTGGACATTCCTCTGCAACTGTTGACTTGATAAGATTAATCCTTTCCAGCAAATCAAGAGGCACAAGATCCATCTCCCTGACGAATCCATCATTGGTAGCGTTCAGAGAAAGAGAAAAAAGAAGAAGTCCTGTATCGCAGAGCACGAGTCCGGTAAGATCTCTCATCTTCTCATCAAACTTCTTGGGCTTCTCCTTGAGAATGGTTCTCAAGGATCTAAATCCCTCCCAAAGAATTTGCAGTTGAAGCTTGAAAGAGATCATACGAAAGGTACCAGACTTTTGTATCGACCATATATTACATAGGAGAGACTCTAGGAGGTCTCTGAACATAAGCTCGTCTAAGTCCTCGTATGGGTGTCTTGAAAACTTTGAAGTAATCAGGGCCTGGACACACGTCTCATGAACTTGGGATTCTGTGGGATAATCCTCTGCAGCAGCTCAGTAATATGATTGCTGGATGAGGAAGGGTCAGATTTCCATGTAAACGCGAGAAGTGCTGCATTGGCAGTGACGAATTCAGTGTGGATGAATAAAGGTCCCAATTGCCCATCTTCAACACCATGCAGTGTGACGAAACAGATGAAGTTTTTCAAGAAATTTAACTTCTCTTTAAGGACTTTGATTGATTTCACCAATTCTTCACGTAACAATCCTGCAAAGAGAAAACAAAAATCTAGACTTTCCAGAACAGAGCCCATGAATTCCATAAGATCATCCTTTTTAACCGGTGAATTACTAGATTGCCTTAGTGAGCAATGTGGCCAAGCCAAGTACCAGTTGTTGATGCCTTGCTGTAAAAATTCGACCTCCTCTTCTGAATCTGTGGGCAAACTTCCAAAAGGTTCCTAGGCAATCAACTTCCAGACTAGTAAGGTAGATGGTGTAAATCTCCAGTCCCATTTTGTAAATGTAATCATTCATCGTATCTATCAGTGCTCCTAGAATTGCATCTTCGTTGTTGCCCCACTTTCTCGCACACAAAAGAAATGTTTTGATACTTCTTAGCCACCCTTTCATTAAACCCAACCCATTGTCTTCTGGATCAGGATGTAGGTTCTCCAGCAACTGCAGATCACCCAAGACAGAAGAAATGCAAGTGGGAGCACTGGAGGCCACCTCTAATGGATGGAAGATTGGTTCAATCTAGAGATGAAAAAAAGTCTATGGATGTTTACTGGGGGAGAAGAAAGAAGTTGTAGAACTCTCTTTTAGAAACTAGTAGTAGTACATACACACTACTGGAATAAACTAGGAAGACTCTTGAGCTTAGAAGTTCAAACGAGGTTCGTTTATGGCTTCTGAGTACTCGCAATGGATAATTCTTGGAAGATGAAAGAAGCTATCAAAAACGATCCAAATGCTTAAATTAATACAGCATTTATTATGCCTTTTCTTCCGGCATTTTCATGTGGAGACAAGATCATCGAGAGATTGCAGCACCAAAAATCGGGTTGACAAAAATAAAAAAAATATATTTTCCAATTCAACTACTATCATTTTTTTCCGAGCCAAGTTCATGATTTGAAGAGATGTAATAGTACATCCTAAGCTAATAATGCAAACCGGCTATTGACTTTTTCCATGAGAAACAAAACAAGATTGCTACAGTACAACATCAACATGCCAACTTTTTAACATGGTGCCGGACACTAAGCACAATTTTTAATTTCATAAGTAGCATCTGCATTTCCACATACTTTTTATCCTTTCATCCTCTCCAATTCTTTTTGTTTCGAGATATATTTGTAATGTAATTTTTTTGTTTTTCTTTTTATTAAAAAAAAAGAGGATCAAGTGTGATTTCCTATTTACCCCTTGATAATCTAGGCCGCGATGTGTCGGTTATAAATGAAGTGACTTACCAATTAAATTGCGCTTTGTTGATTACTATGTAATATATATTTGGCCCTATATATCCGTTTGTATAGGTCATAATTTTTTAACCTAGTGCTCGTTAGATCATCTTTTAACAAAATGCAAATATTATTGTGACTTACAATTAACGACAAAAATTAAAATAAAAAAAGACTTACAATTAAGGGCATAAGTTCTTCTTTTTCCACTTACATAAACCCTTCTTTTTTCCAATTACAAAAATGACCTCCAAGGTGATTTTTTTTACTAAAAATGTTCTCACGAGCAGATTGTGCGAAATATACAATGGCAGTAAACGCATTAAGAACCCAACGAGTCAGCGTCTTCTATGTGATTTTGTACTTCAAAACATACACACTGTCAACACAAAACCCAACCAAAGCAACTCCATCTTTAGAAAACCACCAAAAAACAAAAAATTGTCGATTTTTCCCAAAATTGGTTAATAAATCATGACAGCTCCTAGTTCATAATATGTTACAGAATTAAATTAGCTATTATAGGGTAAATTACTAATAACTCCCTATAATTTCATCTATTAACACACAACCGCCTTAATGTTTTAAAATATCCATTTTACTCCCCTATGGTTTCATGTAAATTGGAAATTTAATGGAAAATGACTTATATAATATCATTATTTGAAATACCAGTAGTGCCTTTAGTTAAATATTAAATTAAACGATGACTTAATTACCTTGTACAAAACCCTAGGAGATTATATGGATAAATATAAAAATCATAAGGGAATAAAATGAATATTTATACAAATTATATGGGGGTTAAGTAGATATTATGATTTCATCACACATATTTTTAGTGTGTGTGGTCTAATCATCGTAACTAATTATGCATTCTGTTCATTGTTCACCTTATATAAAACTATAGGGGGTTTGTACTATTTTGAAATCTTAGATGGGTCATCTAGCATTATGCAAATTGATAGAAAGGTTATATGTAATTTACCCGTAATTAAAAGATACAGAAGTAGGAATTGCTTTGCAATGTACGCAGATCAACTTTTGCCTTTTGTTCTCCAATCACCCACGAGACCGATTTCAAAATGTTCAATGCCAAGGATAGCATTACAGAATTTTTTTTTTTTTTTGGCTTTTTGAGTAAGTTAAATTTTATTAGAAAACAACATAAAACCTACATTACACTTATAACCTCAGTGTTGATCCTAAATGTAGGAAGAACAACGAAAGGAAACAACAGTATAACAAAACAAAGTCACACCATAGCATTATAGTTGATTTCCACTGATTTCTCGATTTCTTTTGGTAAGTTGTAATTTCAAGATCCCTTATAATCAGCTAAACGAAACTGATCTTAGTCAGCAAGTCATGGAGAATTTAACACCTTGTTTGGATTACAATTTCTAAGAAATTTTTTTTGACCTTTTCTATAAATATATTTTCCAATTATTTTTTTACTTTCCATACACTAAATCACTACAATACAATTTTTTTTTTTTTTTACAAAAACTTCCAGAAATAGCAATTGTTTTGCTTACTTTGATCAGTGGAAATCATTTGTTGCAGAAAAAGGTATGCAATTCTATGATTGAAGTAGATGAACATATCGTTAGATTACCAAAGTTAGATGGTTCTAACTGAAATAACCACCTAACCTGTGAAACCCCGAATTTTTCCAAGATTTTTCTTAAGAAATTTAGTCTATTAATAAAACTAATATATTTCAGCAAAAAGAATAAGGAATTAGTTATCTGTATGATAAGTTAATTTGGTAATCAACTCCTACTAAACCACTAACAAGTAGTGGGTGGTTATATCTATTACTCCTAAAGATTAGATAACATTATTTTCCCCCAAAACAAAACAACCGTAGAGTTCTTTTCTCCTCCTCACCTAACAAACAAAATGTTTCAGAAACTCTCTTAACAATTAAAAATACAAAGGCAGCTCAACAAAGGACCTTGTGCATTGTGATTTAATCAAGTAAGTTTATAATTAACGATTACTTTCTTTATTTATACTACATAATTCACTACCATATTTAGCATGTCTTCATATTATTGTTATTAGGAATTATGCCATGATTATTGCAATATTATTCATTGAAGATTTCTTGGGAGATTAGGTAGGAATTTTTTGGTTGAATAGATGAATTTATGGGTGAAATTGGTAGATGGTTGATGTATTTCTGGCCTTAGTTGGATGGATGAAAACTACTGGGGTTCTTTTCAAAAAAAAAAAGAAGGGAAACATGCTCACGGCTGAAGCTTGAAGCTTCAGCCATGGCGATTTGAAGGAGGGTCATCGGACCCTCCCTTGTGCTTAGCGTCGCCGGCAAATGCCAGTGACATCATCGGTGATGGGAGGCTAGCCTTTGGCCGGCAAAGCAAACGGCGGCCACGGCTTAGCCGTGGCAGTCAGTAAAGAGAGAGAGAGAGAGAGAGAGAGAGGGAGAAAGAGTGAGCAGTAGCGGCTATGGCCGTTGCTGCCGGCGATCGTCGCCAACAGCGAGGAAGATAAAGATAGGGAAGGCGGCAGCGCCGCCAAGCTAGGAAAGGAGGAAAACAAAAACAAAACAAAACAAAAAAAGGGATTAGGGTTTCTATTGAAAAAAAAAATGATGAGGAAGATGACCCATTTCCTATATGGGTCAGATCCATCAGGTAGGGTTTGGTTGGATTTGGATTGGGTCAAGGAAAAATCAAATGGGTCGGATTTTGGGTTTGGGTTAGGACCAAAGATGAGTTGGGCTACTTGTTTGGACCAAAGGAAGCTTAAAGAACTTGGGCTTCGTTGGGTTGGAGGAATGTTAAGACAGCCAGCCCAAGTCTTATTAGATAGAAAGACTATAACCCTAATTGGGGTGGCCCAACGTTTTTTTTGAAAATGACCCAATCAAATTAACCCAAGACTAATAAAATAATAGAGCCCAATAGGAAATAAAAAAAATTGGCATTCACAAACTAATCATAATTAACTAACGAATTAATTAGGTTGTTAATTACTAATGATCAATGGAGTGTAATTGAGTAATAATAAGTAGTTAAATTACTAATTAAACAACAGGAAATAGTTGAGTAAATAATTAATAGGAGTAATTAGCTAAATGGTTAATTAGTTAACGATAATTAGTTAAGGGATTAACTAATTGATAACGACTGGTAAATGATTAATTAACTAGTAATAATTAACTAAATTATTGATTAATTAATAGTAATTAATTAAATGATTAATTAAAAAGAAATGGAGAGTGATTAATTAAATGAGCGGTTAATAGTTATTAATTAAATGATTGATTAGTTAATAGCAATTAGTTAGTTGATTAATTAAATTATAATGATTAATTATTTAAATGACAATAGATTATAGAAACAATAAGTAAATATTGAACAAATAAGTATATACTCACGAATAATGAATAGATAACAATTACCTAAATAAGTAATTGAGTAAACAAGATATAGACATGGATATTCTACGAACCAATGAGTAAATACTAAATAGATGAATAAGTAAATCCTTCTAAACAAGTTAAAAATGTGAATAAATGAATAAGATGTGCTTATAAATATTAAATGGATAAATAGGTTAAGTACCTATTATAAACTAATAGGTAATTATTTAAATACATAAGCACATGAATAAACTATATATATATATATATATATAGATATACACATAAATAAATAAATAAACAATAGATAAGATAAATAGATGTAATAGATGGATTGTAAGCAAATAAATAACATTTATTCATAGATCATAAAGTTATACCTCTTTTGATTAAAATAAAATATAGAAATTTCTGAATATGGAGATTTTCCAAAAAGAGAAACTTTCTAAACTAGGAAACTTTTTAAATTAGGAAACTTTCCAAAAGAGAAATCCTTTACCTTTAGTAATTATTCAAGTACACTTTAGTAAATGTCTAAACACGGTTTCTAGAGTTGTCTAAGGCAAGGTTGATTACACGAAGATAAGTTAAGTAAATTAATGAATATATACATGTTATTGATTATAGGTTTGACGCAAGTTAAGAACGAGTTAAGAGTAGCTCTGAGTCAGCGGTTCGAGGTAGGTAGTTCTTACTCCTCTGTATTTTTGAAATGCTAAATATGAATTGAGTGGCATATTTTTAAGAAAGAAAATGCATGTGATGTATGAAATGAACTCTGAACGGTCATGAAATAGACGGTAGGGACTATAGTTCTAACTATGTATGGGGTCATAGCAATTCGGTATAGAGTCCGGCCGATTGACCCAGTCATGGTAGTTCGGTATAGAGCCCGACCGATTGACTTATATATGGGGTCATGGCAGTTCGGTATAGAGTCCGGCCGATTGACCTTATTCATGGGAGTCCGGTATAAAACCCGACCGATTGACTCATGTATGGGTAGGTTAAGTGAAGATTAAGGAAAATGCTTGACCTATTGCCCTCCTAGTAGGGGGTTAATCTCTAGACTGAGTACTCAGAAGCCGGATGCTACATGTTCTTGTTTAAGAGCTGTGTTTTGAGAAATTAGATGACATGATTGATATGTTTATGATTGGCAAGAATGTTCCGTGAAAATGGTCATGTCATGTGTTTTCATGCTAAATTAAATGGAAATTGTTTATGTGTATGCCACTCACCATATGAAATATATGTATGTAAATTTTGGAAAAGTTGTCAAATGTTTCTTTTTATCCTACTATGTGCATGTGGATCGTGTGAAAGGAATTATAAATGTATATTATGTGTATAGCTACATGATCCGATAGGGGAGTAAGCACTATCTATTGAGCATGTGTCGCTCAACCCATATTTTCATAACTTTTCTTGCAGATCTCAAAAGGCAAGTTCGGATACTAGTAGACGATAAGGACAAGGTAGATAGTTAGACGTTTATGTTGGTAATATAGTATAAGTGTTTTGCAGTTGTAATAGTTGAATACAATATGTATTTCATTCGTAAATATAAGTTTTAAGTTCTAGTGAATTTTTGTAAGTTATGATCATGTTGCCTTGTATTTGTGAGAGTAAGGTCTCACAGATATGGCGTGCCACATTGCAAATTCTTTCCAGGGACGCGGATTTGGGGTGTGACATAACCCCTCTTAACCCTCTATGGTTTTATGTAAAGTGAACAATGGACAGAATGCATAATCAGTTACAGCGTTTATATCAAACGCACTCTAAAAGCTTGTGCGATAAAATCTTAATATCCATGCAACTCTCTTATAGTTTATATAAATATCCATTTTACCCATATGATTTTTACAAATGTCTACATAATTCCCGTAGACTTTTATATTAGGTGATTAAACCATCGATTGATTTAGCATTTAAGTAAGGGCATTATTGTTATTTTAACTAACAATGTTACATAAGTTATTTTTCGTCAAATTTTCACTTTATATAAGACTATAAGGGGATAAAATGTACATTTTGAAACGTTAGGAGTTCATGTGATAACAAACAAAATTACAGGGGGGTTACATATAATTTACCCTAGATAGTACATCCTAATAAATATGACCAATTCGAAGGCAATTGTTCTTCTGGGTAGCCAAATGATTCAAAAGATTGAACGAGTCTGTTGTTGTTATGAGCAGTTCTAACTTAATGACAATAGAAAGAGAGTTCGAAACATTCATGGAATCAGGTTCCTGTAGCCCTGTTTGAGAAAAAAGAAGAAAAAGGGAAGCTTCATTCATTTGAATCTTCAGAAACAAAATCAAACATGGGAATTGCTCCCAGTATACGATTCATTGACCAGAGAAAATGTTAAAAGGAGATGAATAACTTGATCCTGTTGCCAAACCAAAGCAACCTAACCAGTAGTGGTAAAGAAGTGAAAAGCTAAAAGAACCCCAAAATGGAAAACCTTAAAGATGAGTAAACTACTACTCAAACCAAACATTTCTGAAAAAGATCAGTATTCATGAACCGTTTCGGAGGATGAAATAATCTTCAGATCAGTATATCCCATACTGATTTGTTCTTGCTGAATCTGCTCCACTGAGATTGCACAGTTGGGACAGTCAGACAGCTCAATTATTTCAAGAGCTGAAACATTTCCCAAAGAAGAAGGGATCTCCACCAAATCATGACAGCTGTCCAATACCAATTTCTGCAGACGAGGAAAACTGTTATCGCACTCGAAAGCAGTCCATTTGATAATGTCCAAGGAAGCTAATTTCAAGAATTTAAGTTCGGGGAATTCCTCTTCTTCCATGTTCCATTCCTCCCGCACAAAGGTTTGCTCGAGTAATTTGAGAACCGTAAGATTGGGCAGATTTGCAATTACTGATATTTTGCTCCAAGGCAAGCAAAAGCCAGATAGAGTCAATTTTTTGATTGTCGAAGAGAAATGGAACTCAAAGGGACAGGGGTCATCAGATACTTTTCTGAGTCTCAGATTGAGCGATTCTAGTCGACCTAGAAAGTCAAGTACTAAAATCTTGCAGCTACCCTCCTTAGCAGGATCATAATCTTCAAAGAGATTGCATTTCAGCTTGCGAATGTTTGGAATTTTTCTGAGTATCTTGTCCATGTTTTCCCAAGAAGAAAGGACTACTGTGGAGAAAGTATCCAAATTGCACAATTGTGGAGAGTTGTCAAGATTTTCGATGGGCAAATAAAAACTCCCGTCCTTCAATTGTAAATGCCTTAGTCTTTTCATATTCCATATAGTATCTGGCAAAGTAATCGACAAACCCTCTGTATCCAGAATAAGAGTTTCCAAATTCGAGAGATTGGCTATAGATGATGGGATGGACATCATACGATGACCAAGAACTGCCAAGTATCTCAACTGAACAAGCAACTCTATTTCTCTAGGAAAAGCACGTCCTAGATATATTTGGCTTAAATCTAACACTCTGAGAAGTTTGAAGACCTGAAAGATGAATGAAAGATCAAACCAGGTGTACGGTTCCCTTGGTCCCAATTCAAAGAACAATAAACAACGAACAGTGGGGAAAGATAGCCTTGACTCTTCGAAGTGCCGTGGCTTAGAATTGATGCATAGGCGACGTAGGTAGTGTGGCGCATTGAAAGTATAAAGTGTAAGACTAGCCTCTTTTAGAGGCAATTATGACCCACATGGTTAATTGATTAATTGATTGATATTGATTGATATCTTGATTAATTGATTGATATTTTGTCAATCATTGATTGAATATCTCTCATTTAATGGTAATTGATTAGTATATTCTGTTGATTGATATTTCACTCAATCAAATCACCAATCAAATCAATCAAATAGTCAAAGATATTATTTTCTTATGAATTATGATATGATTTCCTTGATGGAAGGAAACCCTAGGGATGTTGATATTTGCCAGTAAGGGTCCCTAACCTAGCCTATAAATAGCCTGTGGTATTCCATCAAACTATGGCCTTTTGGTTAAGCATAGGTTAGAAGCTCCCTTACTCTAAATCTTTCTTCTGCGTATTTTCTTCTCCTACATATTTTGACACTTTAGATAATAAGAGGAAGAAGACAAAGGAAACATGGTATTAATCTCTACTTGACAACAATGGATGGTAAAAAGAAGGCATACAGGATGCATGTGGTGCTTGACAACAATGGTTAGAGGTAAGTCATTTAGTTTTCCGCTGCATAGTACATGTTAAATGTACATATATAGTTTAACATGTGGTATCAGAGCCACCTTCTAACCATGTTGTTAGCCCATAATTTCATGGTTTACTGGTTATCTGATGAATGTTGCAAAGATTCGTATAATGTTACGACGAATCGAATCTAGTTAGTCATGGGATATATAGTTCCATTGTCTCAATAATTGAGAACTGATGGTAAATCCCATATATATGTTTATGTTATCATAAATCATATCATATGTTGATTATTTGGCCTGGTCACAATTCTCAATTTCATAGTTGAATATTCGATACATGTCTTAATAAATATTAAGATTCACGTAAAGAATCTTGGTGACCATATACTTTACTATATTGGATTCATTAAGATATATATATAGCTCCATGTGCCATTTAATATACTATGTTTTTGTTTATGGTAATTAATATCAAGTGACAAGTAATGTTTATGGCCTTATATGACAATTGAATTTTTGAAGTCTTATTAGAATCAATACTGGCATGGTTTTACTTAATAAATCACATGATTCTAATATTCTAAAAATCATAATATGGGCCTATTCTCAACCTTAGAGACACTTTTCTTATGATCATTGATTTATTTCAATGGTTAATTTCTTGTATCTCTATATTCACGTTGTTGTATGAGATCATGTAGTGTATTTACGTACTACAATTATAGTCACTTATTTCATATTATGATATTTGGTATCAACATTAGTTGCTGACTATATTTGAATTTCATAAAATTTCCTTTATAAAGTTTTTCCCTGCATCTCGATTGTTTGATGCATAAAGTATTTAATCACATTAAGTTTGGTGATTAAAATGAATGAAAAGGGAAATTAAGAAATTCTTTTGTCAACATACAGATTGTTTGACTATTTTGATGTCCTTATAAAGGCTAACATACTATATATCTGAGAGTAGCCACAGCATCTCGGACATTTGGTGTATAGAAAAATTTTAACCACATATGACAAAGTGATTGAAATCAAGGACTTCTAGTCAATATGTTGACTTATGAATTTCTATTAGAAAGATTTTTTTTTCTGTATTTGGGAATAGCCATAGCATCCCAAATATAGAGCCTGAAAAACTTTAATCATATAAAGTTAAGTGATTGCATGAAAGGAAATTCAATGAACTTTTAGTCGATGTGTTTTGACTATTGAAAGGTTACTAAATGCCATATTGAGAATTTTCCTTCTACATCATATGTTTGAGAGTAGCCACAGCATCTCAAATATTTGATGTGAAAAGATTTTCATCACATATAGGTTGGTGATTGAAATTATAGGTTTTAGTCAACATATTGAATAGTTGACATTTTTTAATAAATTTCCTTGTAACATCATATGCTTAAGAGTAGCCACAACATCTTAAGTATATTGGTGGTTGAAGAAAAAAATTTATTTCCTTTTCACATATTGTTGAGTGATCAAAAAGGAAAAAGAAAAGGGAAAAAGGGCATCTAGATTAAGTTGCAATTAATTCACTCAGATAGTTATTTGGCCCCACAGGGAGGTAATTATTTTAGTGAGATTAATTGACATAAGATAGTAAATTAGACAATGAATTAAGAAATATTTCTATGCCCACAGGTACGAATTATTTCTTCAATTTATTGTTTTAGATTACTAGTCTGATGATTAAGGACGTAAATTCTATGCATGTTTTGCAACCTTTGCCTACACGAAGGTTTGAATTTATTATTTGAATTAACATAAGGTTGATTCAAACTCAAAATTAAAACTTCATAGCTTTTCTATGTTATGATTTTTGGTTGATAATTTATATTCATCGTTTCATTCCAATGATTTTATGACTCTTATTAGCGTGACTTTTGAATTCATTCTCTTTGTTTTGGGTGCAAGTTTTAAATTAGCATTTCTATGAGAACAAACTATTCTCATAATTTTGTTATATTTGCTAATATAGAGGTTGAATATGAGAATTAGGAGCAATTTAATATTTTGCTCATCCAGTCTTATATTCACATAGAGTAAGATTCAAACCCTAATTATTTTGTCATTAAATCTTGCATGAAAGCCATAAAGAAATTGTTGCAAGTTTTAACTAGCACCCTTAAAAGGCTTTCTTTTGTGACACTTAAGTATTGAAGTGTGCTTTAACTTATTTTGGAGAAAATGAGAATTTTGCTATATCATCAGTTTAAGTCCCATTAAATTGAGATTGAGTTATTTTTGTAGCATTTCATTCTTGATTTTCTCATAAATAATTTCTTATCCATACGAACCTTTTATAATACACCTAAAGACATATGGTTAATCATTTGTTTTAACCATGTGTAATAGAAAGGACAAAGAGGTTAAGAAATAAGAGAAACATATGAGACACTTAAGTATTAATTGTGATTCATGAAGGTCGAAATGCAAATAAAGAAAATTTTGTTCTCATTAAGTCAAACAACAATAACGACCAATGTTGTTTGTAAGAGAATAAAATTTGATACCTTGTCTTGAGACAATAACTCGAAAGTAATTCTCAAATTGTCAAGTGTTATATGTTGTGATATATTTGCTGAATTGATTAAGGTTTATCAATTCACATTGCCAGTGTAATAAGTTTCTAATTACATAGAAACATATGGAAGGTGAACAAAGGAACTAAATATGTTCACATATAGATAAGTGGTGTATTATTGCTCAGTTAAAGAAAAAAAAATATTTTTCTCTAAAACATTATTTTCTCTTTACTTTTGAATTTTTTATTTTCAAATCAATTACTATTGGACATGATTCTGGAACTCATTATCCAGTAGTATATTTTGAAAATAGTAAAGTTATTAATTCTAAAGTTTTTAGGGCAGTCTTTTGAATTGAGCAATATACAACACTTGATCACAATAATTATATTGGCAGCGAGTATATATTTATCACTTAGAGAAACTCATTAATTTTGGCATAAGAGATTGAGATATATCTCCATAGAGAATATAAAGAGTTGATAAATCATAAATCTTTAAAGATTTTAGATTTATTAACTGTGGTGTATTAAGTAGACTGCATAAGTAAAGCAGACTACTCAATCATTATGAATGCCATAAGAGTTTCATTATAACATGAAAAATTATGTGAATTATTTTCTATCCTTCTATATTTGATGAGAGATATTAATTTATCTCATTGTTGGGTTACTGTTCATCAAATATAAAATCCCTTTTCTTGTTTGACAAAGGATCAATATTTGATACCTTTGCAAGTGTCCAAACGAGAAAGAAAACTTGAAATTTAAGGGATAGAAAATAAAATGAAGGCATAAACAAAAGGGGCTATTTTGTTCATACTCATTTTATGAAATCCTTAATTGAGAAGCATTGCTAATGAATGAAATCAATGCTTGATTGACTACATCTAAATGATGTACTATAAGGAAATAATGAGATACGTATAGATATAGCATATTGGCGGTTTTATCTTGTGAGTAACGTCTTGAGATTGAAGTATATACTTAAACAATTTCCTCCAATATTGTTTAAACACCATATTAATTATGGTATGGATGGAAATCATGTTTAATGTGCATTGTTCAGTTTTGTGAGAATAATTAGCCTTCACATAAATAAGCTGAATAGAAGAAACAAGGCTATCTTGCAACTCCAAGACATTTAGATGCTTTTACACTTCAAAATTATTAGAACTGGAGATTTGAATTTCTTAAGAATATAAAGTAAGTGGGAGTGTTTTGACTTAAGAATGGAGTGTGAAAAGGTAAGGATTCATATTTGACTCCTCTACATATAGAAAATTGATGGCTTTTCTCAAAATAATTATATAAATTATTTTGGATAAGCAATCAATTGAAAAACTCCTTGTCAAATGAACACATGAAGATAACCCACTCTATACCTACTATCTTTGAAACAGTGGGAGGATCTATAAAAAGAAATTCAAATTTTCTAGTGACTGTGTTGTATATCTTCAAGAATTTTAAGGATAATGTTTTCATAAAGTACAAATGGAGAAGACTCCATATTTTAGAATAGTGTCATAGGAGATATATTAATTACCATAAAATCTCTATTAAGTTTTAAGAGATTTTATTTAGGGTTATTATGGCACTAGTAACTCACTATTAGAGTTACAATAGATAAATGTGAAAAAGTATTATCTTTACAATATCTTATTAAATAGATATACATGTGTGTCACCATGATTTTAAGAAAATGTAATTTAAACTAAATTGTTACTTCTCAATAGTATATTAATTTGTTGATTCTTCATTTGATCTTAGAAGAATTTTTTCTAGTAAATTAATATACATCAAGGTTGTTGAGAGTAATACTATGAGAGTTTTCTCAACAACTCAATTATGATATTTGTGAAACCCTTCTGTCATTGGTATTCACAAAATGGAATGTAAAAGATAGTTAATCTATCTTAAGACATTCATGCAAGAATTCTTACGGAATAAAGGGATAAGTATTACTTTCAAGTAATAATAGTGAACAATTGCAAACGTTCACATCATGCATTGGAATGAATATAAAATTTTCAAAGATGCTATGAAGTTATATCACAGGCATCGAATGTTTGGCCTAAAGTTTGTCGATGTTACATTTTGGCCACTATTGATATTCAACTTGATTATGCACTTTTATTATGTATGTGTGAAAGAGTGGGAGTCAAGATAAGTAAATCGACATAAGGTATTTAATGGTTGAAAATGACATTTAGAAAGTAAAAGATAACTATTGAATACACAGTAAGGAGTTATTATTAGTGATCTAACAACTAAAGGTTGCCGGCTAAGTTGTTAGTGATCAAATAACTCATAAGGAACTCAATAGTTTATCTAGTATTTTGCTGTTATTTTCAAACTATTATTGTTGTCTAGACACTTGAAACATTTATGTTTATATGATTTTGTGCACATTGTTGTTCATGTATAAAGTAAGGATTATTTGATCCATAAAGGTGGACCCTGAATAACTTATATGATGTTATTCATAAAGTTCCTTTAAAGCACTTAATTAGGAAGTGTGATATATTGTAATACATGGAATGAAGTGTTCATATTAAGAATATAACCGCCATGATTCGAATATTATCACTTTTTAATTAAGCAACTGTTACATAACTGTTAAATTTATTGAGTGACAATGGGGATTTATGGCCATTTTAAATATGTAGTCACTCATAAAGTTATTTGACTATTACATGTGGGTCAAGTGGGAGAATATAAGACTAGCCTCTTTTAGAGGCAATTATGACCAACATGGTTGATTGATTAATTGATTGATATTGATTGATATCTTGATTAATTGATTGATATTTTGTCAATCATTGATTGAATATCTCTCATTTAATGGTAATTGATTGGTATATTCTGTTGATTGATATTTCACTCAATCAAATCAATCAAATAGTCAAAGATATTATTTTCAGTTATGAATTATGGTATGATTTCCTTAATGGAAGGAAACCCTAGGGATGTTGATATTTGCCAGTAAGGGTCCCTAACCTAACCTATAAATAGCCTGTGGTATTCCATCAAACTATGGCCTTTTGGTTAGCCATAGGTTAGAAGCTCCCTTACTCTAAATCTCTCTTCTGCGTATTTTCTTCTCCTACATATTTTGACACTTCAGATAATAAGAGGAAGAAGACAAAGGAAACATGGTATTAATCTCTACTTGACAACAATGGATGGTGAAAAGAAGGCACACAGGATGCATGTGGTGCTTGACAACAATGGTTAGAGGTAAGTCATTTAGTTTTCCGCTGGGTAGTACATGTTAAATGTACATATATAGTTTAACATAAAGCTCATCATACCCACGTACCAACTGTAAAAAGTTTTCTTCTTTAGCTTTTGTCACACAAAACTCATGTAACAAATCATGAATCCGACAAGCTTTGACTCCCCCAATGGATCTTTGTTTAGATACCATGACTAAGCTCCTGCTTATGAGATTCATCATATAGTCATTTGCCACATCCTCTGCGCTCTTTGAATGAGTTGTTTGCACAAATCCTTCGGCCACCCATAACCAAATCAACCTCTCGATAGTGTGTTCATGGTCTTCTGGAAATCCTCCAAAATAAAGGAAACATGGCTTCAAATTGTCTGGTAAATGTCTGTAACTCAGCTCCAATGCGGCAGCGCATTGTTCTGTACTAGAAACATTGCTTGAACTGAAACTCTGCACAAGCTCCTTCCAACCAGATTGCTCCATGTTTGCTAGAATTCCAGCAAGAATAACAATAGTAAGAGGTAATCCTTGACACATTTCCACGATGTGCGTCCGGAGTTCACATAATTCTGGAGGAAGCACATCTTTTCCAGGACAAAACTTTTCTTGTAACAAATTCCAGCTCTCGTCGTGAGTGAGTTGACGAAGAGAATGAGGTTCTTGGTCGAGTTTATCTTGTGGAGCAACATCATGGAGTCGACTTGTCAAGATAACTCTACTTCCATTTCCATCATCGGGGAATGAGGCTGCCAATCCGTTCCATACTTCAGTGTCCCATACGTCATCCAAAACAATAAGATATCTGCTCCTCAGTAAACGTCTTTTGACTTGAAGAGCCAGATCTTCTTCACTCATCTCAAAAAATTTTTCACGAAGCTTGGAATCAATACAAGTCAAAAGTTCAAGCAACAGATTTTTCTTATGATAAACTTGAGAAACCGTACACCAAGCACGCATATGAAAATGGTGCAGAACTGAAGTATCATAGTAAATTTTTTTAGCTAAAGTTGTTTTACCAAGTCCTGGCATACCTACAATGGGAACAATTTGCACACTGTGTGATCCTCTTGTGAGCCGATTAATTATCGATGTTGCCGCATCCTCGAATCCCACCACCACATCATTGATCATTGGCTCACTTCCCTGTGATGGCATGTGATTGTGTCTCTTGGGAACTTCCTCAGCTTTGAGATCAAGTATTTTGCTGTCAAAATTCAAGGCTTGAGCTTTGATGATCTTAATTTCTTCGACAATGGAATCAAAGGACATTGAGGAAGAATCCAGAATATATCCAACGAGCAAGGAGTGAATAAGAATTTCCACCTTGTATGCCACCTGTACAACATGATCCCAAAGTGATTGCAGCTCCTCGTTTTCGTTGCGTAACTCCACAATTTTCCCTAGAAAAGAGTGCAAGAAAACAAGTTCTTCCTGGATTGTTTGAATTGGATAGCTTACAAGAGCAACTGAACTTGCCTCAGGACTTGTCAGATCCATAATATATTTTAGAAGGGAATCGATAAATCCCAACTCATTGGTCCTAGGAAATTTGAATGATGATCTTTCTGGGAATTCCTCTGTTACCGTTGCCTGGATAACCTTGAAGTTTTCAAGAAAATCAAAAGATACAAGATCCATTTCCTTGACCAGTCCATCGTTCATTTTGTTCAGAAAAAGGGAGAAAATAGCCAGTCCTGCATCATAGACCACAATTCCAGTAAGATCTCTCATTTTTTCATCAAACTTCTTTGGCTTCTCTTTGAGAATGTTTCTCAAGGATCTTAGTCCCTCATAAAGCTTTTGCAGTTGATCCCTTAGATGAATCATAAGACAAGTACCAGACTTTAATATGTCCCATAGATTAAATAGGAGCATATCCACGAAGTCCTTCAACATCTGCTCATCATCTATTTCCTTGTGAGAGTGGCTTAACAAGTTAGAAGCAATCAGCGACTTGCAAGTCTCTACAGGAACAATATTCTGCAGCAGTTCGCGAAAGTCTCCATTCTTGATTTTCATCAGCAGTTCTTCATAGTTGACAAAACCGCACATAAAAATATGTCTTGCTACATCGACAACCACAGCTTCAGTACGAGTCAATAACGATCCGAATTGCAATCTTCAACTTCGTGCAGAGTGATAAAATGCAGAAAGTTTTTCAAGAATGTAAGCTTCTCTCTACAGGCGTTGATGTGTTCTACTAACTCTACGTCTTCAACAGGTTGCCAGTGACCGAAAACCTCTAGATTCTCCAGGAGAGAGTCCATGAGTTCCATAAGGTCATCTTTATTTACAAGGCAATCACTAGACTGCCCAGATGAGCAATCTAAGGAAACAACGTACCAGTGGTTGATTTCTTGATTGAAGGATCTGATTTCTCTCTCTAAATCACTGGCAGTTTCAAAAATGATATGGGGAAACCCATCATCTTCCAGGGTAGTGAGTCGAAAGGTGCGAATCTCCTGTGCCCTTGTGGAAATGACATCTTCAATCCTAGCTAGCAGAGCTGCTAGACTTGCATCAGCATGATTACCCCACTTTCTTGCCCACAGAAGAAATGTTCTTAGAAATGCTAGGCCCCCTGTTGGGGTGCACAAAATATGACGTACCCAAGCTCGACAAAGGTTTGTCAGGAACCGCAGATCATCTATGGCGGAGCAGATACAAGCAATACTAGTGGAGGCCATCTAAGGAAGATTGATCAGGGAATAAAAGGGAAATCAATTTAGAGATGAAACAGCTCTGGTAATTTTGACACAGGAGATCAAGTGCTCTCCTTTTCTCATACAGAAATTGCTAGAAAAAAACCAAAAAAGAGAAAGAAAGAAAATCACTGTTGAGAAACCAATTTAAGTGGTTTGCAAATTGGTTCTCAAGGTAATACATTCTTAACACACATATTGCAAAAGTGAATTAGACAATTACCATCTAAAGAAGTAAGAATTTACCATTTAATATTCATGTGTCAACTTTTAGCTTTTTTTCCTTAACTAATCACCCAAAACATCTTCATAAAAACTTTATTACGCTTTTAATTGTTTGCTCGAAGAATGTTTAACATTTAGACAATTAAATAGGCTTTTTTTTCTTTGTTTTTTTGTTTGTGTGATTTTCCAGATTTTTGGTAGTATTTCTCAATTAGGGAATTTTAGGAATATTATAGTTGGGATTTTTGGTTATATGAGGGATCAGGGTACTTATGTTTGGGACTTGTCGAAATTGTATTCGTGTCCTTTAACTATTTTGGTGGTTTCTTTTTTTCTCCTTATTCCATGGGATAATTTAACATTCCTCCCTCAAGGTTTGTCACAATTTCACTAACTACCCCTAAGGTTTGAAAAATAATACTCATATCTCGTCTTTCAAGCTGGGATATTAATAATAGGGCTTCCAATTCCAATTTTAGAAAAGAAACGGATTCTCTCATTATCCAATTTTTACTTGGTTATATTGGAGAAATTTACACCTTTCAAAGGCTATTCTTTTCTAGTTTAAGCTTATATATTTGTTTACTTAAGACATCAAAGTTGAAATTAAGTTTTGTGTTAGCAATTAAATAAAAAATTTGCGATGGAAGGTCACTCTGTTGTTTCATCGCCCTTCTTGAATTTTGGTTTGGATAAAAAAAAAAAACACACAAATACTCAAATAGCCTTAACAGTTTCGGATATTGTTTTGACTAAGATTTGTGGAGGAGTGTCCCATGCATGGTTTGAAATGTTGCAAAAATGCATTTCAACTCAAGGCGGGATTCGCCATTCCAAAATTGATAGTCAGACACTTGCTAATTGCAATTGTTAAAAATTAATTTATATAGTTTTCTTGATTAATCACCACATCTTTTAACTTCTTAAGAATTAGAGCTGCAAAAGGTATACAATTGGCACCTCTTTAAACAGCAGTATTGTGAAACTTGAATCGAATTGAATAGTTCAGTCATTCTTTTTTCTTTTTTCTTTTTTTTTTCAGCAAACGAAGGATAGGACTTAAAAGGCAAGCAGAGTGTAGGAGGATTTGAACCCAATACCTCTAAATCTTGGGGTTTCAACTCAATCAGAGTTTTTGGGTTCTATGTTCTGAAAGTTTGTTGGATCGTAAACACCCGGTCAAAAACCTAGTTTGACTGGGAAAATCTTGTGCTCGTTCTGCAGCTATCTAAATTATGTATCTGGATTGGTTTCAGTTATGTCAAAAGTTATTTGTCCATTACACTCTTCAGCAACTACTGCAGTAGGTAGTGTTTTAACAAATGTATAATTTTAGAAACTTTTTTGATTTTTGGCCAAGATAAAAGTGCATTGCAATTGTGTTTGGTAACGTTCTCAATTTTCTTAGACTTGCAATCAGCTCACTGCAGATTCTAATTTTATGAGATTGAAATGGTTTTGACACTAGAATGACATTCCATTTTCCCCCCTTTTTCAGATGGCAATTTCATCGACGCTAGCTATTCTTAAAATTTACGCTCAAAAGGTCCCTCGTGCAGTTGTACATTCAACTAAACGCAAAATGCTTCTTGATTTTCCAATTTCTGCTCCTCATAGGCAAAGAATGCTTGAGGTTCATCCTCATTCAGAAAAGCTTGGAAAATTGAATACATTATGAATACCTGGGGTGCCAAAGAATTCAACATCTGAGTATCTCAGAAAACAGATATCATATTATGCCATATCATAGTAGCCTTGAGGGGACATCAATTGAAGAGTCGGGAAGATGGGAGATTGTAAAAGAAGACTATGAAAAATTATTCATAAAATTGTCATATTCTAGCAAATATGATCAGTCAATGGGATTATACTTTTGGCAAACAGATTACTGATTGTATTAACAGATCAAATGAACAGTATTGGAATCATGACTCATATTTCACAACATAAAGAAGCAGCTTCATTTTTTTTTTTTTTAATCTATAGAAACAACATCAATCATGAAAAATTGCTTCCAGTACTACATGATACTTTTACAGAAGAAAGATATTAAGAACATGAATAACTTGATCTTGATGCTAAACATTTACAACATACGAACGGATTCAAAATGAAAGAACATGTAAAATGAGGAAGTCGGCTGTCCAAACCAAACATAGTTGAGGAGATAAGTAATGTTTCTGAAGGATCAAGTAAGGATTTTCAGATCAGTATTTCCCATGCTCATTTGCTCTTCCTGAATTTGCTCTATTGAACTTGCAGAATGAGGGCAGCCATACATCTCAATTGTTTCAAGAGTTGAAACATTCCCCAAAGAAGAAGGTACCTCCAAATAATAGCAGCTTTCTAGTACTAATGTCTGTAGATGAGGAAAACTGTTCTCACACTCGGGGGCTATCCACTTGACAATGTCTAAGGAAGCTAATTTCAAGAAGCTAACCTTAGGGAATTCCTCTGCTTCCATGTTCCATGTTTCTCCAACAAAAGCTTGATCATGTAATTTGAGAACCTCCAGATTGGGTAGATTTGCAGCAATTGCTGATATTTTGCACCACGGCAAGCGAAACCCAGACAGTGTCAGTTTTTTGATGGTCACAGAGAAAAAAAACTCAATCTGCTGTTGCACATTACGACCATGGAGTGGATGGAAATTCAAATTGAGAGATTCTAGTCGACTTAGAAAGTCAAATACTAGAACCTTTTTGCTTTTGCTCCAAGTGGGAAATTCACATTCTAAGATCTTACATTTCAGCTGGCGGATATTTGGAAACTTTCTGAATATCCTCTCTGTGTTTTCCCAAGAAAGAGTTGCATTGGAGAAGGTATCCAAATTACACAGCTGTGAAGAGTTGTCAAGATCATTGACAGGCACAAGAAAACCAAAACCAATTAAAAGCTTATCCTTTATTTGTAAATGCCTTAGCTTCTTCAGATTCCATATAGTATCTGGCAGTGAAACGGTCCTTACATGCGATTGCAAAACAAAAGTTTCCAAATTCGAAAGGTTGTCTATTGATGATGGAATGGACTTTATGTTGCCTAGAACTGCCAAATACCTCAAATGAATAAGCAATTCTAATTCTCTAGGAAAGGTGGATCCCAGATGAATTTGGCTTAAATCTAACACATTCATAAGTTTGAAAATGCCAAGTATGATTGAAATATCAAACCAAGTTTTTCTGTACCTTTCACCTTGAGCAAAGAATAATAGACAACGTGTGGTGGGACAAAATAACCTTGACTTGCAAAAGAGCTCTGCTTTAGAGTTAATGCATAAGCGGCGTAGGTTGTGTGGCACACTGACAGTAGACAGTCCATCAAACCCACATGCCATCTTCAAAAACTTTTCTTCTTTAGCTTTCTTGATACAAAACTCATGTAACAAGTCGTGAATTTGACAAGCTTTAACCCCGCCAACTGATCTTTGCTTAGAAACCATGACTAAACTTCTGCCAACAAGATCCATCATGTGATCATATGCCACATCCTCTGAGCTCTTCAACTGAGTTTTCCTGGCAAATCCTTCTGCGACCCATAACCAAATCAACCTCCCAGCAGTGTACTCACGGCCTTTCGGAAGTGCTCCAAAATATAGAAAGCATGGCTTTATTTGATCTGGCAAATTTTTGTAACTCAACTACAATGCAGCAGTGCATTGGTTTGTACTGGAGACAATTCTTGAACTCAAACTCTGCAGAACTCCTTTCCAGCCATATTGGTCCATATTTGCCAGAATTCCAGCAAGAATGACAATTGTGAGAGGTACTCCTTGACACATTTCCACAATTGGCGTTCGAAGTCCACATAATTCTGGGGGCAACTATTTTCCGGGAAATAACTTCTCTTTTAGCAAAAGCCAACTCTCATCATCTGTGAGTCGATGAAGAGAATGAGGTTCTTTGTCGATTTTATCTTGTGGGGCAACATCAAGAAGTCGATTCGTCAAGATAACTCTACTTCCATTTGCATCATTGGGGAATGAGGCTTCTAATCCATTCCATGCTTCAATATCCCATACATCATCCAAAATAATTAGAAATCTATTCCTTTTCAAACGCCTGTAGACTTCTTCAGCAATATCTTCTTCACTCATCTCCAAAAATGTGGCAGGAAGCTTGGAAACAATACAAGTCAAATTTCAAGCAACATATTTCTCTTATGATACACTTGAGAGACAAAACACCAAGCACGCTTATGAAAATAAGAAATAACTGAAAAATCGTTGTAAACTTTTTTAGCTAATGTTGTTTTACCAAGTCCCGGCATACCTGCTATGGAAATAATTTGCACTTGGCGTGATCCTCTTGTGAGTCGATTGAATATTGATGTTGCCTCATCTTCAAATCCCACCACCACATCATTGACTATAGGCTTACTTCCCTGTGATGGAATGTAATTGAATCTCTTGGTAACTTCCATGACTTTGAGATCAAGTCTATGGCTTTCAGATATCTTCAGGGCCTTAGCTTTGAGGATGTTAATTTCTTCTAAAATGGAATCAAATGACATTGAAGAAGAATCCAGGATTTCTCCAACCAGTAAGGAGTCAATAAGGAACTCTGTCCTGTATGCCACCTCTACGACATGATCCCAAAGTCCTTGGAGCTCCATATCTTCGTTGCGCAACTCCACAATTTTCCACAAGAAAGAGCGCAAGAATACAAGTTCTTCCTGGATCGTTTGAACTGGATGGTTTGCAAAAATATTTGAACTAACCTCAGCACTTATCAGATCCATCATGTTTTCTGTAAGAAAATCAATAAAGCCCAACTCATTGGTCCTAGGATAGTTGAACTGTGATGTTTCTGGACATTTATCTGCAAGTACCATTGACTTGATGAGCTTAATCTTTTCTAACAGATCAGAAGATCCAAGATCCATTTCGTTGGCCAATATTCCATCTTTCATTTTATTCCCAGAAAGAGTAGAAATAAGAAGTCCTGCATCACAGACCACAAATCCAGAAAGAACTCTCATTTTCTCGTCAAACTTTTCCAGCTTCTCGTTGAGAATGGTTCTCAAAGATCTTATTCCCTCGTAAAGCATTTGCAGCTGAACCTTCAGATTAGTCACAAGACAAGTACTTGATTTAAATACCTCCCAGAGAATACACAGAAGAGAATCGATAAAGTCTCTCAGTAGTTGCTGATCTGTGTCCCCATACGATTGCATTGACAACTTTGAGGCAATCAGGGCCTGGACACAAATCTCCTGTACTTGGGGTTCTACAGGTATAATCTTCTGCAGCAATTCTGAAATATTTTTATCGATGTAAATGTGCACATCGGACTTCCTGGCAACTAGGCGCACAAAAGAGAGGCATGCTGCACTAACAGCGGCAGCTTCAGTGTGAATCAATAAAGGTGCCAATTGCTGATCTTCAACACTATGCACTGTGACAAATCGGATGAAGTTTTTCAAGAACCTTAGCTTCTCTTCAAGGGCTTCTATTAGTGGATTTTCAAATTCTCTCCAATTTAAAAAGCCCACAAGATTCTCCAGAAGAGAGTCCATGAATTCCATAACGCCATCTTTAAGTACTGGAGAATTGCTAGACTCCCTTGATGAGCAATCCGAGAAAACAGAGTACCATTCGTTGATTTCTTGCTCCATAGATTCGATGTCTTCTTCAGAATCAGAGTCCTCATCTGAATCATCATTAAGGTAAAGGGAGCGAATCGCCTGTCCCCCTTTCAAAATGACATCTTTGATCCTCGCTAACAGGGCCTCTAAACTTGCAAGATGAATATCCGCCTTGTTCTGTTTGTCATCAGATGCCAACTTCAAAGTATTTCCGGTGCACCACTTTCTTGCACACAGAAGAAATGTTCTGAGGATTTTCAAACCATCAAGCGATTATATGAGGAAAAGAGTAATAAAATTAACACGAACCCACATGCGATTATAATGTATTAATGCATCTGGATTATTAGAAAATTACTGAGACAAGCTGATCATTGAGAGATTGGCCACGGAGTTCTCTGAGAAGTGAGAATAACGTGAATATTTTCATTTTCTACATCTTTTTCAAGGCGAATCTTATAAATTGGAGAGATGAAATGGTTATGTAAACTGATAAGGGACACCGTTGACTAATGAACAAAGGAGGGGGGAAAAAATTAGAGGTTATTAGGTTACAAGATGACAACCAGTTTAACTTGAAAGAGGTCTCGCATCTGCTCTGAATTATAGTTTCATTAGTTAACGTGTAGATTTCCATGAAAGCTTGTCTTCACCTAATCTCCGGGTCATCGATATTTAATATGAGTCAGCTTAGAAGCCTCAAGCTCAATATTTAATTTCATTCAATAGTATAAGCCACTTCTGCAGCTCGTTTAGATTGCTATTTTCCAGAGTTTTTATTAAAAAATTTACTATAACGATTTAATGTATATGATATAAAAATATGATTGGAAAATATATTTAAGAAAAACCTGAAAATTTTTTGAAAAAAATTTGCAATCCGGACATGGCAGGATCCATCACAATTTCCATTTCATAGAAGATTTAAAATTTGCACTGAAGATTGTTCATCTATCAATAGTGCTTTTGTTTAATTTATTTATTTATTTTGCTTTGGGCTGTGAAGTAAATTGTTACCACTGAAAACAACCTAGTTTCATTTTTTTTTTATTTCAATCAAGATATATTTTACAAATTTCTGTGTCTAAACATTTCGACGTATAATTACTAGTTAGGCCGCGTATGGTTATTTCAACATTATCTAGCGATCTTATTTCCTTGTAAGATTAATGACCATGCAAACTATTTTGGCCACAACATATGTTCCAACGTCGAACAACTTAAAATCCAGCCCGACAATGCTCTCTGCCTTAAATCAACAATATGGCACTAGATTCAAGGCCGGATTGGCTCTCGAATGGTACCTTGAAGAGGATTGCATTTTAGATCATCTATACTTGGATCAATCTAGTAAATTTGATCATTTTATCAAGCATCTATACACTAATTTAGATATTACATATCATAGCAGTAATGTCTGTTATTTCTTATATATAGAAAAAGTATAGTATATACTAGTCCATCCTTATTAACAATGTGCTTTCTTGTAAATACATTGATTAAACATATTTAAGAATATACTTTACTGATAATTGATTGAACTTCATTGTCATAATTTTTATGATTTAATTGATTAGATTTATTCTAAAGATTTTATCATTCAAATGCAAAACATACACAAGCAAAATGATAAATTTATCATTCATTAAGCACATAAATATAAACGTACATAAGAAATCTCTAAAAGTGGGGAAAGGTAGGGGAAACGAATAGATTGGTACATTCTCTAAGGGGTGAGACAGAAAGCAATAAGTAGCTTCTCTGATTTATTGTATATAGAGAGAAAATACTGGATTTTCAATGTAGTGGTTAAAATCGTGTATCTCCTTCCTTATTCATGGAATAATATTTTATTGGAATATAACATAGGATGAATCTCCCTAGATGAGTCGAAACAGAAAGCTTAAATACGACTTGCAATGCTTTGTTTATGTACTTCTAGTTGGATTAGATTAATATTAGTGGATCTTTTGTCAATCATTCATTGAATGATCAATCAGTCGATTGGTTTTAGGGCATGCGTACTAACAATTGCTCACTTCTACTAAAACTAATCATTCATAAAATGAACTAATTTATATGACTTTTTATGTAGTCAGTTGATATAAGGGTTTAACAACTATATCCTTAGGTGTCTTTCAATCTTCCATTTTATACCTACTCATGATTTCTCAAATCATGTGGTAGTATCTTAACAAATTTATAAACTATGATGAGACCTTTACTTTTGAAAATTTCTATTATAGCTATTGTACAAGATAAAGAACTTTCAATAGAGAGAACCAGCCTAAATTTAAAATTGTACTGTTAATCCAAATGTTTCCAAGCCACTCTGAAGTAGCAATCTATTAAAATTTAGTTGTAGAATTATTGATTGTATTTTTGTTGAAACTCTTTCAACATGCAACACCAATATTTTAAATAAATACGGCTTCATTTGGATTACAATGTTTTTCACACATTTATTTTTCAACTATAATGTCAGAGTAACACACTCTAAATAATAATTTCAAACCAATCCATATTCATATTCTCAAATACAAATAAAAATTAAAAAAAATAATTCCTGCCATTATTCTCTGCCACACAGCACCACCACCCTCTTCTCCTCTCTACACTCCTTCTCTCTTTCTCCTCTTTCCTTCCTTCTCTTCCTCCTTTTCCTTTTCTCCTCTCCCTTTCTTACTCCTCCTTCCTCCTTCTCTCCCCAATCTACAAAATCCTCCTTCTCCCTAGCAATTCGGTCGAGAAAATAGGGGGAGGGATGAGGGGAGGGAGGAGGAGAAAGAAGAGGAGAGGAGGAGAGGAAGAAGGAGGAAGAGAAAGGGGAAAAGAGGAGGAGAAAGAGAAAGAAAAAGGAGAGAAAAAGAGGGAGTGGGTGGTGGCGATGGTTAGTACTGGTGGTGGGTTATTTTTTTAATTCTTAAAAAATACCTCAATAATATTTGAAATTCAAACAATACCCCATCAAACAATTACAATAACAATTTTTTTTTTATATACACCACTGTAGTAAAATTTATGAAAAATATTCCCAAAAATACCTAATTTAAATGGAGCCTACATGATTATTTGCAAATTATCTTTATAAGATTTGTTTGAAAGTATATTCTCAAACTTTCAATTTTCATATTCTATGAATCAAAGGAGAAAACAAGTTTAGCACATTGAAAGGTTTATTTTATGAGAAATAGATAATAATCCCTAATTAGATCACTACATGCTAAACTTTCTTAGCATCTCACCTATGTACTTTGAAAGCCCAAACAATCATAATTTATCAACTAGATCTTTACTCTCAATGAGAAGATTGCTTCTCCTTAATATCATGAAGAAATTCTTGGATAGTTTTACCTATAATTTTGGAATATAAATAAACTCTTTCCATGTATAATATGTTGACTATTATATAAAACAAAGAAACTATAGAAAAACTTCCACTAAGTCATGTACCAAAAATAAAGTTTATCCAAACTTTTGATACAAATCAAACTCTTTGGCTATCTCATCAAAACGGATGATCTGACTTGTAAAGACTTGCTATATTGACATTGCAAGATGTAGAAATTTTTAAATTGTGACAGATACATAGCCATTTGTTGCTTCCATTTAAGGAAAGTAATTTTGCCATCTATTCACCATATAAATATATAGGTGTATAGGTGTATGTGCGTGTGTGTGTATGTCTATTGATGGATAGGTTTTCAATCAAATGGTTGCTTTCTTTTATGTGAAAATGCTAATTGACAAGTATTTATAGGTTAGTCATTCAAATGTGTTGACCATTTACTTCCTCCGTTCCTATATAAGTATCTCAAATTTATATTCATTTTTATCTATCCTTTATCATATCTAGAAAACATTTATGAACTTCTTCCCAATGTTATCATTGAATTAAATGCAGTGTTCATAGCATTAAATATAAAAATAGTCGGATATATGAAAAAAGATAAAGGGTAGTTTTGACAATTCATGTAAAATTTTTATTGAATTTTAGAAACTAACTAACTTTCTTAACCTAAAAGATTCGTTTATTTAGCATATTGTATAGGAACAAAGGGAGTAGTATTCAGGTTTTGTCTCAACTAACACAACAAATGCAATCTCTCTCCTCTAACAACTTTTATTAATTCATTTGAAATATTTTTTAACCATACAAAGTAAATTACTTTGGTAGATTTTGCGTAATTAAGCTATTGATATAAATACATTGAGTAATTTTATACAATTTTTGGCAATGACAATTCACTCAACTAATTTACTGAACTCATTTTTATAAGAAATTTATTACAAAATTTATAAATTTTCAAATTACACATAGTAGTTAATTGTTTCAAAAAACTAGTTTAACTGACAAAAAAAATTTTCTAGACATCAATAACATCACTACTAGTCACTAAATTGATACCATTCCTGTGCAAAATATGCAAAAGTCAGGATCTAGTTAATATTGAGAGGACAAAGATAAGCTAATGAGCAAGGGAAGATAGAAATGCACAAATTATGGTGTAAAGGAACGTTGTTGGACTGTGTAATGTCTCTGTAATTTCAAACCTATTAGTCTCTGTAATGTCTTCTACAAAATCATTGCTGAACTCTTAGCTAATAGGCTAAAGCCTTTTCTCAATTCTAGCTTCAGCAATAATCAGTGTGCATTTATTCCTGGCAGACAAATTCTTGAAAATGTTATTGTTGCTCATAAATGTATGCACTTTCTAAAAAGCAAGAGAGTTGGTGATACTAGATTCATGGCTCTTAAACTTGACATGGCCAAGGCATACGATAGAGTAGAGTGGTCCTTTCTTTTTGCTATTATAGGATAAATTAGGATTTTGTAATACCCGATTTAGATGGATTAGAACATGTTTAACTACAGTTTCTTATTTATTTAATGTGAATGGTGAGAAAGTGGGGTATGTCTTACTTTCAAGGGGTATTAGGCAGGGTGATCCCTTGTCACCTTACCTCTTTTTATTATGCACTGAGGGGCTCTCTGATATGATTCAGCAGGCTTTCAGTCAAAACATGGTTACTGCCCTTAAAGTTATTAGGGAAGGCCCTGGTATATCCCATTTGTTTTTCGCTAACGACTCTCTAGTTTTCTGTAGAGCAAATGCAGGTGAAGTTACTCATCTGATTGAAATTCTAAATAAATATGAAATGGCTTCTGGACAATTGGTCAATTTTGACAAATCATCTATACTCTTCAGTAGGAATTGTGAACCAGAGGTAAAAGATAGAATCTGTAGACAGTTGGGGAAGATTCAAGTGGTGACTCAAGGCAAGTACTTGGGATTACCAATAGTGATTACCAGAAAAAAACATCAGGTGTTGGGTTTTGTGAAGGAAAAAGGTAAAACGGAGAATGAACAATTGGAAAAATAAATTACTAAGTCCTGCTGGAAAGGAGATTCTGCTGAAGGCGGTGACAGTGGCAATGCCCAACTGTGTGATGTCTTGTTTTAGACTGCCACGGTCTTTATGCAAGGAAATTACCCAAATGTTGAGGAATTTCTGGTGGGGCCAAAAAGAAGACAAACAGAAGCTGCACTGGATTAGTTGGCGTAAACTTACTCAAGACAAGAAATGGGGAGGACTTGGTTTTAGAGATATCCAGGATTTCAATTCAGCCGTTCTCGCAAAGCACATTTAGCGACTGATCACTCAAACAAACCTTTTGGTAAACAAAGTTTTGAAAGCAAAATACCTTAGCAAAGCGTCTATTTTTTATGCTAAGTTCCTAGAAATGCCTCTTGGTTCTGGCAAGGCGTGATGAGTGCTAGGAGTTTCTTTGAACAATAGCTGTTAAAGAGAGTGGGTGAAGGGAAACAATTTAAGCTTGGGAGGATAGATGGATCCCTCTCAACAGCGATTGGCAGACTATCCTCACAGAAACCACAAGACTGTAGCATAGCTACTGTGGACCAAATTATTTGCAACTTTAGGTGGAACAAGTAGCTATTCATGCAGTTATTCAACAAGGAAGACTCTGAAGGCATTCTGCAAATTCCAATCAGCCTAAGCAAGCAAAAAGATCAATTATACTGGAAACATACCAACACAGGCTTCTATTCTATCAAATCCAGATACGATGCTGCAAGAGAGGCCAGGCAACATGCATAGAAGAAAGCGGGAGAGGAAGGAGAAACAAGCTGGAGTTCTAATAGAGCAAAGGTATGGAAATTCCTTTGGAGTCTAAATATTAAGCATAAAATCAAAATTTTCCTTTGGAAATTCCTGCATCAAATCCTTACAGTTAGTGCTGTTGTGGATATAAGAACGAAGAAGGGTGATCCATTTTGTCAATGCTGTGGGGAAGAGGTGAAATCAGTGGAACATATGTTTTTTCAATGCCATAATGCTTAGGAGATATGGAAATGCGCTCCAATCTATTGGGATGGTCTACATGGAGAGTGCTACAATTTTTGAAACTGGTGCGAGAAACTAAAGGGAGCTTTAAGTAGACCGGAGGCAAATAGACACATTTGCCTCACTGTCAATATCCTCTGGCAGATTTGGAAAGCAAGAAACAGGAAGCAACATAAAAACCAAAGTAGCAATACAAGAAATGTGGTACAACAAACCCTTTATAAATGGATTGAATATGAAGATAGAAATAGAGATGTGAGGAAAGCAAGTATCTCAAGCAAAAGTTCGGCAGAAGGTGTTTCATGTTGGCAGCCACCTGCTAGACGCACAATCAAAAACAATGTAGCAGCAATAAGCAATCTGTCCAGAGGAAAGATAGATATTGGAGCTATTGGCAAAGACTGGGAAGGGAAGATACAGGTGGCTTGGGCCTTAACAGAACCCAGAATCATAAGCAAAACTGAGGAGAATGCAACAACTATCAAAATGACTTTGATCAAGGCAATAGAGGAGGGAGGGCAGGAGATTATTATAGAGTTTGATGGTAAGTTACTCATAGATAAGTTGCTACACAGAGACTGTAACGATGTCGAGAGGGCCACAATCTTACAGGATAGTCTAGCTCTTAATAGATTGCTGGTGCGTTATGAATTCTCACATGCAAGCAAAGAAGTAAATAGTAATAGTTACAAGATTGCAACTTTTGCAACTCCGCTTACAAAAGACATTAGATGGAAGAATTTTCTCTCTCTGTGGATTGAGTAGACAGCCACAGGGTTTTACAAGCTAGTTGCCGTAGTTGTACAGATATTACTCTTATATTAATGAAAAAAGGTGACATTTTGAGGAGAAAAAAAAAAAAAAAAGAGGAACGTAGCTGGACTGTAGGAGATGATAGACGTAGTTGTTTTATTGATTAGACCACGATAGTAAAGGCGAGACACCTTCAATCAACACTACCACGTGATAGACGGACCGACATGGTTCATATGAAGACTTGCTTAATGCTTAGTTTACACTTCACATTACAAAGCCAAAAAAAAAAAACTTCAAAACTGGGTTTACAAAATCAGAATTTATCTTGACAAAATTTTACCATGTACCTTGTTGACATGATTGAAATATATGTGATCCTATTATTATTTATCTGGGATATAATTCAGTAATTGAGACTTCATTTACAGACTGTCCTCGTATCAATTTGGTGCTGGTAGATGTTTCTGAGTCTGACAAGTCTTTAGGCAAGCTCAGTGCTCCACTACGACCAAAATATGCTGGCAGATTAGGCGTAGGCAATGTGAAAGAGTAAGTACTGTTGAACATGAGAACTACAGAAGCCATGTTAGGCCTCTGCTCAACTTCATCTTGAACGCATAGCAAGCCAACTTGGATGCACCGAAGGACTTCATTTCTTGTATAGGACTCTCCCATTGTTGGATCTACTAATGCAAATGGTGTTCCATCCCTCCATTGTCTCCAAGCCTACAGCATGTGTTGCAAGTGGAAAATATGGAATTAGCTGTTTGTTAATTAGTATACAAGAGTTCTAGAATGAGAATGCCAAGAAATTAAATATTTATTTTGTACTCACATAGCTCAGAAGGTCAGAAGCTCCATTAGCTTGGTAGAAGTGACTATTCTTCTTGCCACTTACAATTTCTAAAATTAAAACGCCAAAACTAAATATGTCTGACTTCACAGAGAATAGGCCTTGAATTGCATACTCAGGAGCCATG
This sequence comes from Gardenia jasminoides, assembly GCA_013103745.1. Taxonomy (NCBI): domain Eukaryota; kingdom Viridiplantae; phylum Streptophyta; class Magnoliopsida; order Gentianales; family Rubiaceae; genus Gardenia; species Gardenia jasminoides. The sequence goes on along the minus strand of CM023101.1, from coordinate 34,115,362 downwards.
TAACCACTGCAAGTAAGAACCATTTATAGAACACATTATACTTCACCAATTAGGAATCTTGTAGGCTGATGTGACAAAATGTTGAGAGCATAATTACGTATTAAAGGATAGAGATTGAGCAATGGAGCATAATTTCTTGGGTTAATTGCAGTTTGCACCCCTCAACAATTTTGGAATTAGACTTTTCATACTAAAGTTTCAATTTTTAACAATGCTCTTCAACCTTTAATTGTTGGCAGTCCATTGAATTTAAGATTCAAAAAGGACCATCTGCGCACTTGCTCTTCTTTTGTCCCAAAAATAGCCTTTTTATCAACATAGTAAATGACAAACTTTGCACAATAATAAACTAATGAATAGAGGGCCTCAAATGCAAATGACAAAAGAGTTTCTGCCTAGCAGAACCCTATCGTCACATATCCATCTAAGAACATAACAGTAGCAAAACCTAGGCCCCATTCTCCTACCATCAATCCTAGAGAAGAGTCATTATCCTTTACCCTCCCCCGGTGCACTCTTGGCCCCTATCCCAAAAAACTGCTCCACGCCTCCCCCCCAACTTTGAAGTAGGATAAGGATGACATTGATTTATTTTTTATCAACAAAAAAAAAAATGAATTAGAGGAATTCAAATCAAGATTTGTTGTTAGAGAGTTGAAATGGGAAAAATGGTTTTGCTTAAAAAATAAAAAATATAGTCTCTTTTTTGGTGTAAAGGAGACGACCATTTTGACAGGTCTAAGAGATAATAGGAGATTATGGTGATGTTGTTGAGATTTGGATTTTTTATCTATTTTCTTTTTTCAGATTATTTTTTTGTATTGATCTATCCAATGAGTTTTGAGAGATTATAGTGGTGGTGATCTAGTTGTCGAGGGTTGTTTACTTTGGGTTCAAGAAAATTTTTGGACTATTTTATTTTTTGCCTGATATTTTTTATATTAATTTGTACAAGGTGAAGAGTTTATGATTGTGGTGGTGACAAGCTTGCGAGGCTCGAGGTTATGGTGATTTTTTCTAATTACTTTTTTGATAGAGCTTTTGTTTGTATAGAATTCGACTTCATTAAGAAGATAAAATGAAGAGACGGTACTTTTGAAATTTAACAAGAATTGAGGGTAAACTAGTACAATAACTCATCTTTTTTTTTATCGGGTTCAGTTTTATTTGTAAACTGCAAAAAATACAAATTTTGAAGGTAGTTGATCCCTAAAATTAATAATTTGGGGGCAAAGTTAGATTGTTATAGAGTTGAGTTGAGGGGTTCAAATTGCAATTTACCAAAACATGTACGGTAACAAGATATGGATGTAGAACTTACAACGTCCCTGCAATTTTACTTGTGTTTCCTTCAGATTGATCAACTTCAAAAAGTCTTGCCATGCCAAAATCAGCAATCTTTGGGTTCATATTTTCATCCAATAATACGTTGCTGGCTTTAAGATCGCGATGTATAATCTTAAGTCGAGAATCTTCATGAAGATAAAGAAGTCCTCTTGCTATTCCTCCTATAATCTTGTATCGTCTTGACCAGTCCAATAATTGTTGCTTTTCTGGGTCTATAAAATGCTCAAATATGATAAGTACTCTTGTTAGTTTCTTTATCAACAACATAAAACATAAAGTTACAAGAATTTTGACTTGAAGCTAACCAAAGAGAAAGTAGTCTAGGCTTTTGTTGGTTACGAATTCATAGATGAGTATCCTTTCTTCTCCTTCCAAGCAGAAACCAAGTAGTCGGACCAGATTTCTGTGCTGAAGCCTAGCAACCAATGCAATTTCATTTTTAAATTCTTGTGTACCTTGTGCTGAGCCCCTTGATAGCCTTTTTACAGCTATCAGTTGTCCATTAGGAAATGCACCCTGATTGCAGATAAGCACAAGATCAAGAAAGTTTGTGTGAATCAGATCATATTCACAAATTTTCATCATACTGTAAAATGGCTTAAACTCATTGTACCTTGTATACAGGACCATATCCACCTTCACCAATTCTGTTGCCAACGGCAAAGTTGTTCGTGGCAGCTTGAATTTCACTAAGTTTATGTTGTAAGGATTTTGTGGTTGAGATTCCACTGTCACCTACAGCATAAATAGTACAAACTCAGGAAACACATAAGGGTAAATATAAATGTGCTTACTGCAACTGCGCTCTTAGTCCGTATAATTTACTTGTTGTTTCGCTAATGACATCGTATCGCTTCCTGAATCTCCTTGCTATGCAGAAGCATCCCATAAATAGCATAATGGCAACTGAGATCGGGACAACAATTGCAACAATTGTCCGCGTTGAGACTCCGCGGTCCTCTGAATAAATTGGTAAAAGTTCTTTAGCTCAAAATTTCTGCTTGTAATGTTTAGTGCGTAAAATATTTGAAGAGCAAAAATGTTCAGATTCATGTATTCCTTTTATAAATTCCTTAAAAAATAAGAGAATTTAAATTCCAATACTGGATTTTGTCGAAGTCAACGGTGATTTTTATGGTCTCGTTGTTTGTTTTTCTGGTATCCTACTCTTTGGTTGGAACCAAAAAATCAGGATTTCCAATTTCACTGCCTCATTCGGGGAGCAATTGTCTACAAAAGTTTATCAGTCTAGCATGACTACCAGGTGGGCTCAATAGCTACAAGTGTGAATTGTGAAAGATTTGAATTGCTAAGTAATCCTAAAAGACAATTGGAATCAAGTTAAATTCGTATCAATTTAGTGAAAACTAGAACTTACCTTCACTACTTGTAGAATTGGAAGGAGGAAGGGGTATAGGAGGAGGAGGAGGACGGTGACGATTTGGTGCTGGCTCTGGTGCTGGGCTAACATAATTGTAAAAGCGCAAGAGCTCATACCTAATATTACATCTTGGCGTCAAAAATCTACCGCCATTACTATCAAGACACTCCGGTATTTCAGAGATGGTATATCTAAGGCAATTCTCGCAGTCAGAACCAGAAAGATCGGGGGTACACTGTGCAAAGGTGTATAATTTCCTCTGGAATGGTGAATAATTAGCTTCTCGAACAGCAAATTTCTTTCCTGGCCGATTTGCCGCCTCACTTGCTATCTCAATCATCGTATCATTTAACACCAGCTTGAAATTGTCTACATCAGTGGCATTGGCTGGACTACACATGCCTGTGCTGCAATCCTGATCGCTTGTGGAGTATGTGGGGTCGTCCGAATAACGCAACAAGCACTCTTCGTACCAAATAACAGCAGTCGTTTGATTCGGGCAGAAATTTAGAATTTCCCCGCCAGCATTTGATACACATTGTCCACAAACATCAGGATTTACATCAGCTCGGCAAAGAAATAGGCCATAGACTATGCTAGAGGTGTCGCGGCCAGCAGTGAAATTAAAGAAGCCATTTCTGGTCGTCAGAGAAGCATTTGAAGATAGAGTGGAAAGGAGGAAATTCAGGTTCGCTGCATAGGTGCTGTTAGGATCATATGTAGTACCTTTGCAGACATGATCAAGAGAACCGGCATAAATCAGTCTTGTATCAAAGCTAACCAAACAAATTAGCAGGCAGCACAAGAATAATATACTTTTGGAGATCATTTTAATCAGAAGCATGCAAATCAGAAGTTTACAGTTTTAGACTTTGGCGTCCTATCGAAGACTTGTGAAACGTAAGCTGGTACATCCTCCTTTATTTATATTTGCAACTGGAGGAAAACAACGAACAGTCTTCGTTTTTGATATTGACTGGTATCAAATTGTAAGAACGCGTGATAATTCACGCTTAGTCGTTACCGATCAAGGACCTATAATTGCAGAGTAGTTCGTACATTAATTGCTGGCAACTGTAATGGATGTTTGGATTAAGTTTTAAATTATTGGTTGAATTGAATCTTTCTTTTTTTTTTTTTTTTTTTGGACAATTTTCTGCAGATTGAAACTGGAAATTAATTTGGATAGAGCCAAGGCAATTATTACTCAGGGTCATGGTCTTGCAAGTTGCTCCGAATGACTTCATTTCTAGCACAGGAGTGTGCTATACTGGGATCCACACCGAAGCTGGTGGTGTTCCATTCATGCATTGCTTTAATGCCTTCAAGTTGTATTAAAAAAGTTCAAGACAAACTCAAATTAGATATAATTTTGGATTTGTTCTGAGGACTAATCTAAAAACTGAACACGCCAAGTCTCCAAATTTGTAATGTTTATCATCAGCGGCCGAACAGAGTTGGGCAAAATTGAAGGTGATGCGATGGGATAATTTCTCTCGATTTCTGCTTCCTCTAAATGTATTAAAGGTGGAAGGCCTCTCTGCAAATTTCATCCATTAATCTAACACCAAAGGGATTCAGGTGCCTGCAATGGAATGTACCGTTGAAGGAAACGATTACTCTTGAGACTTCGAGTTGGGACAAACAAATATTCACAAAATTGCTACTTATGGCAAAGTCAAATAAAGTTGTGGTCAGTGGCCTTCAGTCAAATAAAATGGTAAGGACAAATTCTAATATGGTAAAGGACAAAAGTCATATTTTGGTTTTGGTAAGGACTGACAGGTGCCGAACCTGTGCAATAATAAATATTAAAATCCTAATTACCACCACAATTAATTATAAAATATTTCTGAGTACTGGAGCAGGGACTCGGGACGTGCAATGGGTTACTTGCTTCACCCTGATTCTAAGGAGTATGCTAAACCCGATATACCAGAATTATTTCTAAGAAAATATTAACTTGTAGTAGCGGTAAGCAGGGTCGTCTCCTCAGGGAACGGTAGGAAATTGTTTCTTTCCAGGTCACAGTAAAACGGGGGGTTTGGATGTGATAGAACTGGAAATAAAGTAAATAAACTAAGTAAATGAGAAATGAAAATACCAACTAAATAAATCACCAGAGAACGAATAGAGAATAATTTAATAAAAATGCAGGTAATGAAATTCTACCCAAAGGAACAACTTCTCAGGCATAATCCAATCACTTGATCATTGATGCAAGAATAATTCAATCATTTGTCACTAGGTTAGTTATAGTTATCAACAAGCTCTGACAACCAGTTTTTCCTTACTTTTTCGACAGCCAAGGTACGACCGTTGACTGCTTCCCTAACCAGATAACAACCCTAGGTACGACCGTAGGAATTTAATTATCCAATTGCATTAAAAGTTAGAAAAACCCAACCCTAACCAATGAACATGCTAAGAGGGTCCATTTAAGTTAGATCATACGTTTCCCCAACATAAACCAATTATGGTGGTCGTCACTTGTAATTAACTAAATGAACGATTACGTATTCAATTAGTTAATTTGACAATAGGCTATTGGGTTAATTTAAATATCCGGCCACGATACTCAATTAACAAAGTAACCCTCAATCAATTAATCTAGAAAACGTACGAATAGTAACAAATTAAAAGAAAGGTTAGAGATTTGATTAGATCTCACAAATTTCCTGGACCGCGCCTTCGAGTTACCCTTTGAGTAGATTAGAGATTTAGCCGCTCCTCATGGAGAATTTCATCCAACAAATGTTTGAGATATTTTCAACCATAGAAGCAACGAGAAAGGAAGATGAAATAATGAAACACAATGCTAAACTTCCAAGTGAACGAGAGAACAAGTCAACAGCCAAGATTCCTTCTTCTTGAGTCACAACCGCGTGACTAATCAAAAGCAAAGGCAACGAAAGAAAAACTACTGCTAAGAAGTCTTTTGTCCTATGATCAATCAAGAAGACCAATCAAGGAAGCAAAGAAAACGATGAAGATTTTGTTTCTTGTCTTGCGTCGTCACGTTCTCTCCCCCCCCTTGCGGCTTGGATCATCACCCAATTAATAGAAACCTAAGCTTTCCTAATCACTTAGGAAACCTAGTCCTAATTGGAGTCTATTTTCCTAAAAAGCATTAATAAAGTAAATAAGGAAACTAATTACTAAAAATCCCTAATTAAAAGGGTCTTCAACCAATTACTGAAAATAAATAAAATCTTTCACTAATGGTAGGAATTGTCAGGCGTAGGATTTTTTCCACAAAATTCCTTCTTCACAGCCCAATGTAGCGCGCCTACGGCCTATCCTTGAAGGTCTTCTGGAATTTTCACCAAAAATAGAGCTTTTAATCTTCAATTAATTCCAAGAACCTAAAATCAACACCAAAACCAAATATGAGTAGAATAAAGCAATTAAAACCATATCTAGGCCATAATTGAGGGAAAATGTCCACAAATAAAGCATGTAATTTAAGACTTAACAAGGACAAAGGTCAAATAAAGGGATTTCATATTTTGGTCTAAAAGTTGGTAAGTGAAAACCTTCATCAAAAATATTTAATAAAATAGTTTTTTCTGTACAATCAATAAAATAGTTATAATAACAAATACTTGCTTCCTGATTTTTAGTAAACTAACAAGAACATCTAATTATTGGATATAAATGTGCTTTAGGGTAAGTTTACATTTTTCTTGTAAACTAATAAAGATGAAGTATTATATGCGTTCTTACTTAAAAATTTACATGGTAAATACAGGCCTTGCACAAATAGTAAAATTGTGATTGTTACACCACATTTGATGTGAAATGGTGACAACTGAGACAACCCCTACAAACAAATCGTGATAAGTCACTTTCTTACAAAAGATTAATGTGGGAGTTGTATAGATGGACATCGGTAAGAACCCCTATAAGTGACCTATAATTTTGAGGATATACCCTGACTTGTAGTGATGATTGGAGTTGAATCTAGCTGAACTTTTTTCGACCGAGAAAAAGGAAAGGGAAAAAAAAAAAAAAGGACTCACATAACTTGGAAATCCTTCAGCATTATTTCCCTCGCTGAACTTTTTTCTACCGAGAGAAAAAAAAAAAAAAAAGGGCTCACATAACTTGAAAATCCTTCAGCATTATTTGGTTGGCCGCTATTCTTTTGCCAGCATACAATTTCAAGAACTAAAAGACCAAAATTGAACACATCGGCCCAAAGAAAAAATTTTGGACAAATCAGATTTTACAAAGAAACAGCACGCAATGCATACTCAGGAGGCATGTAACTGCGGGAAACTAGAACCACAAACATGACCAGTTAGGGAATAAATTAACTCCCATTGGTACAGAGGTATTTAACCACTCCATGTTCATTCTATGTTCAATCAACCGTGCGTCGCTTTCGTGGAAATCAATGTTCTTTACTCTTAGAAGAAAAATCCTTGGGGACTAACGAAACCAAAATAATTATGCGCACATGAAACATTCCCGTGTTTTGCAGTTGAATTCTTGCCCATCACGTTTATTTTTTGTTTCAAGAATGGCTATAAGATGCTTTCTTTTTTATTGATTTCACGAATGGCTATAAGACGATAACCTAATACATGATGTATGAGTAATGTGTAGCCAATGTAATGAGATATAGCGCAAATGACATGATTACATCGAAGAGCCTCAAATATACCAAATGGCTATATGCAAAATTTTCCATGAACACAATGTACTACAGGATTAGGGTGAAGTAGTCAACTGATACAACTTAATTCAAATATCCATTGGACTTGGTCTGATAACCATTCCAAACAATAAATGGCTCAAAATGAGTCAATCATGCTTAAATTTAAATTGTACAGATGAGATAACGCCATGTGATCCTGACATAACAAATAAGTAAGGACCACATGAACAATACTCAAATATAACATATCTATTGTAAAACTATATATTCAGTTTATAGTGAGTTCCGATATGTTGAAAAGTTGTTATCTCGTTCAAAAACAGTTACAGTGGCAACCTTTCCTGCCACTCTCTCACACATCCATTACGGTTGCCAGCAATTAATGTACGAACTACTCTACAATTATAGGTTGTTGATCAGCAACGACAAAGCAGGGAATTATTGGGCGTCGTTACAATTTGACCCCATCAATATCAAAGAGGAAGACGAAGACTCTTCATTATTTTCCTCCAGTCACAAAGGAGTAAAGGAGGATGTACCAGCTTACCTTTCACAAGTCAAGTCTAGCAAATGCGTGCATGCAATTCTGCCCAGCTCGGTTCGGCCAATCCTTTGAACCATGTTTGGAAGTTGGTCCGAATGACTTCATTCCAAAAGTCTGCTATACTAGGATCCACCAGAGCTGGTGGTGTTCCATTCATTGCTTTCAAGCCTACAAGTTGTATCAACAAAGTTCAGGACCATCTCAAATTGGATATATTTTGGATTCTGAAGGCTAATCTAGAACTGAACACAACAAGTCTCCAACTTTGTGATGTTTATCATGAGAGTAGTGGGAAAATTAAACTAACACAAAAATAACATCAGTTAAAGTCTTAAATGCAAAATATACCATAAAATATAGGGATTTACTACTTTATTCCCTATTTGTAGATTGTTTCATTCAAGTTGATTGTTGTGATAGCTATTAGTTGGGCTCTCCATATCTGTTTGATCATGGCCTTATGATCTATTTCCTTACAAGATCAATAGCAAAATGCAAATGCCGGTCTGTGGAGTACTATGTCTCTTGCTAGCAATTTGGATGCAATATAACTAGACTTTTTAACAGAATACATAGGGACAACTTCAAAAAGATCGCCTAAAATTTTTAACAATTTCACTTGGAAGTTGTGAGGCTTTCAGTATTACATTTATAATCCCTTCTTTGAGTTTTATTGTAACAAGTTAGCCTAGCCACATGTTAAGTCCTTAATTGTACACATTATTTGTAGATATTCCCCCTTGATTATGGCCTAAATATGGTATACATTGATTGATTCTACTCATGTTTGGCTTTGGCATTGATTTTAGGTCATTGGAATTATTTGGAGGTTAAAGATGCAATCTTGGTGAAAATTCCAAAAGACTTCCAAGGATAAGGCGCGAGCGTGCTATATTGGGCTGTGAAGAAGGACTTCATGAAAAAAATCCTATGCCTCATATTTGTCATCTTTGGGATTGAAGATTTTATTTTACTTTTAGGAATTGGTCAAAGACCCTTTTATTTAGGAAAATTGTAATTGGTTTCCCTTTTTATTTTGTTATTTCTTTTTAGCAAGTTAGACTCCAATTAGGACAAAAACTCTTGAAGTCCTAATTAAAGTAGGAAAGCTTAGGATTTTTCGTTTAAATAGCCAAGCCATCACTTGGAAGAAGAGGCGGGCTCCACGCAATTGGTTAACTACAAAACTTCTTCGTAGGTTTTCTTTTCTTGTTTTTTTGATTGGTATCACGGGAACGTCGGGACAAGAAAGGCATTTGGCTGCCAACCTATTCTTCTCGTTGATTTTGAATCTTCGTTCCTTTGTTTTTCTCTTTTTGGTTAATCGTGATTGAAAGTTTCTCAAACATCTTTTGGATGCGATTCTTCATGAGGAGCGACTAAATTTCTCGTCTACTCAAAGGGCGACTCGAAGGCGCAATCCATACTATTTATGAGATCTAATCGAATCTTTATCATTTCTTTTAATTCATTACTATTCATACGTTTCCTAGATTAATTGTTTATGGTTGTTTTGTTAATTGAGTGTCAACGGCCGGATATTTAATTTAACCTAATAGCCTACTGTCAAATTAACTAAATTGAATTCGTAATTGTTCATTTGGTTAATAACTAGTGGCGACCACCATAATTAGTTTTATGTTGGGAAACATAAGATCTGACTTAAATGAACCCTCTTAGCATGTTCATTGGTTAGGGTTGGGTTTTTCTAGTTTTTAATGCAACTGGGTAATTAAACTCCTATGGTCGTACGTAGGGTTGTTATCTGGTTAGAGAAGCAGTCAACGGTCGTACCTTGGCTGTCGAAAAAGTAAGAAAAAGCTGGCTGTCAGAGGTTGTTGGTAGCTATATAATAGGGTGCAATTTTAGTTATTTCTTGTGTTAATATTTCCAAGTTATTTAGACTAAAAATTGCATTCTTGAGTGGATTCTACTGAATTTATCTATTTGGTGGTCCATTGCAGGATTTGGTGAAATTGTGCTGAAAAAGGGAAAATCCAGAAGCGTTCCTAACAGTTAGGCGCGCGCGCCTAAGGCAGAAATCCAGGCCAGATTTCCAAGGGCGCGTGGACAATTTCCAAGAGTTTGTGAAGTCCAAATTCTGAAGGAGTGTGGAATTAATTATGATGTTTTCTTGTTTGGTAGTTGGTTTCTATTAAGGAACTAATTTGGTACTTTTTATTAGGAAACCTTTGAGAATAGGAAATTCTTAATAGAATAGGATTTTATGTTATTAGTAGTTTTTGGTTTCTTGAGGGCAAAAAGGAAAAGGAGGAAAACGTGGAGCTTAACCCGGAAAAGGTGGCAATTGGAATTTGAGTCGAGGGAGACTACTAGTACCTTGGTGACTAATAGATCAACCTATCTTCTGGACGGCATCTTCCAGACTCATCATCTGTTGGCTTGAAAAAGAAAAGAGACGTGACTACATCTCTTGGGCTTGGGAGGAATCTTCTTCTTGACTTATCATCAGCCTTGGTTTTGAGAGGAAAAGGGAACACGTGAGAACTTACCTTGGGTTTGAACAACAAAGGACGACGGACATCGACGCAACCCAGAGGGCTAGCCACAGCGTTCCGTTTCCTTCTTCCTTCCTTCGCTATTTTCCGTTCGAACATTAATAGTTGATCTTGCTATTTTTCCTCAAATACTTTGGTGGAATTTTCATACATGATGTGTGGCTAATTTCATCCTTCTAGTCAAGGAACAACTCAAGATTTGGTTCAACGAGTACTATGAGATCTGATTTATTTTAACCGTTTCCTCTATTCATTGATATTTGTATATTTTCTGCATTTATTGATTATAGTGATCGTGTGTGATTGAATAGGTGTACAATATTTAATTATTCACATGATCTATTTGCTAATTAGAGTAGTTAAATCCGTAATTGTTTGATTACTCTAATCCTGGTAGCAACTGGCATAATTAGCTTTGTATCAGGGAAATATACAATCTAATTTAAATGGACCCTCGTAGCGTGTTTGTTAATTAGAACAGGGTTTCTCTAATTGTTAATGCAATTAGGAATTAAATCCTATGGTCGTACCTAGGGTTATTTCTGAATTAGGGAAATAGTCAATGGTCGTACCTTGGCTATCGAAACAGTAAGGAGAGACTGCTGTAAGATCATATCGGCAATGAAAAACCTGTTTATTAATGAATATTGGAATTATATTTGCATCAATGATCAGTTATTTGAACCATTTCTGAAGTGTATCCTTGGCTAGAGTTTTTCCCATTAATTCTCTTTCTTAATTATTTTTCATAGTTGGTTAATTAGCTAATATTCTATTAGCATTTAATTCTCAAAATCTCCCATTTCCTGTAACTGAAAAGGAGTTAATTTTTCCCAGTCCCTGTGGAGACGACCCTATTTGCCACTGTATACAAAATTAACTAATTCTGGTATATCGGATCAAGTATACTCCTTGGAATCAGGGTGAAGCCAGTAACCCATTGCACATCCGGAGTCCCTACTCCAGTACCTAGGATTAGCTTGTGATTATTTTTATTGGCATTAGGTCTATTAATTATTATTGCACAGGCTCGACACCTGTCACTATAACTAACCTAGTGACAAGTGAATGAAATATTTCTGCATCAATGATCATTTGATTGGACTGTGCCTGAGAAGTTGTTCCTTTGGGTAGAATTTTATTACTTGCTATTTCTATTGAATTATTCTCTGGTTGTTCTCTAGTGATTTATTTAATTGGTATTTTCATTTTCATTTTCCAATTTTGTTTATTTTATTTCTAGTTCTATCCTATCCAAACCCCCCATTTTCCCGTGACTTAGAAAGAAACAATTTCTTACCGTTCCCTGAGTAGACAACCTTACTTGCCACTACTACAGATTAATATTTTCTCAGAGATAATTCTGGTATATCGGGTTTAGCATACTCCTTGAAATCAGGGTGAAACCAATAACCCATTGCACATCCGGAGTCCCTGCTCCAGTATTCAGAATTATTCTGTAATTAATTGTGGTGGTAATTGGGATTTTTTATTGCACAGGTTCGGCACCTGTCACCGCATAAAAGATTTATATAAATGCCACAGAACTTTTCTTTCTTAAACTACCATTGCCCGACTCTCATAACAAAATTTTACTCAAAATAGTACTTGAATGTAACAAAACAAGTAAAAAATAAGTTGGTCTTAAAATATCATGTATGGCAAGCTAAGAAGGTGGTAATGAACATCTTGAGATAATTAAAAATATATATCTTTATGCTTGGACAAATCAAGATATTCATTTTCACTTCAATAAAGTGTGATCATGGAGTCGTTCATTATGGCCAATGAGGATTAATTTTTCTTCCTTCTCTTTTCCATTTCTAAGATCTTTTCAAATTAAATTTCAAGGTTCACTATATTCTTGAACAAATCAAAGCATTCATCTTCGTGTCCTATGAAGTGTAATCATTGCCTGCTTCATTATTCCTACAGGGGAATTTCTCTCCTATTATTCTTCTACAATGCCATCACCTTGCCAAAATAAATTGATTTTTTTGAACCCATAAATCACACACGTCCTCCCACTTTAGTTTTTATACTTTAAATTTAAAACTTTACTTCACTAAACTATGAAGCCCCTTCTTCCACTTTAGTTTTTAATTTAACTTGTTTATTTTATCCATTAAAGTATGAATTTCATCCACAAAGCTAAATTATGAATTTCGTCCCATGAAATTGTCAATTATGATAGACTTCATAGTTTAAGGTGTCAAGTGCCCAAATTTATAGTTTAAAACTAAAGTGAGAATACCTCTATAGTGTAAGGGTCCAAAGTAGAATTTATGTTCCTCGTTTGCATGATTCTTCTAATGAGGCTAAAACTATGGTTCTGGTACTTGTATCAGCTTGGATCAATCATTAGTTGTTGGCCTCGTCAAGTCTGCCACCAATTTGGTGTAACAATGCACAAATTCAAACGGTATCCAACAAAATTTCTGTTTATTCCAGTGAATTTTTGGCTTGTACTGTACTTTTTCTCTTTCTTCTTCTTTTTTTTTTTTTTTTTTTTTTTTTGGCTAAGTTCTGCTGTTATTCGGTCAAGCGTCCAGAATCACTTTCAGTTCTTTCTTCTTTGTTCTGTAATTCAAGATCAAAGGAGTGCCCACAGATTTTGTCTTGCTCCTTTTATTTCCACAAACAAGAACTGTCTTGAGAAATTCCTCATAATCCAAAAGAGAAAAGGCAATATCACAAAGTGCCAACTACCCTGTCTTTTTCTTTTCTTTTCTTTTCTTTTTTTGACCTTTTTCTTTTTTTTTTCTTAATCAAACATTACCATGTCTGGCAGAGGGAGATACCTATTGATCGGGCACAATCTAGTAGCAAGAAAGACTGAGAGACAACATGGATTAAGGATTAAACTAAGGATCTTGTACTCTAATCAAGTCTATTGCTTGAGTTAATCAGAAGATTGTAGCACAGAAAAAGAAAGTTATGCTACCTTTGCTAGATTCACATGCCAATTAGGCTCATTCAATGCTTGTGGTTAAACATAACAAAGGCTCTTTTACATTATTCTACATTTAGTATCAAGGCGTACAGAGGTTTAGGTTTGAGTTATATATAATTCTACAAGAAGTTTCTAATGGCCTCCATCTCTCAATTCTCTTGAATATTTACCTGTAAGAGGGAATTATCTTGGGCCCAACTAGCAAATAATCTATTAGTATCCCATCGGAATCAACTCTCTTCTGCTTAAGTACCCCTGCCTTTCAATTACTAAGACCTTCTGGGCCTGATTGATTGCCTCCGTTTTCCAAGTCAACATAGGCCTTGACTCGTGGGCTCAGTCTCCTATACCCAAAGATAAAGTCTCAGCGGCACACCTAAGTCCACAGGCCAAGTCATCTCGAAAATCCATTACTGTCTCGTGGGAGACCTGACCAATTCTCCAGGGAACATTGCAAAATTGGTTTCTTGCAAATGTGACTTTAATAGAAGGAAACAAGCTCCATGTACTGAATTCATGATAGAATAATTTCTACCAGAATCCCTTTTGGCCTTTTAGCACAAAGATTGTGCATCATTAAATTTTATGCAGATGAAGAAGAGTAGGACTGAAAACATTTTCCTTGGGAAAACATTTTCCATCAAAGTTATTTTCCTGGAAAATTGTTTCATTTTCCATAATTTTCTGGTGTCTGGTTAATTAGTGAAAATATTTTCCAAATTCCTATTTTCCTGTAATTAAAAATATTTTTTGATATTCTTTTTTACTGCTTATTGATTGTTTTAAATATTTTCCTACCTTCAAACATTCATTTCATTACGAATTACTTTTACTTTCTATCCACCATATTATCATTTCCATCAAATATTTATTCACTCTACCATCAAACATTCATTTCATTACCAATTACTTTTACTTTCTATCCACTATAGTCATATTCTCATTTCCATCAAAACATTTATTCATCAAGCCAAATTACTTAGACATTTCTTAATCAAGGGTCAGGACTACAACTTCAAGTGGCTTCTACTCACGTGAAACCTGATTCAAAAATGAATGTAAAGAAAAATACCATGCTAATCTCATCTCTTCCGTTGTAGAATTCCAAATTAAATTCTACATATTGGAAGAATGTCTACCTCCTCTATCACAGAATTTGCAGAGAGAACATCACTGATTTTCTCAAATTTTTAACAGTTTGCCAGAATATAATTCACTAGCTTAAACTTTCTGGGAGATTATCAAAGTGCTACTTATAGTCATGTTGATGGCATTACAGACTTTTATATAGATTAAAGATTGTCTCTCCTTGCATAACCTAAAAGAAATTAGAATAGTGGGCATCTAAAAGCCTCTAAAGTTTCCACTTCTCATTTTGCAACAGATGGTACGTCTTGTGATGTTACAATAATTAATTACTAGGAATCACTCAACTTTATCCTAATCAAGCAAAAATGATGGAGAACTATGACTACAAGAAGAGACTTAATGCTACATAAATACATACATGTAGCCTTCTGCACATTTTTGAGTATAGACAGGGCTATTTAAAATTCAGACAAAAATGTAATGTGAATAATTATGTGGTATAGAACCACTTTTCCAAGTTTGAAATATTTTCAACAACCCAACCCCAACTGACCAAAAAGGTAAGTTCTTAGATGTTGAACTCGATGTAAAGGACTTAAAATGATCTGAAGGAACAAAATCTTGTGGGAAAATGGCCCTTCTGACTATTCTTTTCATGTTATTTTGCAAGCTCTGCTGGACTAATAACTTGACTTCTTTCCTCTCTTCACTCAACATGTGATCTTCCTTCTCTAAAAACTCATCCGACTGATGACTTTGGCCTGCACATGATGGTGATAATTTGTAAAAGAAAACAGAAACAAATAATCCACAAAGAACAAACATGAACAAGTACTATATGTAGAATTGTAAAGATTCGTAGGTTTTCTCTGTTTAGGGGGGTTGAAAGTTGCTGTTACTAGCATTGAACTTATTTAGCACGTAAAATTTACTACCTGGTATATAGGAAGGAACTAGCAAAGAGAGAAGAGAGAACAGGGTGTGTAGGGTTGGGGGTGCTCACGCATTCTTGCAAATGCCGATGTTGAGCAAGGCATAAAGAGTAGGAATTTTGGGGTAGACATCACTTAGAATATATCCAATACCATTTCTCGATACGCCTACAAAGACTACTTGTCCAATGCAATTTATTGCCTCTTAGGAAATGGTGCTGTCACTCAGCTCCAAGATTTACAATTTAGAAATCAGTTTACTAAAACTTTCACAAACCTCTCTTGGATTCTGCAAGTTGTTGAATGCAGAGATTAGAATTGAGCTGCTTAAGGCAATAATTAAAGACTCATAATTTGATCTGCTCAAGACCAACACAACTATTATGCTTTACTACCACAACTTAAAAGGTATCCTTGAATTCGTGTTCCAAGCACCAATGAGAACATAGCAACTGAAACCTACTGTCTATGTAATCTTTCAGCAATGCAAACTTCAGTTTTGACAATAAATAAACGTATCAACTCAAGAGGAACAATTTAAGAGCTTCCCACTTCTAAGACCGAAAAATGAACTATCCCCAACACACACAACATAAAGAAAAATAGCAACATGAATATAATGTCATCAAAATTCACAAAGCTAAATGATGATCAGTCATTAGAAAACATCACTAAACTAGTTTTGCATTGCAGCAAGAACTATCACAGTCAAGGATGTAGATCCCTCACAAATCTAAAAGGGAAGTTCAGCTTATGATACATGGTAGTGAAATGATTCTATTAGTTCTAATTGTGAAGCAGCCAACAATGTCCTAATGTAATTAAAGATCCGAAAACTCACAGTTCAACATGCAAGTGTTAATCTTAACTCCTCAAATAACAGCTGAGGGTTATAAGTTCACCACATACAAGAAACTAACGACCTTGTAAAAGCCAATGATTATGCCAAAAGATTGGGGAAACCAAAAAAGCATTTGGCCTGTCCTTAAGTTTGAGTAGACAATATTTTCATAAAACTTGCAAATGTTTCAACTTCTGCTTCACTCCACCCTCAGAACAAGTTGTATGAAATCAAACAAATAAAGTTCACTAGAGAATAAATCAAAATGGCCTATGTATATTACAGCCATATTCAAACAATTTAGAACACTTGAATGGAAATTCACAGAAAAACCACCAACAATTCTTCAAACCTTAATCAATTGAGGCAAAGAATTAAGCACACAAGCCCCAATTCCTCTATAACAACCATCAAAGAAGGGAAGCAAATTGCTAGAGACGTGGACAACTAAAAGCATCCATTATTCGTTGAAAAAGGAAAATAAAAGAAAAAGTAAAGCATTAGTCTGAAGAAAATCATCTAACTCAAGTAAAATTAGTCCGGTAATTATGAGAAATCGATGAGATGCTAAACTAGAGCACCAATTCATCAATTTTTCTTTTTTTTTTGCAAAAAAAGACATACAAGAAAATCGATGGGATGCTAAAACAGAGCACCAAATTCATCACAGATATTTTTTAAAGAAAAAATCGTAAAAGATACTCTTAAAAAAGCCCTATATAGGAGATTTCCCTAAGATTCATCCTACCTGAGAGATGTTAGTAGAGTTGGAAGATGATCGCCGTCGCCAGGGTTGTCATAAGATTTCAGTGGCCGACCCTTCTATTTGGTTCTCTGTTTCCTCGCAGAGGAGGAGAGTCGCTCATTTTTATTACGGAAAATAACTTTAGAAGGCTAGCGAGGTAAGTTATTTTCCGTCATTTGAAGTAAATTAATTTCCTGTGAAAAATATTTTCCCGAATTAAGTTGTAGCAAAACATAGGAAAATGTGGAAAATGGGAAAACATTTTCAGTCCAAACAAACACACCCCAAGCATGCATGTGAATCAGTTCTTCTGCTCCATATTCTGTAATATTGATTTCCATTACTCTATTCCCTGAAGATGGCAAGACATCACAACATTGTCTTCTTGGTGCCTGCAACTCCAATCTACAAGGAAAAAAGGAGCATTAACGTTTCTGAAAACTAAATTCAACCTTGAATTTGCCACGAAAAGAAAAATAAAATTCAAGAACAATAGAGTACCTGTTTAATTTCAAGGTGTCACTTCTTTGAAAATACTCTTAAAAGTAGAATTTCCATTGTTTTGTAAATGCTTGTCATTCCATCTCTGCTAGAGGAAACACTGTCAAAAAAGATAACAACTGGCCTCCTACACAAATCAGGATTGTATCCTACTGTATTTAGGTCACGGTTAACGTACAGACTACAGAGGACCCATTTTCAAGGGTACACAAGTCTCTTGAGTATGCACAGCATCAGACAGAAACACACTGATCCGAAACAATTGAACAGCATACCCCCAAGAATCAGCAAGTGGCCAAGAAAACCATCTATCATAGCAAACTGTTTGTTGCACAATCCTCTGGGAATCCAATTTTGTGGCTTCTAGTAAATGTTCCAGGGCTTCTATTGCTGTCACTTTTGGAAAATTTGGCTCTACTGCTTCCAGATGGAGGAGAGACTCCAATGGCCGAGACAGATGTGCAGCCAATAATCCAAAAATATTACCTCGAAAATCCATCTAAATCAGAGTTTTATATTAACTGAATCAGTTTCTAAGCAAAAAGGGGAAAAAAGGATTGAACTCCTTCGAACTAAAATGCCAATACCTGATGAAATCCAGCTTATGAGTTAAAGTAACTCCTAGTTCTGCCAAACAAGTATGAATCCCGCCATCACTGCCACCTTCCACCCCACTGTAGTAGGTTAGAAAAACCACACAACCTATAGCATGAGTGTGTGACTGTGGGATTCTATCTTTTTCTAGTCTTTTTCCTTGAATTTCTATAACACAATTTGGTTCTTTGCTTGTTAAATCAGTTCATAAATCCATCATTGTCATAAAACAAAGTTCTTAAAAACACCCGTAACTAATCACATTATCAATATTGTTTATTAAATAAATTTATAGTATGTTGTAGCCATGTGTTTTCCAAAAGCAATTCATTATAAATCAATAAATTGTCAAATCCTAATAAATATGATCAATTCCCTGGCATTTATTCTTTTTGGAAAACAATTTTTAAATCCTATGACATTGAATAAAGTTGTTGTTATTATGCAACTAAGCAGGATAAACCTAAAAAGGTACGAAATGCTCTTGGAATCAGGACTTCTATTTGAGAATAAAACAGCAGCAGTTTCAAATAGGGAAGTAATTCTGCCACAGGATTCTGTGGCGGAAAAAGGGTAATATGTAGACATGAAAAAACGTAACTTTGGCACTAAACTAACACGACATAACCAGTATAGTACAGAAGTGAAGAATTTGAGAAGGTGTAAAACGACTAAAATCGCTGCACATACCAAACATACTTAAAGAAGATCAATAACTCAATTGGGAGGATGAAATAAGTATCTTCAGATCTTCTTCTTGAATTTGCATTACTGAACTTTCAGAATTTGGACAACCAGACACCTCAATTGTTTCAAGGGTTGAAATGTTCCCCAGTGAAGAAGGGACTTCCTCCAAAAAGTAACATCTTTCCAGTACTAGCTTCTCCAGACGAGGAAAACAGTTCCCACACTCAGAGGCTATCCACTTGGCAATGTCCAAGGAAGCTAATTTCAAGAATCTAAGTTTAGGGAATTCCACCAATTCCATGTTCCATTCTTTTCCCTTAAAGGCTTGATGGAGTAATTTGAGAACCTCAAGATTGGGTAGATTTGAAATTGTTGATATTTTGCACCATGGCAAGCAAAAGCCGGACAGAGTCAACTTTCTAATAGTCGAAGAGAAACGAAACTCAATCTGATATTGCACATCACGAAGTGGATCCAAATTCAGATTGAGTGATTCTAGTCGACTTAGAAAGTGAACCACAATAACCTTCTTGCTTTTATCCCAAGCAGAAGCTTTGTATTCCGAGATCTTGAGTTTTAGCTTGCGGACATTTGGAAACTTTCCTAATATCTTGTCCATGTTCCCCCAGGAAGAAAGAATTGCATTGGAGAAGGTATCTAAATTACACAACTGTGAAGAGTTGTCAAGATTGCCTGTTGGCAAACGAAAACCACTTCTGCACAACTTGTTCATAATTTGTAAATGCTTCAGTTTCTTTAGACTCCATATAGTATCCGGTAGTGAGACACATGATGCAAGTGTTTCCACCATAAAAGTTTCTAAATTCGAGAGATTGGCTATTGATGATGGGATGCTCCGCATGTCACCAAGAACTGCCAAGTACTTCAACAGAACAAGCATTTCTATTTCTCTAGGAAGAGCATAGCCCAAATGAATTTGGCTCAAATCTAACACTTTAACAAGTTTGAAGATGCAAGAAATGAATGAAAGATCAAACGACCAAGTACTTGGGTACCCTTCAGCGTGAGCAAAGAATAATAGAGAACGTACGGTGGGAGAATATAACCTTAATTTGCAAAGGTGCTCAGGCTCACAATTGATGCATAAGCGGCGTAGGTTGGGAGGCACATTGCAACTAGACAGTTCATCATACCCACGTATCAACTGCAAAAAATTTTCTTCTTTGGCTTTTCTCACGCAGAAATCATGTAACAAATCGTGAATGCGACAAGATTTGACTCCACCTATAGATCTTTGTTTGGAAACCATGACTAAACTTCTGCCAATGAGATCCATCCGATAATCATATGCCACATCCTGTGAGCTCTTGAACCGAGTTTTTTCCACAAATCCTTCAGCCACCCATAACCAAGTTAACCACTCGGTATAGTGCTCATAATCCTGAGGATATGCCCCAAAATAGAGAAAACATGGCTTCAAATTTTCTGGTAAATTTGTGTAACTCAGCTCTAATGCTGCATTGCATTGTTGTGAACTAGAAATAGCGCTTGAGCTTAAACGTTGCACAACTTCTTTCCAGCCATATTGGTCTGTATGAGCTAGAATTCCAGCAAGAATGATGATAGTAAGAGGTAGCCCTTGACACATCTCCACGATTTGCGTTCGATGTTCGCATAATTTTGGAGCCAAATCTTTTCCAGATGATAACTTTTCTTTCAGCAAATCCCAACTTTCATCATGAGTGAGTTGACGAAGAGAATGAGGTTCTTTGTCGAGTTTATCTTGCGGAGCAACACCATGAAGTCGACTTGTCATGATAACTCTACTTCCATTTGCATCATTAGGATACGAGGCCTGCAATCCATTCCATACTTCAACATCCCATACATCATCCAAAACAATGAGATATCTGTTCCTTCTCAAACTTTTGTAGACTTTTTCAGCCAGATCTTCTTCACTCATCTCAAAAAATTTGTTCGGAAGATTGATAAGAATACATGTCAAAATTTCAAGAAACAGATTTTTCTTCTGATATACTTGAGATACACAACACCAAGCACGCATATGGAAGTACGATAAAACTATGGGACTGTAGTAAACTTTGTGAGCTAAAGTTGTCTTACCAAGTCCTGGCATACCCACGATGGGAATAATTTGCACCTGTTGTGATCCTCTTGTGAGTCGATTAATAATCAAATTTGCCTCATCCTCTAATCCCACCACCACTTCATTGATTATTGGCTTATTTCCCTGTGATGGCATGTGATTCATTCTCTTGGTAACTTCCTTAACTTTGCCATCAAGCCTATTGCCATCACAAATCTTCAAGGCATCAAATTTAGTGATCATAATTTCTTGCAAAATGGAACGAAACCACATTGAAGAAGAATCTAGAATATCTCCAACCATTAAAGAGTCAATGAGAAACTCTACCCTGTTTGCAACCTCAACGACATGATCCCACAGTTCGTGGGGCACCTTATTTGCATTTCGCGACTCCACAATTTTCCCCAAGATGGTGAGCAAGGAAACAAGTTCTTCATGGATTGTTCTAACTGGATGATTTACAAGAGCAGTTGAACCACCCCCAGGACTTATCAGATCAATCATATTTTTTAGAAGAAAATCAAGGAAACCCAGGTGATTGGTCCTAGGAAAGGATGATGATGTTTCTGGACATTTCTCCGCAACTGTTGCTTTGATAAGCTTAATCCTTTCCAGAAAATTGCTATACACATTGCGCATTTCCTCGATCAATCCATCTTTCATTGCTTTTTGAGAAAGAGAGCATATAACAAGTCCTGCATCACAGACCACGAGTCCGATAAGATGTCTCAAGTTCTCATCCAACTTCTTTGGCTTCTCCTTAAGAATGGTTCTCAAGGAACTTAGTCCTGCATGAAGCATTTGCAAATGATCCTTTACAGAAGTCAAAAGACAAGTACCAGACTGCACCATCTCCCAAATATTACATAGCAGAACGTCAACAAGGTATATGAATATATGCTCATCTGTTTCGCTATATGATTCTCTTGATAGATTTGAAGCAATCAGGGCTTGTACGCAAGACTCTACAGGAACAGCAACCATGTGCTTCTGTTCTTCTAGCTTTTGGATACTGTAACCATGGATCTGGTATTTACGAGGAATAGTCCAGTACCCGAAAGAGAGAGAGAAATCCGCTGCCTTGATAGCCACAACTTCAGTGTGAGTCAATAAAGGTCCCAATTGCCCATCTTTAACGCCCCGCAGTGTGACAAAACAGATAAAGTTTTTAAGGAATGTTAGCTTATCTTTAAGGGCGTTGATTCGCTCTCCTACATCCCCTAAATTATCATCCGGTAGAATCTCCAGAAGAGAGTTGATGAATTCCAGAAGGTCATCTTTTTTCGTAGGGGAATTATTAGACTGCCGTAATGAGCGATCTGAGAAAACCAGGTACCAACTTTTGATTTCTGGCTCAAAAGATGTGATGTCTACCACTACGTTTCTCATCAATGCTATCAACTCGCCCTCAGGAAATCCCCCTTCCACAGCGGTAAAATAGCAGGTGTGAATCTCCTGTCTCCATTTGGAAATGGCATCTTTAATCCGAGCTACCAGTGCTCCTAGGCTTGCATCATCATTGTCGTTAACCCAGTTTCTCGTACACAGAAGAAATATTCTAAAAATTGTCAGCCGGTCTAGCAAGTCTCGGGAGCCTACACACACACGCGACCTCTTTCGAGATCTTGGACAGCGGGTCTCCAGCAACTCAACAGATAGACAGAGGTTTTTCAGCAACTCTAGATCATCCAAGGTGGAAGCGATGCAACTGGAGGCCATCTAACGAAAGGAAGGTTAATAACAGAACCAAAAGGGGCTTCTTTCTAGAGATGAAATCGGGGAAAAAAATAAGAAAAAAAAAAAACTGTCGAAAGTTATGACAGGATATAAGAACCGCAGAGTCTCGCGATCAAATGCTTAGTGCTTACCTCTTTGTGATACAGATTGCTAGTATCTACTGACTACTAGGTATATGAATTCATCCAGACAACCAAAAAGAAAACAAGTTGATGGTGGGTGCAATGTCAATAGATGCTGCAATCAAAATTTCATTACAAACTTGGAAGATGACCAAAGTCAGATCAAAATTTATTTGTGGCTCCCAATTTTCCAAGTTTCAAGTTCTGGCAATAACTATTTCGTGGAAGAAGAGTTTGTGATGTGAAGTGTGAACAGCATTTGGCGGGGTCAATTTTTCCTGTATTTTCATGGATAACTTTCAAAAAAAAAAAATTTTTTTTTTGAGAATTTGTTTGAGAGAACGAACGTTGCATGTCCATGTCGTATGTCTCGTTTCTTGTCACTTTTTAACGTTTTTTCCTGAGAAATTGATAAAGACAAATATTTTTTTGTGGGGCGCTACCTGTTATATAGTTCTTTGATCTTAGACTTCACGGAAAAGGTTCGTTTTATTCTTTTTTGCAATTTGATGTACCATGCATGTAAAAAGAAGTAGATTTTTTTTTTCCTTAGTTGGTAAGGATAGACTATTTGTTCACAAAAGTTAGCGTATAAGAGTTATATTGGTAGGCGATTTATAAGAATCTTTGTAAGCAACTTATAGTCCGAATGTATATCCTAACTTACTGTGGTGATCAGAATCGACGCCATCCAAACTTTTTATTACCAAAAAAAAATAAATAAAAATTAGAATAAGTAAAAACGGTCCTCTTCTTTGGACCCTTGGTCACACGATGAAAAAAGAGCCTCGTGCCATTCTGCAAAAACGCTAGTTGTGTAGGATAGTGGAAACAACACGTCGTCGTATATGCAAAAACAGATAGAGAAAAGGGGAAAAAAAAAGTGTGAATCTTGTAACGGGACAAAGAGAATAAGTATATCATATGGTAGCAAGACTCAGATAATTAAATGGAAATGAGGCTGATCTGAATAGCTATTCCTAAATATTCGTTGGTCATGTTTGTTCTCCTTGATCAAAATTTTCAATCTAGCCGGCCAGATAAATTATGGTGATCAGGAAAACTTTTTTAGGCCATCTTATTTGATCATCCTAATTAATTCTTCAGGCCCTTCAAATTGCCTTCATGAGAATAAACCAGAAATTAGTTGCTATAGGTAACAAGAAACGCCAAATGCTTAGTCCTATACTCTAAAAACTCTAAATCTCAAGGTATCCTTACAGATAGTCATATCATGGTTTCTTTTTTTTTTTTCTTTTTTTTTTTCGTCTAATGGAGAAGGTGTGGGATTTAAGAAGAAAGAAAGGGAAGAAGGGACTATCATGTTAAGTGAAGCCAAGCCAAGCCAAAAGTGGGCTAGTTTGACTAGTCTTTTCACATAATGTTTAGTTAAGAATGTGTATATGAACTTCTAGAGCATCTAATATCATATTCAACAAATTTACACTTGATTAAATATATGACAACATGGCAAAATACTATCGAATTTATTTCCAGTGACCAAAAAATTGAATGCTTATTTATATAATATATGGGTACTTGTACATGAAAAGGAAATGGTCATAGCTTTGTCATTGATTGTTAAACCAAATGAAGTGATGAGGAGTGGATGGCATCGATTTCATCATAAACTGTTATATTACAACTTACTACTGTTTAATGGGATCAATTATGGACCTACTAGATGGCTAGATCCAGATCCCTGAAGAAGATACGGGTTAGCTATCTACATTTCTCATTTATTTAACACAAAAAAACACAAAATTCTACAACATGGATTAGGGACTAAACTGAAAATCTCGTGAAATAATCATGTCTATTGCCTGACTTAATCAAGAGATTGTAGCATAGACATAGAAAAGTGATGTTAATCAAAGTGGAATTTGATTTACCTTTGATAGATTCACGAGCTAATCATTAAATGCTTGTTGTCAAAATAACAGAGGCTTTTTTTCTCACTTTATTCTATAGAGTTAAATTAGAATTCTTCTGTCCCAATTTTATTGTCGTATTTTGAGAATCCAACTTTTTAATAACAATAATTTAATTCTGATGTGTATGCTTCTTTTTTTAATTTTGTCTCTTAATATACAAAGCTTTAATTTGAATGTAACATGTACATGTACATAATTTAAGAAAGGGATGATTTTGGAAAAAGAAATTAAAATAACTTTGATTTTCTTAACATAAAAAATATTTTACAACATCTCAAAATGAAAATTTTGATGTTTTAAACGAAGCAAATGAAATAATAGAGTTGAATTGTATATAATCCTACAAGAAGTTGTGAAACGCCTCCATGTCTCATCTCTTGACCGTTAACTAGAGGTGTCAATCACAACCTATTTATGTTGGTTCATCCAAACCCATCCATTAATAATTTACCCAAACCCACCCATTAATTTTAAATGGGTATAAATATATATTTATACCCATTTAATTAATGGGTAGTGGGTTAACTTGATTCACCTATTTAACCCATGTAAAGATAAATATACAATTTATTCAAATTTTAGTGAGTGTTAAGGAGATAAATTTGAATTTCTTACCAATATAATAACTATAAAATGTCATTATTTCTTGTCAAACACCATGCGAAAAAATTTTTTAAAAAGTAAATAATATTTCAAGCAGTCATAAATGAGTGATTGAATATACCCATATCCATTTATTAAATGGATATAAATGGATTCATTTAATTATACCTGTTTATCCAATTATAACTTACCAAAATCTACCTAAATCACCCATTTTGACACTTAAACTGTTAGCCTTCTCCCTTGCTCTCCTGCAAGGAGCTGTAACGGGCAATTTTCTTGGGCTCAACTGGTAAATCATCCAGCGCAATCCCACCTGAAAGAGCCTCAATTCTCCTCTCCTGGGGGCCTAGTATTTAACTCATGGGCTCAGTTTTCTAGACCCAAAGATCCTCAGGAAAAATCAAGTGGTAAGCCTAAATCCACAGGCTAAGCCCTCTAGATGAATCCAAAACTGTCCGGTGGCAAACCTGACCTATCCTCCACCGATCATTGCTAATTGGTTTGTTGCAATTCCGACTCCAATAGAAAGAAAGAAAGAAGCTAATGCCTCCATCTACTGAAGCCCTGCTAGAATCTATTTTGTTTCTATCACAATTAGGGCTCATGTATGAACTGAAGCATTCGATACTTAAATCAAACTCGGTTTGGCAAGCGCTTGTTCCAGTTTGGTTTGCCAACTAATCAAACCAAAGTTGAACAATATTTTTTGACAGATAAATTTTCAAGCTCAACTCAAACTTTATTCGATTAATATAAAAGTAGATTTTATATGTAAAAATTTCAACTTACTCGAACTCAACTCGAGTTCAGTTCAATAAAAAGTTATTCGAGTTCGATTCGGCAAATAAACAAACTAAACTTGAACAAAATTTCAAACTGATTAAAATAATTAAACAAGTTTAAACACTAACATGTTCAATTTGATTAGATTCATTTACACTCCTAACTATAATCCCTTTAGCTCAAAGATTGAGCATCATTAACTCTACCGTGGAGAGAAAAAAGAGTAGGACTAAGCATGCATGTGAATTAGTTCTTCTGCTCCACATTCTCTAATATTGATTTCCATTACTCTATCAGCTGAAGACGGCAAGACATCACAACATTGTCTTCTTGGTGCCTGCAACTGCAATTTACAAGGGAGATAAAATAACAATTCTGAAAACTAAATTCGACCTTAAATTTGGCAAAAAATCTTCAAGAACAAAAAATACCTGTTTAATGTCAAGGTCTAACTTCTTCGAGAACACCCTCACTTCTTGTATTTTGTCAAAAGTACAATTATTTTCCATTTTCTTGTACATGGTTGTTATTCCATCTCTGCTAGAGGAAACCCTGTCAAAAAAGAAAACAACAGGCCTGCTGCATGGATCAAGGTGATATCCTACCGTATTCAAATTATGGTTAATGTAACGAGGACCCTTTTTCCAGGGTACATAAGTCTCTTGTATGCGCACTGCATCCGGCAGAAATACATTGAACCTCGCCAATTGAACAGCATGTCCCCAAGAAACAGAAAGTGTCCAAGAAAACCATCTATCATAGCAAACTGTTTGCTGTAAAATTCTCTGGGAATCCATTTCTGTGGCTTCCAGCAAATGTTTCAGAGCTTCCATTGCTGTCATTTTTGGAAAAATTGGCTTTACTGCATCCAGATGGTGGAGAGACACCAATGGCCTAGGCGGGTGCGCGGCCAATAATCCAAAAATATTACCTCGAACATCCATCTGAAGCAGAGTTTGATGTGAACTACATTAGCCTGTTGTCAAATGAGGAAAAGAGAATACAAGATTGAACTTTTTACGAACAAAAGTATCCATACCTGATGAAATCCAGGCTCATGAGTTAATGTAACTCCAAGTTCTGTCAAACAGGCATGAATTCTGCCATCACTGCCATACAGATGAGGATATCGATTGATGCAAGAATCCAGTTGTTTAGCCAAAACTTTAGCCAGAGGATAACTTATAGCAAAACCAGCTCCTCCAAAAGCCATATCAAAAGAGAAATCCCTATTCTGCTGATAATTTTCTGAATTTGTCCCGATATAATACCATAAGCCATGATCATATTTCGACAGGGTCTTGACCAAATTTTCAGGAAAGAAAACCGTATCATCATCTCCAAAAACAAACCATCTAACATCAGAGTGGTTCAGTGCCACGGTCTCTGATACCACACGAGCTACGCGAATCGCTGACCTTAGACCGTTCCTGAAGGTGTATCTAAATCTGGAAGTGTCACCAGAAATGCATACTGGAGGCAGAGAATTCTGATCTTTTTCAGATGATGTAGAATTTGGTGGATTTTCTTCAAGAAAAACACATCCCTTCATTATCTGAGGTCTCCACCAAAGCCTGACATATTCCTTTCTTTTGGACCATGATCTTTTATTAGAAGCAATCCCAAATACAATATGTTCAAGGGATGTTGTGGAGGTTAAATCCCGTACAGAACCTGATAAATTCAGGCGTTTTGAGTTTGGGACAGAGAATAACGAGAACAAGAGATAGAGTAGAAACAGAAAACAGGAGAATACCATGAAATTTACAAGCCTTGATGGATTGCGGGATTTTGGATTTGGCGGAAAATTTTTCATATTTTGGATGAACAAATCAAAGAAAAAGAAAAAAGCTAAAACTATTACTAGGCTTATTTATACAAGGGGTTTAGAGGAGATTTAGTAATATGGGGTACTTATATAAGCCTATGAGTTTGACTAGCAAAAGCAAGAAATGTTTTTGAGTTTTAAAGCAAGTCGTTTTGATGCTCAAAATCTTCGGTAAAGCAGCCACTAAAATTTTGAGACTTTTGCACTCAATCAATTAAATATATCCAAGGAGGCAATTAATGAGGGATGAATTAACTTTTGAGATGGTACTAATAAAGCATTAAATGAAACAGATCAACAGAAACTTTAACAGCCCATATTTCCATTTTTTTTCTGTGCGTTACATTTTGTTAAAATTTAGAATTATTTCTTTTGTTCTTGACTTTTTGCCTTGAGCTATGGTTAATTGGAGAAGTAATTGTCTAAAACTAATTATACAAACGATACATTAATAATGAAAAGCAAGTTTATATTTTGTTTCAGTTTGTGTCACCAACTCACCATCAACTGGTTAACGTATCTATTAACAGATGAATCCACTAAAAATCATTTTACATCAATTGATAATTTAGTTTTTCATAACTTATCATCATAACAATTTAAAACTAGGATATAATAATCTCTTAATAGAAAAAAGGAAGAAACCAAAGAATTTCAATGTTGCTTCGTGGGCTCAATTGCCATTCCAAATCTCTATACAATGTTTGAATGCCTTAGGGGATTAGGTCAAACCACTTTGATAAATCTTGAAGCTACTAAGGTGGTATAAACTTCGAAATTAGGTCTAATGATTAATAATCTAAAGAAGAAAAGTAGTAGATGTTGGCAGCTTTGGACCAACGAAGGGGGCACCGATTGTTATGGTGCCACGTAAAGGGAAATCAGGATTTGGTTGCCAACTTTTGGGGCTAAATCCACATGCATATTGCTTTAGTCTTACAGTTGAAAAGAACAAGAATGGTTGGAGTTTCTATTGCCTTCACGTGGTAATGAAATCTTCCCAAATTTGACTTTAGCACCGTCTGAGGTTGGATGCGTCAACCCAAAAAAAAAAAAAACAAAAACACTTTTAAGTATTAAAAGTACATATTTAGTAACTAAAAACTAATTTCTCATAATTTAAGGGGCTTAGTTTTTTATAATTTAAAATCATTTTTATTAAAAGCACTTTGTGTTTCTTTATAACGTATCGCAACCTCAAATAGGGCCTTTATATTGATTTATTGATTTGATTACGTACAAATTAGGTGTACCGTCAATGAAGCGCCAAGATTTTAGCCACAAGTCAATGTTCTTTCGGTACACCACAATTGTACAACTTGATTTGCTGTGGAAGAATTGTCTGCAACCTGGACTAATTGAAGATACTGCCATTCTATGCAGCCCTTGCAGAGGTACCGGCTGTCGCGCACTACACTAGAATCCGTGTGCACCTGCACATTTTACCGCCTGACTGACTAATTCTGGAGCTAATTACAAGTCAATTAATGAGTTTGTACAATTTAAATGTTCATATTAAAAGTATTATTACGTCCAGGTTTGTATTGATATATAGTGATACCATGACATTTTCAAGTTCTGATTATTACAAGTCTATTTTTCAAATTTCTAATCCTGTAATAATGCTAATCTTTCAACATGCCAATGACTGCACTTGGACGGCAAAGGCAGATGAGTCATGACAGGTTCCTGCTGCAACCTTCACAGGTCTTCACCTGAGGCATAATGCTACTTATTTAAAAAGCTTAATCAAGTACTGCTGGATCCAGTTGCACAAGAAGGAAAACCAACATGGCTATATCAATCGTTATCAATCAAAGCAAGCATGACTAAAAAAGTCAACAAAAGAACAAGCTCTTTCGACATCAATCAATGTTACATCTCATTTAGATGTCAAAGTGAACCAAGCAAAAGCCAATTCAGAACCTGGAAAACTTAAAGAGGATGCAAAGCCACTGGCTCTTTTTATCCCTCAGTTAAAACCAAAAGGTCATGAATGTATAGCTGTGACAGCAACATACTTCATGCTTGGTCCAAATCCTTTCTTTTCAAGAGAAGGAAAGGTATAGTGTCACACGCATCAAAATCGCCGCCCCCCCGGGGGGGGGGGTGTTGGTGGTGGTGGAGGTGGTGGGGGCGGCGGCGTTTATTTGTTGCACGTGGCAACTTCTAAGGCGGAGTCCTGAATAAGAGGATTTCCTAGTGTAGACTCACCCTCAAGAAGCAGCTCTGCCCAATGTTTTTATCAATCAGATCAGTCAGGGCACAGAGTCAGTGCAACAGAAACAAAAAGCCTACGTGAGAAGACGAGTTCATTTTCATATTTGAGCTTCAGAACGCCAATATCTGATTACATGTGCCCCAGTCCACACACGCAAAAATGATTATATCAAACTCCATGAAAGGCCTAAAATACCTATCTTGAATCCTGCAAAAGGGAAATAATAATTAGCAGCTTGAAATAGAAAGTTCAAAACATTTCCATCACAAAGAAAGCACAACAGCATAGGATCCTTGCCTTGAAAAGAGACAAGCCAAAGCAGGGGGAAAAATGAAAAGTAGAAGAAGCCTATGCAGGGTCTTTTAGTTGAGAAAATCCATAGCAAGTTATGAACTTGCTGAGATATAGTGCAGGTAGATCCAAGAAATCTTTTAGCCAAGCATGAACAATGATCTTCAAAACTACAGCACATACTGATTTTGTGCACTCAAAAAACCGTTTATCTTGCTGATGTCCTCATCCATTGTATCGTTGCATTACCAGTTTTGCAGTACCAAGTACGTAATTGGCGCAACAAGTCAACTTGACATCTTGGAGTCACTACTAACAGTGCCTTTACCTTCAGGGCTGGGCAAAGCACTGGAACCAAAAGAAAGTACCAGTTAACATAACTCCCATTTATCAATTGTGCTTACCAGAACTCAAATAATTAATTATCTTTCTCAGAACATAACATATGGGGCTTTAACATAAGTAAAATCACTATGTTGCCAGCAGGATAGCCCTGCACCAAACTAGACCTCAGCTCTCCAACTTTAAGAGCATCATGCATTTGATGGGCCTGTTATGCTAAATCATCCTTTGGACTGTCAAAAAAGAAAAACTTTATAAGTCATGTTGCCAACTATTCTAGGACCAAATAAATAAATATACAAAGCTTTATAAGAAGGTTCTACAAATTGAACAGCAGCAAATCTGTCAATAAACAATTTCCTGCTCCTTTGCCAGCTGACAAAAAACAGTGTAATCTCCACATGAGTAACCTCAAGAAGAAATTGTGTAATAGACTTGAGTACATCAATCATCATGAATTCATGATACAGACAACAGCATGTTGCTTGTGAAGATCAAGCTTGGCCACTAAAGCTGCTCTGATTGGACAGATTACCAAAAAAGGATCCAGTTTACCATTTGTAACAAATGACTACTGATTCAAAAACTTTACAGGGTGATTTAGAAAGCAACAATTGTGGTATCATTGTTACATCTTGACAAGCCTTATGAAGAACGCCAAACTCCATGTAGAAACAAGATACTAGGTTTTCAGGCCAGCTATATTACCAACAATAGCACTTTATTCAAAAATAAATGATGCGAGGAAAAGCAATACAAGGTGGCCAGTTGAAAATGTGAAGAAGCTCTTTCCTACTCTCTATAAAACTCAATTTAACATTTGAATCGGGAACAAGCTTTACAGAGTAATATCCTAAAAGATCTCATTTGTTTCCTTCTATATAGATAGCTCATGCTGCTTAACAAGCATATCGCTGTTGCACAAACAATATGAAAGTTGAATACCAACCAACCAACAATAAATCTTCAAAGATGAGCCTAAAATTTCTGGCATCCAACATATAACCATCTATGGCTTCATTAAGATTGAAACATCATACAAGAGTGGTCCCAATTGCAAATGGCTACAAGACTAGTGATAAGACAGAGACAAACATTCTGTGGCTCTCCAACTGGAAATCAAAATCTTCCAGTAAAGAGTCAAGTGACATCATGTCAGTAAGGTAAATTTCAAGAAAGGTTCCACCTTCACGATGTACACATATGCAACCCACTATACTCAACAAAAGCTATACTATTCCACACTGGCAAAGATAAGCAAACTGAAGTTGTTATTCAAATTTACAGTGTTCAGGGCCATGCCCACAATCAACTCATATTTTTCCTTTATCCTCTTTATATACCTCAATACAGTCTCTTTAGCATCTATCTAATTTTCATTAAGTCAATTGCAACATATATCAACCAAATACCACTTTGGGACTGTTTTCCAATTTAGTTCTGCATAGGCTCCTGTTATTACAAATTACCGTCAATATTTATATAGTTCAACCTGTAAACCAATTTCTTAGCATGCATATTCTAAATTGAGATTATAAGGAAACAACACGCATAACAGAAGAACCCAGTCATGCGGAAGTCTCACTGAAAAATTTATGCACAGGTATACATAAAAAACTACTTGATTTTGGTTATTGAGTAACTATTTGACTCTTTAGCAATATGGACATACCTTACATATGAAACAGAATTCTTGAGAAGAGGAGACCACATAATTCCAACTTTCCAGGTAAATTGCCAATTCCACCATGTCAAAATTGGGTTATAAGATAAGTCTATCTAGGCATGGAAATGACTTTGCCGTTTCTGCATTCTCTAATTACAACAATCATTGTCTCATCAATGGGTGATAAAATGTCACAACATTGACGTCGAGGTGCCTTCATCTGACATGAGGAATAAGAATTCAGCACTCCCACAGAAAAATGTAAGTCTACGGAATGAAGAAGAATAAGACATAGGATAGTTCAACTTCATGAACGAACATTGGGGAATACCTGCTCAATATCATAGTCCATCATCTTTGAGAAAACTCTGATGGTTTCCAGTTTTTGTAATGCATTAATCCTCACACAACTTCCTATATCATGTTTAGTATAGTTGGTCCAAACCCTGCTATCTTCAGAAGCAACACTATCCATGAAGAAAACGACTGGCCTTTTGCACTGATCCCTAGGAGTTTCTCTCATGTTAAACATAAAATGGCTAGAATAGACACTTCTACTCCGACTCCAAGGCCTAAAGGTTCTCTCCAATGAGATAAGATCTGGAAGGAGCTTATGTCCTTCAAACACTTGAACAGCAAAACCCCATGATATGGAGACAGTTAATGACTTGAAGGGATCATAGCAGACAGTTTGCTGCAAAATCCTTGGAGAATCAGCATTCACAGCTTTGAAAAGATGCTGCAGAGCTTGAATCCTGTACATGCCGGGGAAAATAGGGTCCACAGCATCCATATGATGCAATGACAAAAGAGGCGATAATGGATGCGCCGCGAGCATGCCAAACAGATCTCCTCGAACATCAATCTGAAAACAACAATTTTTCTTAAATTTAACCTACTGGTATTAAAAACTCAATCACTTTAGCTTAAAAATGTTGTGCATGAGTTACTTGATATAGGTCTGAGTTCATGTAAACTTGTACCAAACTTCCCCAATCTTCAGTCTTGTGAAGCAACAAACAGAAAATTACAACAATATACAAGAATAGTGTAGTATGGCGCTTAGCTTCAAATCATATACAATTTCACATGCACATATATGTCCGAAGACAAAGCACATAACAACTTCTACAACCCATGAGTTCAGTTTTATTGTGTCAGTTTCTAGTTTGCAGAGTGTATAGAGAGCTAAATGACATCAATGACATCATACATCACTTAAATGCATATCCATGAATAAACATCAGCAGAATAATACAACCATTTCAATTGTCACAACATTTATATCCGACGCCAAGTATATTAACAACCCACTCATTAGGAAACTCTTTGAATATGTTACTTTTAGTACACTGGAATAAACATGCCGCAGTCAATAAGTCAAGAAAGAGTCAAATTGTCTTTTAACAAATCAGGACAGTTAGTATATATGAAGTGCAGGATCACCCCCTATAAACTTAAAAAGAAACAAGAAAGTCATTTCACCACCTTTGTTAAAGCAGCTACCAAACTTCTAGCATAAAATTCTTCTGATAAGATGAAGAAAGGAAAAAAAAAGAAAAGAAAAGAAAGAGACCGAATGAACAATGATAATCCAGCTCTATATTCGTTACTACACAATGGTT
This sequence comes from Gardenia jasminoides, assembly GCA_013103745.1. Lineage (NCBI taxonomy): Eukaryota > Viridiplantae > Streptophyta > Magnoliopsida > Gentianales > Rubiaceae > Gardenia > Gardenia jasminoides. The sequence goes on along the minus strand of CM023101.1, from coordinate 34,081,343 downwards.
CAAGCTCCCAAAAATCTTATGAAACTGCAGAACTCTGTCGACTCAAAGCTACTGCCTTTCCCCTTCTTTACTCTTCTTACTAAATTACTGAACAAGATCAAGCAGCCCCTTCCATAATTGAAACATGAACCACAGACAAATATACAAGAAGAGTAAACAAAAAGAAACTACCAAATAAATGCAATTCCCAACAATAAAAGTAATCATTAAAAAGAGTTTAATAGATTTATTTAGTTCTTACTCGATGAACATTATCTTACACATTTCTCCCTTAACTAATAAATTCATACAAGAAAATTAGCTCATGACATCGACCAGTCACACATCTCCTAAAGTTTGTATGTGAGGAACAACATAATCAGAGCAACTAGTGATAAAACAACTAAAATGAATGATAGTTACGATCATAAAAATGAAAAAAACAAAAAAAAACAACAAAAAGAACACTTTTAACCTGATGAAACCCAGGTTCGCGAGTTAAAGGAACTCCCAACTCAGCCAAGCAAGCAAAAATCCTCTGATCACTCCCATAATAATGAGGGTACCGAGTCAAGCAAGAATCCAAAACCTCAGCTAAAACCCTTGCTAAAGGTGCACTCAATGCAAATCCTCCACCTCCGAAGGCCATATCAAAAGAAAATTTCTGATTCTGCTCATAACTTTCTGAGCTAAACCCAACATAAAACCACTGGTTATGATCATATTTAGACAAAACAAGCGCCAAATTACGGGGAAAGAACACGGTATCATCATCACAGAAGACGAACCATCTGATATGGGGAGAGGGGTTGAGGAGGGTGAAAACATCTTTTACTGTGTAAGCAATCCTAATGGCAGAAGGGTTGCCTCTAGGGAAGGTGTAGGGGAAGTGGGAAGTGTCAGAAGAGAGAAAGATTGGAGGGAGGGGGAGGGGCGATAATGGGGTGAACTCGGGTGGCGGGTTCTTGTCTAGGAAAAGGTAGGTGTTTGGGGTGGAGTTGGGGGAGAACCAGAGGTGGATGTAGGGAGTGCGGTGGGGGAGGGAGGTGGAGGAGGAGGAGATGGAGAAGAGGAGGTGGTGGGGGAGGGAGAGGGAAAAGGAGGTGGTGGAAGGCGGCTTTAGTGGTGGTAGGTGGGTGAAGGGGTGGCGGTCGTGCTTCTGCTGGAGGAGGAGGAAAAGGAGGTGGAAAGTGAGAAGAGCAAGGAGGAGCAAAAGAAGGTCCTTGATTCTGGAAATTCTGGCCATTTTCAATTCACAAGCTTCACACAGGAAAAACAGGAAACTGAATGCAAATAAGTAATGAGGAAAGAGAAATGTATACAGATTGTGACTGCAAAAATATAGGACAGATTTTGTGAAGAAGTTAAATGCAATGTAGATTGTAATGAAGGAAGATGAGAAGACAAAGTTTGTGAAGAAGTCAAATGCTGTGTAGATTGTAATGAAGACGAGGAACAAGAAACTAACAAGATTAAGTTGCATCATAGGACGAAGTTTATCCAAACAAGAAGTCATATAGGAGATTCATAGTACTTGCAATAGGCATATGGATAATTCTCTGTAACAATGATTTATACACATTCCATAGGCTTATACATGAGAAACAATCTAATGATCCATGATGGTAAAGGATTTTTGAATGAAACTTTAATGGAAAAAAGTCAGTAGACAAAAAAGAAAACAAGAAGAAGGAAATAAGTAATTTTAATTTTTAAAGCTAACTTTAAGAAAGTTTTTTTTTTTTTTGACACGATTAATTTTACTCTAATCTCATGCTCCTAGTCTACACTATTGGGATGGCCTAAGGGGTTGGTGAAATTTTTAGAAAATTCTGATAAGAAATGCAAGTCATGAGATTTGATCTCATGAGCTACACCTGAGAAGAGTTTTAATCTCTACCTTGGTGGCCAATTTAGCTTTTAACTTTAAGAAAGTTGTTGTTTGAGTAGTTTTAGAACTAACTTTAAGAAAGGAATGCTCAAAAAAAAATTAAGAATGGAATAATAGTAATAAAGAATGAAACAGAAGATCTCAATCAAATAATTAAATAATGTCCTTTTTTTTTTGATAAACAATTAAATAATGTGTTAGAGTAGATTATTTTTTTAGATTAAAGATGAATTGGAGTTTGCATCTCTTCTCCTTTTTTAGATTGAATAATGTGTTAGAGTATAAATATTTAAGACTTTAATCAACATAAAAGAGTACTTGTGAATTTTCATGTCAAGTTTTATTCAATGAAATAAGTGCTTTATTATGTGAGAGGGTAAATTTTCGTTTCGTTTGAGCCCCTCCTTCATTTATATCTTGTTCCTTACTCCCTAATAAGTTTGACAACCACCCCTCTCTTCCACATTCCACTTTCTAATTGACCTTAATTTATTTCTTAAACCAACCTGTACTTTAATCAATGCACTTAGGTACAGATGGAGACCACCAATTTTAGTGCTTCAAAGGCCTTTCTCGGTTGTTTCAAAGAACTTTCATGCAAGCTTTTTGCTGCCTTGCTAAAATCACTGAACATTATTCTTTATATGTTGATGACTGTGTCGTGATTTTGATGCAATTGCTTTTATACTTATTGAATACTGTTCCTCGTCAATGCAATGCAAGTACTTTGCATTAGCATATCTACATTCTCCTGTTGTCCTGCTAGCTCTTCTCCTGCTTTTTTCCAGTCTCGTGTTTTCAGCTTCTCCTGATATCAAGCTTTCAAGGTACGAAAAGCTGCACTTTCTGTCTAATCCTCTTGACTATATATATATATATATATATAGGCGCGCACACACCACATGATTGGTATCTTTTTGGTTTTTTTCCCATGGTTAAGCATAATGTGATCAGTATAAGCATCATATGGTCAGGGTTGTAAAAGTTTTTTATAAAGCCATTTTATTTACTACTGCTATACAAAGTAGATATAGGTGATAATGGTGAAACTGGAAAGCATGTTTTCCGAAATAAAAAACTGTTGGTGTGCATGAATCCCAAAAATCTGCGCCCGGTCTGCAATATTTGAACTGGATAATATCCTGAGTGCCATGTGCTTCTCTTAGTTGTCTCAAAACGAAGTTAATTTTGTTACCTTGTTATATCAAGACAAGGAGATTGGTGTATTAGACACAATTTAGCATATAGAGCGACCGATGCTGCAACCACAGGTAGTTATTTTGTGACAGGTTAACTGCTGTAGCCTGTAATAGTGTAGTAAGGTTGCAGTAACACAGAATATTGAATTAGACTAGATCAAACTGCATGATCTAAATTTTCAGTTCTTAGTAATTTTCAATGATTCACTTGAGCTTTCATGTTTTCTTGCTAGATGTTGACTATGTTTGGCAAAGCTATTGATACGGTGAAGAATGTTATACTTGAAAAAACAGTGGAGAGGTTGGTAGACCAGGGTTTAAACATAGGAAGAAGCTACACTGGCTTTGAATGCAATATGCTATCCCTAGAAAGAAATTTGAAGGTATTGTGTGACAGAGCACTAGACATAGAGAAGGAAGTAAAACATGCTGAGCTATCAGGTAGCAAGAAAAGGAAAAGAGAAGTTGAAAGTTGGTTGGAGGATGTTGAGAAGATAAAACAAGAATTCATTGTATTGCATCATAGAGTGCAGGAGGAGAAATTTCTAAAGTTGAAAGGTATGGCAAATGGAGACCCTGCAGCAAATTTGGAAGCCACGGTGGTATCACTTCTTCATCAAACTCAAAACTTCAATGGCCTAGTGCTTGATGCTCTGGAGAATAGGGGGGTGCCAAGGTTAACATCAAAATTGTTTGGAGAAATGTCCAAGAACAATCTAGCAAGAATCTGGCAATGCTTGGTGATTGATAATGTTTCATGCATTGGAATTTATGGAATGGGCGGAGTTGGCAAGACCACTTTAGTAAAGCACATTAACAATTGTCTCATGGAGAACACTGATTGTTTTGTTTATTGGGTTACTGTCTCTCGAGAGTTTAGCATATACAAGCTACAGGATGACATTGGTGAAGTTCTTGGTGTTGATGTACCAAAGACAGAAGATCAGGATATGAGGGCAGCCATGTTGTCAAAGGCATTTGAGTCAAAGAGGAATTTTATACTCATATTGGATGATGTGTGGGAAGGTTTTTTGTTTAAAGAAGATCAGTAATCCTCTTAGTGAAAGGCTGCAAGCTGATTATGACAACTCGTTTGTTAGAACTGTGCCATAAGATGCTTTGTCAAAGAGTATTCAAAGTGAAAACTTTGCATAGGGATGAAGCTTGGGAGTTATTCAAAGACGCACTAGGCTATGAAACTATACTTCTGGTAGATGTTGAAGAGATTGCCAAGACTGTGGCAAAAAGTTGCCCAGGCCTCCCACTTGCGATTGTGACAATGGCTGGAAGCATGAGAGGAGTCGAGGACATCCGTGAAAGGAGAGATGCTTCCGAACGACTAAAGGATTCTTCAATGGGGCATGATGATATGGAACATCAGGTGTTTCCAGTGTTACTGTGGAGCTTTAACCGGTTAAATGAACGTTTTCAGCGTTGCTTTTTATACTGTTCTGTATATCCTGAAGATCACAGAATTCATCAAGAAGAATTATAAGTGGACTAATTTCTGCTGGTTTGTTGGATAAAAGGAGCACCAGAGAAGCTGCGTTTGATCAAGGTCATGCAATATTGCATAAGCTGGTGAAGGTTTGCTTACTGGAGAAAACTGTAGATTTGCACAAACGGGAGTATGTGAAGATGCATGATTTGATAAGAGACATGGCATTAAAGATCGGTGGTGGCAACTCTATGTCAATTGTGGCAAGAGATATGCCTAGGTTCATGGTAAAAGCTGGAATGGAATTGAACGAAATTCCAGAACTCATAGAATGGAAAGAAGATTTGAAAATTGTTTCACTAATGTGGAATGGCATCTCAAAAGTTCCACCAAGCGCATCACCGAAGTGTTCCAATCTGTCAGTTCTGCTCTTGCAGGGCAATTCCTTGACAACCATTCCAGATTCGTTCTTTCTCCAAATGACCAACCTCAAGGTTTTGAATTCAAGCCATACTGACATCAAAAGGTTGCCTAATTCTATATCAGGCATGGAGAATCTCACTGCACTACTACTTCATGGTTGCCTGAAACTCAATTTCGTGCCACCACTAGGAAAGCTCAAGGAACTGAGAGAACTAGACCTTGGTTGGACTTCTATCGAGGATATACCTCAAGGCTTGGAAGTACTAGTCAATCTTGTTAGTAAGGGAGTTAAGACGATTCCAGAAGGGACACTACCCAACCTTTCCCATCTTCAGTGCCTCAGGATACCAGAACATGCAGAAGTTAAAGATCTGACAGGGCTAACACAGTTGGAGGAATTTGCAGGCGCATTAGGCAGCATGTTCGCTTTTAATCAATTGGTGAAATTCCACCAACAGTATGCTCGGATCCGTTATTATGATATCCTGTTGTGCGAGCATTTACACAAGCAGAAAAATCACTCTGTCAGTTCAGTTAAACTTAGTTAAAAAATGGTAGAAAAAAGGCTGACCATTGGGGGCTGTAATTTTCAGAGAGGACAAGAAGGAGAGACTGTGGTTTTCCTGCCACGCGACACACAGCAATTATCAATGGATAGTTGTTCTGGCCTGGATAGTTGCTTGTCAGATGTTTTTCCTCAGTTAAAAATTTCTAATGACTTGTCCAGTTGTATAATTGATGAGACCAAAGAACTGAGTTCCTGGTAAGATTATCCTTTTTGAATACACTAACAGTGGATGGGCAAGTATCTTGCACTCCGCTACGAAGTCTGAAGCACTTGCAACTAACACGGTTGCCAGATTTTATCGGAATCTTCAAGTGGGAATCAGAAGCAATTGGACATCTTTCATGTGGTACCTTTTCCCATCTAAGAACATTAAAAATCGAAAGTTGTGGAAAAATGACAAAGTTATTGACAAAGCAGATGCTTCAAAGACTACAAAATCTTGAAGAAATTGCAGTTAAGGAATGTAGTAAGCTGGAGGATATCGTAGCAGAAGATGATGTAGGAAGCTTTGAATCAAGAACCACCACCTTAAATCTCCCAAAATTAAGACATTTGTCCCTGGACCAGCTACATGAACTAAAGAGCATCTGTAAGGGAACCATGATTTGCAATTCCATCACAAGAATTCATGTAATGCACTGGCCGAAGCTTAAAAGGCTCCCTCTCTTGCTTCACGACGTCGATGGACAACCTTCTTTGCCCTCCTCGCTGAAATGTTTCCATGTAGACCAGAACTGGTGGGATTCATTGGAATGGGATCATCCTAGTGATAAGATTGCGCTTCAACCTGCTTTTCATTTGCGCTATCTGTGAAGGCATCTTAGTTTGTCATCGTTCTCACAGGTGCACAATCCAAGTCTTCTATTCTTGTGTCGTTAGCAATCATTCTTAACAGATGTAAACATTTTAATACGAATCCAATTAATCAACTTTTTTTGGAGAATTCTGATCTGTGAGTCATGTTTTCACTGCAACAAATAAACTATAGTATTCCTTGCAGAGATTTCATGAAAGGCATGCATCTGCAACTATTCAACAGATTATAGATTTCGATTGCCAAGATACCTTTAGTAGCCATTATACTTCTTTCCTTACGAAGAATTTCTTATAAGCTTGCACTCATCTCTGTTTTGGATTAAACTAGTCTAGCATGAGAGACATCTAAATTTCTCAACGGTGGACAAAGTTGCAAGGCATGGCCAAAAATTTAGATATAGAACATAGAAAATATTTCTACAGAAAATATTACCGTCAGCTTTTCTGAACTCAAAACAAGTTGAAAGCACAAGTCAACAGTTTTAATATTCCAGAGATATGAAAAATGGAATAAGTTGATCATAAGCAATTAATAACGCTTAAGGAGATGCAGGTTTTTCTATTTAGGAAGGCCTTAAAGCTTAGTGTTTCAGAGACATTCACAGCTCGTAGTAAAAGCTAGAAATCATAATAATCTTTTCAGCTCTGCTTGGTGAAATTGTAGAAATGATGGAAGTTTCACTTGACTTTGACATTGTACATGGACAATCAAAGGTGCTGCTGAACGTTGACTAATTAACAAAGCGAAACTAAATACTTTTACTACAGATGTCAGTTGACATACTAACTGCCAATATACCCAGCGACTTGAGAGTTCTTGGATTCAAATGACCTTCTCCCCTCCTGCTTCTTAAATCCTATCCCTTTTTCATTAGAAAAAGAATTTAAAACAATACCAATCTAAATAGTAAATACTTTATTACAGATGTCAGTTGACAAATTGATTTCAAACGTTCGTTAGTTAGTGGCTCTGATCTTTAGTAGCTCAGGAACAGCCTTTGCTAATAGACCAACTAAACCGGGTAATATACATCTATGGTAAGAAGAAATTGGATCAGTTATTTTCAGCATTCAACAAAGCTTTTGTACGGATAGGATAAAATGTTGTGTGAGGGAGATGCATGCCTTCTCTGTCTTTCTTACTAACATTTTTCTCTTTTCGTTATTTAGTGGCTGTGGTTAGTTGCCGCAAGGAAGGTGTCTTGGACATTTTTCAACTGCTAAAAAGTGATTCTGCAAATTCTTTGGGAACACAAGAGCAAGCTCAGACTGCAGTCAGGGCCGGCTTCTGACCGGCTTGAAAGGATGCTCTAGTTCTGGAGTGGACCTTTTGTTTTCTTCCCCTCTTGCTTCTGCCGCCAATTACATTCACAGGCCTTTTGACATTGGTAAAAGCAATGAATGCACAACTAGACTAGCAAGATAACCTTGTACCTACACTTCGTAGCCTTTCTGGAGTCTGAAGGTTAAGAAAGGTCCAGATAACAGAATAAAGAATTAAACAAAATAGAGATTAAAACTTTCCCCAAAATGATAATCATGAAATGGGAAGAAGTCACACCTTTCAAATTATTCAACTGAAAAAAAAAAGTATTAACCTTTTAATAAATATATGTACCATACATCATTGCATTCCTTCAATCATATCAATGAAATCTGTTAAAGGGACTAACTTAAAAAGTAAGTCAAAGACCCAAGCAACTGACTAAAACAACCTCCTAGAAGCCAAGACGTTGAACCACATCCAGACTCCTCAAACGCTCAACAACTTCCTCCATTAGTGGCCGGTCACGCACCTCATCTTGCACACATTCCAATGCCAATCTAGTGACCTCAGGTCCATCACTTTGGGAAAATTCTGGATCATCCTCAAGACTTCTGTCGACAAGTGAAGCTTCAGATTGATCGTAACCCAGCTCTGCAATTTTCCGCGTGTACTCATTTGTCGCCCATCGATAAATAAGAGTCCCAATCTATTTCTTCTTGGTTGATGTAGACTTTTTTACAAATTAAACTCAGAAGCAGAACCCCAAATGAAAATACATCACTCTGTACAAGCCACACACCTATAGCAAAACAGGAATGGAACATAATTAATCATAAGAAAAACTAACACCACAAGCATAAAACGGAAATGCAGTAATGTCAAAGAACAGCTTAAAACATCACCCTTCTGCATGGAAACCATGAAGATCATGACACACATAGGAAGCAGCCAAACATGTAGGATTAACAATACAAAGTTCATGGCATGCAAGATGCAGAAGTTACCCTAAATCCGAGCTATAATTCAAAAGAGAAACTTATATAAACAAATCCGCTACTTCATCAACAATATTGGAAAAGCTTTTATGATACCGTCCCCTTCGTCTGCTACTTTGTTTAACAGGTCAGCTAGTTTCAACCCCAAATTTTGAGCAAGGAAAACTTGAAGATAGGACCTCCAGACAAAGGTTGTGTAATGAGCAACCGAAGGACAAAAGTCTTAAGATTTAACCAGCTATAAATCCTAGTTTAGAACTTTAACAACCATTAAGTACTCTCATATTTTATTAGGACCATTTAGTCCTAATTTCCACAAATAATCAAAGAAGTCCTCAATAAGACCTCTGTAATTGTGAAAAAATTTCAAATCATTCAGAAAAATTTCAAATTGAGGAATCTACTATCAAACTTGTACAGGATTCCCATATTTTGAAAAACAATTTGATGCCGAATATTCTCAACTATTCTGGAAAACAAGCAACAGAAAAACAGCCATATAGTCATTTAATGATTGAATCTAAGTCATCAGCTATTAACAACATGAAGATAAGATACATAACTTGAAACTCAGAGGCTAAAATGGGAAGCATAAATTTTAAACAAAAGAAAAGGACTTTCTCAGATTATTTGCCCCATGGCTTACGACCGCTTGCAAATTTCTTGCAAAACAATCAGTTGCAGTTTCCCAATCGAAGTATGATATCAAACAGGTTCCTCCCACCCCCTTTCTTTTGGGCTTCTGCTTTTTTGGTTGACATCTTCTTAAATTTTAAAAAAGTACATCTTTTGTACTTTATGGCTGATGACTAAGTCTCTTGGTTCAGAGATCAAAATGTGAAAACTTCTGATCCCAAGTTAACAAAAAGGAAAGAGTAGAGGTTTTGTGGAAGCAACCCAGTTTGTCAGGCCACAGTTACATACCATTACTAGCAGTCTTCATATCACGGAAAGCAAAATTCCCACAAGCCGATGGATATTTAACTAAACTCCAATCTGGAAGAATTCCACCACATATCATGCTGAAGTCAAACAACTTAGTAGTGTAATTCTGCAGTTTTGAAGCAATTATTAAAGTCAGACAAAATCTTTTCGCATACAATACATATTACCTCCCAAAAAACAAGCCGATAGGCGGAGAAAGTAGCCTGGTCGACCATTAGATGATCTGGCTGTATATTGTGGACAAGAATTGGGCAAGAACGGCGGCTTTCAGTTTGCAAATATTCGAGAAGGCGAGCAAAGTCATAAGCAACTGCAATTCTGTCGGACCAACTAAAACTATCTGAAAAGGCAAACATATACTGGTCACTAATGTACAATACTTTTGGTCAACTGACTTTTTGAATAGTTATATTTCCTGCACTAATGCTTGCGAGCAAAACTAAGCTCATCCAATGAACACAAAGAACAGCCACCATAATTGATCATGCAGCTAATACTCAAGTTCTCATGAAGTGGATGTAAAGTGTACTAAACAGAATTGGCCTGACAAACATGTGATACCCAGATTTGAGACCTGTTGCTGACATATTTCACCTAACAAATCACCTTTTCCCTTCATAATTTTCTGTTCTCTTCTGCCTGTACTATAAGTACTCTTACCAATCTGGTCACCCACGACAATCAACAAGAATATTTTCTCAACTTAGATCACTTTGTTCATGTGCATGGCAGTTAAAAGCATTGCAGGAGAGCGCATTAGAACTTTCAGGGCCTAAGCACAAAAAGCAGGCTCTCTCTATGTCTGTTGTACAGATGAAAATATGCAATAACAACATAAGCAAACATCTTAAGTAACTAAAAATGGATGACAAAATATCTGGCATAGCATAAAACACTGTAAATAAGTGCATCAACAATTAAAAACAAAACAGGAAAATCTGATACCTAACCCTCAACATCCTCCTCTTATATCTGATTTGAATTTCACTCATCTAAATTGCAAATAAAGTGAAAAGGGGAGGCAATCAAATAAAAGCAAAAGGCTAGCACTCCCCTCACTAATTCCAAGAACCTAGAATCAATACCAAAATCAAATATGAGTAGAATAAAGCAATTAAAACCATATCTAGGCCATAATTGAGGGAAAATGTCCACAAATAAAGCATGTAATTTAAGACTTAACAATTCCCCCCACACCTAGTCAATGCTTGCCCTCAAGCATTCAAAAACTCAAAAGTCAAAATCAATCATAGAATAGCATAATATCATAGCCCAAACAATCCACATTTCCTTAACAATCTCATCAAAATCAGGATATTCAAGACTTGACAATCCTCACATAGGTAATCGTGTATGCGCCCTCAACACTCAAGATGCTTAATAGGGATATGTACGCTCCAACCAACACCATAGAAAGAAATTACCATAAGACACAAGAAAATGAGAGGTCCCTGAATCTGAATGCGCCAATCAAACAAAAGCAAGAGGCTACAGCTCCCCTCGCTAAGCACATGAAGTCACCACTTTTTTAATGACAATACTCTTATTAAAGATCCAGCTTGAGTTCCCCAATTATCAGAATAAATAACACACAAGAAAATGAGGGGTCCCTGAATCTGAATGCACAACAAAGAAGGAGCTCGATAAAAGAACGAAATAAGAAATTTCAGCTCTTTGGTGAGTCTGAAAGATGCAATTTTTCCAAGCAGAGGTTATTTCACACTAACAAGATTTCAAACATCCAAGGAAATAATTAACACAGGAAGACAAGCAACATGGAACTAGGAAGAGGAGCAAAAAACCAGTGGGTAATGAAGGGAAAATGCTCGACTGATCTTGCCACCCCCCCCCCCCAAAAAAAAAAAAAAAACAAACAAACAAACAAAAAAAAAGCTAGACTGATGGTTGAGAAAAGAAAGGTAAATAATCCCAAATCAGACTAATGGAAAAAGAAAAAGGATAAAAACATATGACAGGGTAGGACATAGATCCAGTTCGATATGTGAACCAAGTATAGTAACAGACAACGGTCCCAACAAAGATTTTAGGTTCGTTCTTGTCTGAGAATGAGTTAGGAATTAGGAAAGCTCACACAAAGATACTTCTAACCTTGCAAATTCAAACAAGACTTTGCATTTTTTTTTTATTGTAAATTACCCTGGGACCATAAAGTCTTGTTACGTCAAAAACTTGTCTACGACCAATTCATGTATCTTATCGAGGAATTCATCCTACGTAACAGACTCAATGTAGAAACAATCTTACACAAGTAGGTCTAGATGCTAAAAGCATAAACACATATCGACTTCTTATTGCAAATGCCGCAAAGGTCTAGGCCTGCTCACGTAAGATTTTTCTTTTTTTTCCCCGGGTCAGTTCATGTAAACAAAATTAAGCTATAGTACAGCAAAATTTCAAAAGGCATACCTTTCGGAATCAAATTCTCAACAGTGTCCAATGGATTAAGATCACAAACAGCACCAATCCTTTTCTCGTTTTCGCATCAATAACCAATCAAATTCACCATGTTTGGATGAGACAACATCCTTGGGTGCTGGAGCAAGAACAATTCATCCTAACAAAAGGAAAAAAAATGAAAAAAATAATTAAAAAAAAAACCCAGATATTTTTTCCTCTTTTTCATAATAAGAAGAAAGGGATTTTAACATCAAAGCAGTACCATTAGTCGATTATGATTAGCGGAGAAGTCAGTCCTGGATTCATCGACGGGTTCCCATACTTTAACAGTCACATAGTGGGTGGAGCCCACTTGCTTCCGCTGAATTTGGCCGCGATATACGTTGCCAAACTGGAATTTTCCAATGAAATTCTCTTTGCTAAAACCATCAGTGAATTTTTCTAGTTCTTCGTAGGTGAATCTTTTGTGGAATTTGAGCTCCATCCCACCATAAAAATAAACAGGAAAAAAAAAGTGAACTTTCAGCTTTGCGGAGGACAACAAATCAGTGCAATGAACAAGGGTTCTGATACTACTACCCTTCTGAGTTATGACCCTAAACCTAAAGCAAGCAGAGTCGGGACTTGGGAGTTGGGACCGAGGAACGCCAATTTCAGCTGTTTTGTTGTTGCTGAACTTCAGATCAGGGTTGTAATCGACTTTGTACGAGGAAGCCGACGACGCCGAGTTGCCGCGTCCAACGGGAGCAGTTTTCTTTTAATATCAGTTTGGGACTCGGAAAACAGGACCACTAGAAACCTTCCAGGTAGTGCTGTTATACGATTTGGGTAGCTCGCGAGCCGAACATGACCCGACTCGTTAAAGCTTGAGTTCGCCTCATTTATGATAATAAACGAGTCGAGTTCGAATCTAAAGGAGAGTCATTTAATAAACGAGTCGAGTAGAACCCGACTCGCGAGCTACTCGAGAGGCTCGAAATTGAGGGGTAATATTGTCATTTCATTATTTTTGCTAATAAGATGTGTCCGAGAATTGTTTCTTTCTTCTTCTGTTCTTCATTTCAATTGCCCTAAATCCCTAATTCAACTCTTCAATTCTTTCCCACAGCACTGCCCAAGTTCCTAATTCCGAAACCATCTCATTGCCGATCCGTGCAGGGCTCGGCCTCCACAAGCTAATCGCCGCCCTCCTCCACCTCCACTGGTCACCACCACCTCCACAAGCTAATCCTCCACCTCCTCCACAAACTGATTTCCAAATCTTGAAAGGTAATTACGGCCCCTTCCTTACTGATCAAGAACATTTCTTTCTCTCCGCTTATTCCTTCCTTTTCATAGTCATTTAATTTTGTTGGGGCAGGCCATGTTCTCTGAAATGTTAGGACATCTAATTTATGGTAAAAAGTGAAAATGCAAAAACATGAAGGTAAACACTTATATGCTGAGGTATTCGGTTTAAAAAAATTGTGTTGGCATTTTGAGTTTTATGCGATGGATTTATTTCACGGTTCGAATGGATTGGTGTCATATCCCTTAGATGAAAGGAAAGGTGAACACATAGGAAAGTAGAGATTGAAGCTTTTCAAATTACAGCTCAAAATTAAGCAGCAAAATGTACTGGATATGTGCATTCAGATTTATATATGCTTTCTCATCCGTTGTATTATTTAGATATCATTTATTAGACCCTCATCTTCTCCAGGGGCACTTGGATATTTGGCGCGTATATGAATTAAATCTCTAGAAGCACATCAGACTCACAACTTTGCTACAAGCTAATTTGGCTTTACGTGAAAAATCAGATTCATATCAGTGATGAGTTGATCCCGGATAGATGTATGTTTAAGCAACTAGGATTGATTAGGATTATGCATCAGTATTCCGCAAATGATTTCAATATTTAATTATCTCTTGTTGAAAAGCTTGCCTGGTAAAATTTGAAGATAAAACTTAGCTTCAGATATATTAGTACATGGGGTGAAAAAAATGCTAAACTGATTTTGATGAAACTGAGTTGTTCTGATCATCTATAAACTGTGAGAATGAAAAACTAAAAGCAGATTTTAGATAATTCCTTGATTTACAGTGGTATTTTTGAAGTCCAGAGAAGGTTAAGAATTCTATGGTTCAAAAACATGAAGTGCACTTCCTTTCTTTGTTAAAGAGTTAACCGAGTCAAGTCTTTCTTTGTTTCAAGTCGCTGTCCAGATTGGGTACGAAAAAAAAAATTTCTGATTTTTTTTGGTGCAAACATTTTTGTTGCAATTAGGGTGAATTAGTGTTATTTGGAGCATATGGAGTATACTGTGGTCAAGACCTCTTAATGTTGGTCGTGTCCCTGACTTGTGCTTCTTTGCATTTCAATGCCAAATTTCAGGAAATCAAATTGAGGGTTCAATTTTTGTGATTATAGATTGGGCAGATTGGGCAAGCACTCAAGGCATCAGCCTGCACATCCACCAGCTTCCTCTTTGGTGAAGCTCGTGGCTGCTATCATCTCAGGGGAGCAAATTTGTTAAGACATGAGCCTCTTGTTTTGTGTCTCTCTGTCTTCTGTTTTTTCTCTTTTTAATTAATGTATGGCATATCACATGTATTAGTCGAAATAGTTGAAAACTGGAAACCAGAAAACTGGAAGTATGTAAATTGAAGGGTGGGATTGCATTGCATTTTCTATTTCTTATCACTGCCTTGAAAAAATGAAAATTGTTGGCTTGATATAGTATGCTGTTACTTGCTGAAATCTCAGTCTAAGAGGTCTTCTTGTCATGTTTTCCCACTATTTTGGATTTATAGGGACAGGAATTTTGTTTTGATGCACGGTGCACCAAGGAACTTACTATTTTGTTATGTGATTAAGTAGTAGTATTCTAGTACTTTGACTTAGTGTTCTTTTAGCATGGTGCATGCTATATTTAGGGGTGTTACGTATCAAAATCCATGTTTTATATGCTTAGAGGTGTTATCAAATTCAAGTTAGAATGGCCGGGATTTTAATCTTCATACAAGTACTTGAAGTCTGGAATTTAATCTTTATACTTACTTTTCATTTAATAAACATATTTTCTCATAGAATTTGTGTTTTTGTGGCCTTGATTTTGTAATGTGTAAAGCTGATGAACCTTGTGCCATTTATTTTCCATTTCTCTTTGAACCCTTCTTTTGCATTTATTATTTACTAATTGTTTGTTTTCTTTTCTTAATAACAGGTATGTATAGTGCTTTTAATTCCTACCAAGGTTCATCATCAAGTCCAGCTATGAAGCAAACGAATGGAGCTGTAGATCAAGATATTAATTTTGAAGAAAATGAAGATGAAATGAGTGAAGAAGGGTTAGAAATAATACAAGAATAGCTCAATGTAGGAGGAGAAGATCAACAAGGTGATGGTGGGGAACCGACAAAACCTTTTGAGAAAAAGTAAAGGAAAAAGAAATCATCAATTCGGGACGATATGAAGATTGTGAAGTTGGACAGCGGGATGGAAAAGGTGCAATGCAATCATTGCAAGGAGTATTTTGCGAAGAGTACAACTGGGGCTATCTCTCAACACAAGCGGCATCTAAAATCATGTCTACAAAAGAAGTTGGCAATAGGGGAGCAAACCAAAATGAAGCAACAAGTGTTGTCGTTTACAGAAGGGCCATCCGACGGCATAAGCTCCGTCACAAATTTTTCGTATGATCATGCCAAGGTACGAGAGCTTGCTGCCCATATGGTACTTGTACATAATATCCATTTTCTATGATGGACCATATTGTGTTCAACAAATTCATGAAATCTGTATCCCCTTTTTATAAGAAAATTACCCGACAAACTGTCAAAGAAGATTATGTTGCTACTTATGAAATTGAGAAAAGAAAGTTGAGATCAGTGTTGAAAGTAGTTAGTAGAGTTAGTATAACAACTGATTTATGGAAATCTGGGCAAAAAATTCAGTATATGGTTGTGACTGAGCATTTTGTTAACTCTGATTGGGTGCTATAGAAATGTGTTTTGAATTTTTGTAATGTTCCTCCTCCTCATACGGGAGTGATTATTGCTGATGCTTTGAGTAAATGTTTCATTGATTGGGGGATTGAAAATAAGATTTGTAGCATAACTGTCGACAATGCTTCATATAATGATGTTTGTATTAGGAGACTTAGAGAGGACTTTTCTTTAAGAAAAAGATTAAGTATTGGTGGAAAAAATTTTCATGTGAGGTGCTGTGCTCATATACTTAATCTTCTAGTACAAGATGGTCTAAGTCAAGTTGGTGATGTGATTGAAACTGTTAGAGAAGGGATCAAGTACTTAAATAATTTTGAGACTCGCCTTATCCAATTTGCCAAAATTGCAAAACAACTGCAGTTGCCCTCTAGGAAATTGATTCTAGACTGTCCAACTAGATAGAATAGCACATATCTCATATTGGCTGCAGCAATTGAGTTCAAAGATGTGTTTCCAAGATATGAGGATATTGACCTTGGTTTTCACTATGTTCCAAGTGAATACGAGTGGTTAAAAGTTGAAGAAGTTTGCAAGTTTTTGGGCATCTTCCATGAAATCACTAACATGATTTCTGGCTCCAACTATCCAACTTCTAACATCTTTCTTGTAGAGCTTTATAGGATTAAAGAGCTTTTAAATGAAAAAGCTCTTGATATTTCTGATCATACTAGGGCTATGTTTGTGAGTAGGTCAACAAAACTTGACAAATATTGGGGAGAAACCAATGTACTGCTCTCGTTAGGTGCTATAGTTGATCCGATGTATAAAATGGTACTCATTCATCATTCTTTTTCGGTTATTTATGGCGAGGAACCAACTGGTGAGAGAATTTCTGAGATGAAACAGCTTCTTTATGAGCTTTATAATGAATATGTTGAAGCTCATATCTCATATCATACCGGAGAACCAGCCAGTCAGCCAGTAAAACGGAAATATAGTAAAGTTTGTAGCTCTTCTGCTTACTCTCAAGGGAATGTTAAGAAACTTGGAGTTCCTATTCTAACTAGAAAGGAAAATTTTCTGATGCATGTTAGTGAAATTGACAAGGCACCACCTGAAAAATCAGATTTAGATGTTTATTTAGAAGAAGGTAGGTATGCCTGTGATGCATCTGCTAATTTTGATGTCTTGGGTGGTGGAAGGGAGAAAGATGGAGGTTTCCAATATTGTCAAAGATGGCTAGTGACATACTTTCCATTCCAGTTACAACAGTGGCCTCCGAATCTACCTTTAGTGCTGGTGGTAGAGTAATTGATGATCGGCGAGCTTATTTGTCTATTGAGACTGTCCAAATGCTACTTTGTGGAAATGATTAGATTCGCAACCTTCATGGATTAAAAAGAAAGTCTCGTGTAACCTTCTACTACTAGTTTATTTGATGGAATGCTTTAATTCATTGTAAAATGTAATATGTCTTTTTTTAGATAATATAGTGACTTTGATGTTTTTATTTTGTAGGATCCATCGGATGTTGCCGAGTCATCTATATTCTATGAAATTGAGCTTCCTGAGAATTGAATCAAGGCCAAAATCTGGTGGAGTTCCTTGTTGTCCTTTAGTAAGTTGAAGTCGGCTAGTTTGCTATAGAAAAGAGAAAATTTTATGTTTTTTCAGTTTTCAATGTGGCTGTATTTTGGCATGTATGGCTATTTTTGGGACTTGATATGCATTGTTACCTAGAGGTCTAATTTTTTCTATTTTTTCGTTGTGTTCATTAAATGCTGATGATTGAATATTGGTGTCTCTTTAGCCTTTCTGTTTGTTTCTCCCATTCAGTTCTTTTGTTTAATTCTCTGGAATTCTGCTTGTTTACCTAATGAACTTGGCCACGACATTTATCTCTATGAGGTTAATCTTTGTTAAATGCCCTTGAAATCTGTAGGAAACTTTTAAAAATTTTTCGAGGAAATTATAAACATGAATAAACATTCCTTGCACTTTATGCTTGTTGCTGAAACAAGCTGCAAAAAAATTAAATTTGAGATGATGATAACCTGGAATTATGAAGCAGGAAAAATTTGTTTAAGGCCAAAATCTTGGCATGCATGGCTATTTTGGGAATTGATATGCACTGTTAGGCTCTTGTTATAGGATGCATACTCTATTCTGCTGTCATATCTAGTCTGTTTCATGTTTTCTTTTATGTTCTGTTGGTGTTATTGGACTGTTCTCGTAGTTATTTGGACATTCTGCTTGTGTTTCCTTAGAAGATGTATGTATGATTTATGGCAAAAGTGACAGGTCTTTTTTATTTCCTCTGTTTTTCTTCTTCTTTTGGGGGTGGAGGGACATAGATTTGCTGGTTTTGCAATTCCTTCTTTTCAATTTGAGTGAGTCTTTCAGTTTTCCTCTGTTTCTTGCTGAATTATGCATTACTAAGGTTGTCCACTAGCTATCACTATATGATACCAATTAGTTATGTGATCCTTGAATTCTCCTTATATTGGAGTTTTGAGATTTGACCTTATACTATAACAAGGATGGTGAATTATGGTTAAATCGGTTGTTGCTTAGATGAGATTGTTGAGAATTGTTAGTAATTATTGTCATCATGTCTTTTGCAGGTCAACATCAAGGGAGAGATAGTCGTGCAAATTTTCTCTGGCTTCCTACATTTAGATAATTGACTGATTAGGATGGAATAATCTTGGACATGTTTGAATTATTTTTGGTGCAGTCTTTGTTCCATGTCGAAGGTTTCTCTTTTATTGTTTAATGTTTTAGTTGATGTTAATTGATATTAGAAAAGGACAGTAATTGGAACAATGCTTTGCAACTTCTACGCAATTAAAAATTTTTAATGAATAAATTGACGAACTCGAGCTTGAGTTCGAGCTTAACGAGTTCGACTCGATTGTGTTAATCAAGTCGAGTCGAGCTTGAGCTCGAGCTTAACAGCGGTTTAATCGAGTCGATCTTGGACTCAGTCTTCAACTCATTAATGGTTTCAAGCGAGCTCGAGCCAGCTCGAACTTGCGTGCGAATCTAGTTCAAGCTTCAGGTGTTTGGGCTCGACTTGGCTCGAATAACAGCACTACTTCCAGCGGTTCGAGAAAAAGAATTCTTCCTTTCCAAAATTTGGTCACTAGAAAAAAAATTTAGGAGAAAATGGTAAGTCAGTGATGGTCGCGATTACCAGGAAAAAAATGGGAAGTTTGATACTTGTTTTTGTTTGGATTGGTATTTTTCCACAAAAATTTTTATATTTTTCATAAATACATTTCCTAATCAACTTTTTACCTCACATACATCAAATTGTTACAATATATTTTTCTACAAAAAACTTTAAAAAATAGCAATCCAAACATAAAGTTTTCTTTATCTCTATTTCCCCTTAGTTTGGATTGCTTTTTTTGGCCTAAAAATTTGTGCTTGCATCATCGACACAAATTTCAATCACCTTTTTATCTCACATACATCACAACAAAAAAGTGCTACAGTATTATTTTCAACAAATTATATAAGATTTGAGCTTGTTCTCAGTTGGTTGCTTTAAATAATTAAAGATTCTAATTTTCATAATTAGTTTTTGTGATATTCTTGATTACTTTTATATCCTGATTATAAATTTTTTTAATAATCGAAAAAGCTAAAATCTATAATAGAGTAGTTTTTACTGATTTTGATTATTCTCTATAATCAATTTTTATAATCAAATTTTATAAAATCTGAAGCATATAATCAGATTTTATAGACTCTAAAGCAACCAAGAACAAGACCTTTATAGGAAGAAGAAATATAGGAAAGCAAGGGAAAGTGCAAGGAAATTAAGGCTCTATTCGGATAAGCAAATTTTTTTCAAAAACTATTATCCGAAGTTTTTCAATAACTTTTTTTTTTGGGAGTATACACTGTACAGTAATACTCGAAGTACAACACACGACTCTAAAAATACACACAATTTCAAATACATCTAAAAAAATAGATAAAATTATACCCTTTTTCCTTTTTCACCCACTACTTCAAAGGAAAAAAAAGTCTTTTTTATCATATTTTCATTACAAAGAAATTATAGAAGTAAAAGGAGACAAAAAGGTACCGATTTGCGGCATAGTAAACCTTTTTATTGTCAAATGAATTGCAATTTACTTCCTAAAGTGCAAATCGCCTAAATACAACCTTGATTATCTTACCTAAAGCCACAAAGTGCTCAAGTGTTTGACTATTTGGATAGATATTATTTGCATAAAAATTGGTTACTTACATTACAAACACATCTTTCAATACATATTTTTGTCTTCCTAACTACATTTTTATCCAAACACACACGTAATCTCAACCAAAAGAGGGGAAGGGAGGCAAGAGGAAGGGGAAGGAGGAGCAAGGATGGGGAGCAAAGGGAAAAGAAAATAGAAGAGAGGGGGGAAGGAACGAGAGGAAGAAGGAAGAGGAATAGTTAGTTTCAATTGAAGGAGCAGAGGGAGAAGGAATTTCAGAGAGGAGAAGGAGGAGGGAGGAAGAAGGAAGGGAAGGAGGAGAAAGGAGAAAAAGAGAGAGGGAGTAGAGAGGAGGAAGGGGAGATGGGCTAAGTGCGATTAGGTAGAAAGGAGAAGAGGGTGGTGGTGAAAATTAATAAATTTGAAAAAAAAAGTCAATAAAATTTAAATTTTAAAAAACCTCAAAATACATATTAAAAAATACTTAATTCATACGACTCATTTACAATACAAAGTTTTTCAAATATAATACTACAATAAAAATTTTTAAAACACCCTAAAAAAATTCCTAACTCACACTAACCCATAATTTCTTTCCACTTGCTATTGCCTTTAAAGACTTTATTGAGATGGAAGGCAGTGTGATGAAGAAAAAAAGGAAAAATTGTCATGTATAAGTTGTCTACATGGACTTTCATGCTCGATATTTATTGATATGATCAAAACATTTTACCTTGCAGCAAATTATTTCAGCTAGTGATTCTAACATTGAGAATCAATTCGCTAATCGACTTACTATTGCCCTTAAACACTTCTGCTGATAATACTTTAGGCTCAATTTGGGAATTTGGGAGAGAAAAGAAAGAAATGATAAGTTAGGAAAGAAAAGAAAAGAAAATAAATCTTTTTCTTCTCACGTTGATTGGCAGTTTAGAAAAGAAAAGAAATGATTTTGGACACATTAGTTATTATGATTTTATTATTTGACAATTTATAGGTTAAGTTGGCATTTTGAAAAAAATTTACAAAGATTAAATGAATCTTTCCTTCCATTTCTTCCCCTTTTTGGAAGGAAAACTTTTTAATCAATTTATCCCTCCATTTCTTTCTACTTTTCTTTCCTTTCTTCCCACTTTAAATTCCCAAATAAGGAACAATTTTAAATTTTCCTTCTTTTCCCTTCCTTTCTCTCCAAATCTCAACTCCCAAACTTAGCTTTAATTTGCCATGTTGCATGCCATTTTCATCTTTTGATTTGAAGAATATTCTCATAAATAAATCTTTTCAAGAAAATCAGGAAAAGTGATATGTTAGATGGTCAATTTATGAGGGCTATGTAATTTATGGTAACTTATTTGTAAAGAAAAATTGCATGTTTCCTTTAGGGTACTATTTCTTCAGTATGTATTTCTTAAGAGTAATTTTTTTATACACTGTCAGTGTATACACGAGCAGGTATAGATGTATGCCACGTAATCTAATTTCAAATTTGAAATCCACCTTTTGCATAGGTGGCATTCATCTACACCTGTTAGTGTAAAAAATCTACCACACTGACAGTGGATGAAAACTTAATCCATTTCTTAAAGCTGAAAAACAAAAAAACTTTCTGTCGTTAGACTAACATATAGAAAAGTCGCCTATGGTTTCAAATCGTATATTTCGGTACTTCATGGTTTGAACTAATGTGAAAATTAACAAAAATCATTAAAACTAACGTGTTTGAGTTGGAATTTAGTTTTTTAACACAAATTTTGACCTAATATGCCTATTTTACTTCTCAGACCTTAATAAAACCCCAAATTAGTCATGAATTTGTAGGAAACAAGTTAGATAAAAATAAAAAAATCAAGATGAATTAACAAAGTTTGCAATTGCAATATTTTCTTAGAGGTTATTTGTAAGAATTTAAAATAGAAAAATTAGAAAAAATAGTAATACCTTAATATAGTGAAGAAAAATTAGGAAACTAGTTGATACCTTTACATTTGAAATTTGCAATTATAATATTTTCTTAGTGTGTATTGTAAGAATTTTAAAAAAAATTGCAATTGCAGTATTTTCTTAGATTGTGTATTGACAAGTATCGGGCCTATGCAATAATAAATATCTACTCCAGAAAATATGAATTTTGAATACAATGATAAGTAGAGTCGTATCCACAGAGACTGAACTGATTTATTTCATTCTAAAGCAATAAATAAAGGGGGGATTCTTGAAAAGTTAAACTAACTAATAACTCTAATAAAACAAATATACAAGAACAAATGAAATTAGAGTTGGAAATTGAACGAGCTGCTCGTGAACTCGACTCGTTTAACCTCGTTTGAGTTCGATAAAAGCTTGTTCGAGAAGTTAAACGAGTCGAACTCAAACATAAAATCCGGTTCGATAAGTTATCGAACGAAATCGAGTTTTGTTCGCGAACGCTTGTTAGTATTCGTGAACAGGGATAAAATAGTTTTTTATTCAGAGTTTTGTTTGCGAACGCTCATTAGTGTTCAAACATAGAATCAGCTCGTTTGTTCAACTCGTTTGTTCAGCTTGTTTAGCTTAAATGACCTGAGCTCGAGTTCAAAATTTAATTAACGAACCGACTTCGAACAATTTTTTCAACTCTGTTAACAAACGAACACTAGTCAAACTCGAACAACAAATGAACAGAGCTCAAACTATAAAAGCTCGACTCTGTTCGGTTCGTTTACAGCTCTAAATGAAATCTAAAGAATGATAATAAATGCTCTAGCCAAACTTTTCAGACACAGCCCATATATTCGATCATTGATGCAAAGATAGTTCACTCAATTTATTAACAGGTTGGTTATAGTCGTCAACAAATTCTGATGACCAACTTTTTCTTAGTTTATTCATAATTAAAGTACGACCATTAATAATTACCCCTAATTAGGAAATAACCTTAGGTAGACTGTAGGATTTAATTACTCAATTGCATTAAGAATTAAAAAAGTCCAAACCCTAACCAATAAACACGATACGAGGGTTTATTTAAATTATACATTCCCCTAACATGTGGTAACGTTAGATACCACTAATATTAACCAATTAAACAATTACGGATTTAGTAGATTAATTTGGTAGTAGATTATTAAGTTATTTTGAATATCGGGTACTTGACATTCAACTAACAAAATGATCACAAGAACATAAAATAGAGAATGTACAAATGTTAAGGAGTTAAATAAACATGTAATAAATCATTTAGATCTCATAGATAATTGGAACTACGTCACAAATAATTGGAATTGCGTCGTTGCATTGATCTTTAATTAGACTAAGAATTTAGCCACGCCTCATGGAGAAAATTTTGCATAAAATTGAAGAGAAAATCTGCAACACCATCTCAGTGGTATTGAAGTAAAAACTAGCGATATTTGCCTCGTTTCCTGTTTGTCGCCTCCAAATAGAATAGCCTAGAAACAGTTGGCAACTCTCGGGAATAGTCATAATCAAGATGAATAGTTGAGGCCAAGGAATAGTCCAACGCAACAATGAAATAATCGAAGTACTAATCAATAGGAAATTCCTAATAGGACTCAAACTAGTAGTTTCCTAGTCTAAAGGGTATTCTAATAATAATAAAAACTAATCACCCGTTTGGTTGCCACACCGGAATAGCAATGACAATCACTATCAGAAACTCTTCAATCGCAATAGGTTTATGCTATTCCTTTTCAGATGTTTGGTTTGGGGAAAGCAATGGGAATGATTATTGATTTTCTTGTTTGGTTTATTCAGAGTCATCAATGGGAATGGAAACTCAATTGAACAATTATTTTCCTGTCCAACATTAAACAAAATAAGATTTATACATAAAATTAATGCTGTAACCATTAATATATTTTTAAATTTAATCAAGTCTTTTATAATACATAAAGACCTTCTACAATAATAAATTACCAACGGTTTCTTTGTTATGCATAAATTACTAGTTGTTTTTTTGTTAAAGGTGTTCTACCTTAAACTACCAGGTGTATTTGGCCTTTTAATCTTCCACAGCAAAAATTTACAGAAACCTACTAACTTTAATTACCTGAGCCAAGTACTTAGGTGCTTTTGTCTATTTATGGCTTTTCTCCACAAAATATATACTGTCCTAATATTTATTAACATGTTCATTAAAGAGAAAATATACAGAAACTAGTGTTAAACTATTGATATGATCAAACTTGAAAAGGGAATAAAAAAAATCAGCTATGACAAATGCATATATGAGAAGGTGAAATGTCATGCAAAATTTACCAGCTGTTTATGGTCACTTTAATTAACTGCTCGCTGTTTATGACTTTTCTCTACTTAAAATTAATATATATTTTCCTAATATTTTTTACGTATTCATGAAAGATAAAATATACATAAACTAGTGTTAAAATATATATATATGATTAAACATGATAAAGGAATAAAAAAAATTCAACTATGGTAACAGGATATATAAGAATGTGAAATATTATGCACAAATCATCAGCTGTTTCTTTGTCAAAAGTATTCTACCTTAAACTACCAACTGTTTCTTTGTTAAAAGTATTCATTCTGATTTCGATTTCTACCCATGGCAGATGAATTTGGTCATCGTATTTAGGATTAGGCAAAATATCTCCATCGTATTTAGGATGACTACAAGATCTGATGTACAAACGTGAAATTTAAGGGATGGGGAAGAGAAATATGAAAGGAAAAGTGAGAGGAAAGATGAGGAAGAGAAAACAAAGTTGCAATTGATTGAGGAACAAAACCCTCCAATATACTCAGGAATGACGTTTGCAGAATTTTAACTTTTCCATACCCATAGATTGATTCCAATAGTTGTCAACCAAGCACTATCAAACGGAATCAATCCCTTGCAAGCCTATTACCTCCAACCAAACGGGTGGTAAGAAAGTTTTCTAATCACAACCGAACTACTAATTAGCAAAGGCAAAGAATCTGTCCACCGGCACTTTACTGCAATTAAGTGTGTCCTGCATCCAAATACAACCATACATTACTAAACAAGCAGGAAAATTCACTACAACAGGCTAAGAACTTCATTACAGCTAACAATTTGGTGAGCCCTGAATCCAATATCATCTCCCACGCCAAGGTTAAAAAAAAAATCTAATTATTACTGAATAAAATTCCCTCCCCCTCCCCCCAAAAAAAACACTTTTCTTTTTTCTGGCTAAAGGGGCATTGAAAAACGGCAAAAATTGAATCTTTTTAAGTACTAATTACCTTTCTCAACGAGATTATACAAAGTATCAAGAGGGGGCACCGCGTACACAGCTCCCAATTTGTCATCAGCCTCACGACATGCAAACATCTTCAATGTCATAAAACCAGGGTGCTTGCTACATTGTTCGTGCTGAAGTAGGTATATTCCATCCTAACACACACCAAAAAAACAAAAAAGTCCTTAACTGGTGGGAAAAACCAACGGAAGAAAAAAATAAAAATAGAAAAGTCTAGTGATTGATTGCCAGACAAAAAAAAAAAAAAGGAAGGAATCATACCAAAAATCTTCCTCTGTTAGCTTCGGATTTATCGTCCCATATCGGTTTCTCTTATCTTGGTCCCTCGTATGTCTTCGTATTCGACAAGATAAATTTTGCTGAATTGGAACTCCGCTATCAAGCTTTGCTAGTCAAAATTACCAGCTAAACTCCCTATGTGCTCAATTGAAGTAGTCGACATCCGGGAGAGTCTCGTATACTCCGGCATGTTTTCGACTTCGGCTCTGTTTATCAACCCCTAGTCTGATGTAAATAATAAATATTAGCTTTGCTAATTTTGGGGAAGCAGTTAAAAAGGCCTCCCCAGGAGTCTTCTTTTAAATAAGGGATAATTTCAGAAACCTCCCCTGAGATTTCTTATAATATCACTTAGCACCCTTGAACTTTTTAAAATCTCACTTACCTCCCTTATTAATTTGCCAAAATTAAATATTCCTATCAAAAGTCATAAATTGACAACATTACCCTTGATTTTGATAAGTATTTAACTAAAAAGTCAAACCAAAAATAAATTTTCAAACCAAAAATGTATATCAAAAAAATTACTATCTAATAATGGTCTATAGTTCTAACATCGAGATCATGTTAGGATAAAAAAAAATGGATAAATTAAATCTAGTTAAATTCAACCACTTAGAAGGATTTTAGTGACTAACTAACATCTTAAAAAATTTCATGAATAGTTATAATTAAGCAATTCAAAATAAATTTTTGAAAAATATGTTTTAAAACATGATGTAGTTTAAGTTGCATTGATAACTAAAATAATCTCTTTATATGTATAAATTTTTCATGGTGTAATTTTTTCAAGATATAAATTTTTCTTTTGTTTTAGTACAACTAAAATAAATAGTTTAAGTCAAGAAATTACACCTTATAAAAATTTATTCTTGATTTATCTTTTATTGTTGTTGTAAACTTCATAAATAGGATAATACAAGGGTAGTATTGAAATAAAAGTTTTATCTTTATTGTATTTCTTTCTAAGGGGTTACAATGTTACAAGAAATGTCAATTCAAGGGAGGTAAATGAGATTTTAAAAATTTCAGGAGAGTTTAGTAATATTATGAGAAATCTCAGGGGAGGTTTCTAAAATTATCCCTTAAAATAATGGATGTGCCCTGCACTACGAGTTAATTGTACTTGTAGGCTACGTTTTCACATTGTGTATCGTTTTTGGTATACCGTTGTACCGTCTACCGTGTCTAGAAAGCAAAGCTAATTATTACTTACTAGGAGGCACAACCGCAGCGTTGCGCGGAGGAATAGATAACATGTATGCCCATTTAGGTATGGATAAGTAGACATTACATGAATAGTAATAATGTCACGGAATTAAATATCTTGTGTTTGAGATATATACGTTTTATTTGTCCAAATCCGTATACCTTGCACATTAATCATTAATATATATGTGAACGTCAAGAAGAAGATAAGCATTTGATCCAATTAATATTTAGTGATAAAATAAAAAACAATATAAAAGACAATAGAACTTTGGAGATCAAGAATGCAAATTTTGAGTTTATGATAGAACAAGGAGGAAAAAGTGGAACTCAAAACAAGGTTAAAATCTATTTAAGACTTTTAGAAGTACAAACAAGATACTGGCACAGTGCATCAGACAGGAACAATTGCATTAATAATTTGGAGTCTACTAACATAATATTTAGATCCTGAACGTGTGATGCCAAGGGTACATAATTTCTATTCCATTGGCTCCAAAGCTTAATACAGCAAATGAAGTACTCCAATATTGTAAATTCTAGTTCCACTTGTTAGAACAATGTTTAGAGTCCGAAACTCAACTAATTTCTGGTCAGTGTGCTCTAGAATTTTCTACAGGTAAAAAGCAAGACATAAGAATGTAAAAGGATTATGCTACAAAACAGAAGCATCTGTTTGAAAAAAAAAAAGTATAGATACCATGTTGTATCTAAATCTTGGAATACAAACTTGATAGAATCCATTTAGCAACATTAGATGATGCCTACAGAATCGATTGATAGACGATGTAATGAATCCTAAACTTGCATCAATAGTGATACCATCTGTAGCACAGTAATAGATGCGTTAGTAAAATATATCAAGGAAGGTACCATAAAAAAAAATCCATTGTGAAATGGAAATTTACACTTCTTTTGAGACTGGTGGTGTGTAGGAAAGCATCGGTAAGTGCAATGTTCACTGTGTCCAAATTAGATTTTGAGTAGCAAAGAAAGTAAAAACATCGTAGATGAAGTTCCCTCTATTTTGGGGGAAAAAAAAAAAGAAATCATATAGCCAAAAAGTGTTCTGTTCTTCTTCAAAACAATAATTCAGAACTTCTAATTTCCAATGAGCAAACCATGATAAACCATGATAAACTATCCATCTTCAAAATAATTAGCAACTACCATTTCATTAGGGATCTCCTGAAATGAGATAGACAGGTTAGTTATCTATTAAAGGGACAAAGGTGAGCATCAATTTAATAGAAGATGACCTGTTTTCTGGTGCTTGTGCAGAGCAAAACATAACACTATGGTCATCCATTGACCATGAAACCAATCTCTTCTTTTCTGTTCATTATATGTATAGCTCTTTGAGTAGTCCACATTCTATAATGATGCAAAAAATATATAAAAAGCCACCTGTTTCTTCGAATATCACTAAGGTGATATATACATTATTCTGTAACCACTGCTCAATCGGTGCAAATGAAAATAGTGAGGGTTCACCGATATATTTTACAACCATTGGATATGCTTCAAGGAAAGACCTCTTCACATGGTAAGTTGTCTCTCCATAAATATTTTTTTTACAGCAGTTGCTACATAAATCTTTTTATAGGCCAAGGTGCAAAGATAAATTTTATCCCTTCTCAACTACCTCCCATTTTCTAAAAGGGTTTATTGGCTTAATTATAGGTGGTTAATATCAAGGGTATCTCAGTTCTATACTTTCAGCATATTTCAAAACTGATCACTCAAAGCAAGGAGCAAAAACAAGGAAAAGTTTAATGTGCCACCAAAGAAAGAAGATGATGAATGTATTTTAAACTGACAATAAGCATAGCATATTTAAATAAGAAGTCAAACTACAAGGACAAACATTAAGTACAAGAGCATTGTAATTGGTTGAAAATATATGAAACAAATAAATAGAGGAAAGCAAGAAATACCTCCCTCAATACTTCCAAACAAAGCCAACATAGATAAATTTATTTATAAATGCAATACTTGGGAAACAAGCAAATAGTTCAAAACTTTTCCCAACAATATTTGCATTACTGTAACCACAATGATCTCAATCACCACGTGTTACATGGTTGAACTGACTATTCTATCCTGTAAAGATAATTATTTAAATATTCTTATGAAAATCACAAACACGCAAGTGGCATATTAGTCTTAAAAATTTATTGAAAAAACACAATGATTTGATCTTTTCTTGAATGTCCAACCTCCAAAACTCGATACTGGACACCGTAAAAATTTAAGTCCAAATTTTAGATCAAGGCCTTTACTCCATATCCTACATCAATTAGCTGCCGAGAAAAAAACTAATGATCTGAACAAGTAAGTAGGCAAATTCAACAACAAATGAGAGAAGAACTACTCATGAAAGAACAAGGCAAAGACTGAAGGCACTAAATGGCCAACCTTAATCACATCAAGCAGAGAACCAAACCAGCTATGTGCTCAAAAAGCACAAGACAATAGTGCAAAAATTTGTACCTCAAGTTATATTGAACATTTTCACAGGGTACAAATAGAACAAATAAAGCATTTCTGCTTCTAATAGGGATATATCGTTAAATAATCAACTCTATAACTTTCACATGCCAATGAGTCTTTCCAAGTAATATGTAATTGCATGTCTTAAATAAATTTCTCAATTATCAATGCTCAATTCCATAAAATCTTTTTCTCCTATTATTTGTTCATGCACCTGTGTATCTAAGTCATAACCATTGAAAACACTTCTTTGCGATGAAACTTACCATGGATAAACAAGAAAGATCCGATATGAACAGCCTAAAACAAATTTCGTTAAAAGGTATGCCAGGAAGTGATAAAAATTCCTTATTTACTACTTATAAAAAGCTTCAATTCTCTAAAAGATTCAACCAAGTTCAAGTAATACTTATATAATGCCATCCAAGTAAATAAAAAAAAAAAATCTTGCCCACAAAAGCTTCCACAAGCTGTACACATTGAGAAGTAAATTTGTCAAGGATTTCTATATAAAACATAACTTGATCTGTCAAAGATCATCTCCAGCCATTGTCTTACAACCACACCATAACCAGAAGGATCATTTATTTTTTTTTCTTAGAAACCTCCATCGTCTTGGAAGTCCAAGTGTAAACAGGCTGATCCCTAGCCATCATCTCACAACCACACCAGGACCAGAAGGGAGAGTAAAGGAAATGACCACTGGAAAATTTCTCAAAAAAAAAAAAAAGAAAGAAAGAAAGCTACAGTTCTTAGAAAGATTCAACCAAGATCAAGTAATACTCACATAATACCATCCAAGTCAAAAAAAAATTAC
The DNA here is from genome assembly GCA_013103745.1 of Gardenia jasminoides. Classification (NCBI taxonomy): domain Eukaryota; kingdom Viridiplantae; phylum Streptophyta; class Magnoliopsida; order Gentianales; family Rubiaceae; genus Gardenia; species Gardenia jasminoides. The sequence goes on along the minus strand of CM023101.1, from coordinate 34,051,207 downwards.
ACCTTGCTCATAGAAGCTTCCAAAAGCTTTACACATTGACAGACCCAAAACAACACCAAGCAAAGACATAGCCGCGACCTAGAAAGGTAAGTCCCAACATATGAAGTAAATGTGAAAAAATTTCTGCTTATGAAAGCTTCCAAAATTTGTGCACATTAATAGAATTATAACATAAAAGACCTATGAGAACAAACCAATGGAAAACACAATCACAACCAGAAAGATGACAAGAGGATATAAATGCAAAACACAGAGATAAACGAGCAAAGAATAGAAAAAAAAAATCCAACAAACATCAAACCAAGGGATATACCGATAGTGAAAATAAAGTAACCAAATATCCGCAAGCAAAGGAACATAGAAAAATACAAATTACCTGAAGGGAGAAACCACAATCAGAGCTCGCAAGTCAAAGATCTACAGAAAAAGGGAGCTTGTCAAAATGCAAAAATAGAAGATGAAGGAAACGGAGGGAAATACTAAAATATCTGATCAGAAAAAGGAGATGAGGGGAAAAGATGTAGACAGAGTAATAACAAAAATGGCATCCAAGAGCAAAGGAAATAAATTACCTGACCGGAGAAACCACAATTAGAGCTCACAAGGATTTGCTGAAAAGAGGAGCTTGTTAAAATAAATTTAAAATAATATAGGGAAGCGGAGGAAATATTGAAATACCTGATAAGAGAAAAAATGAGATGAAAATGCAAGACACGGAGGTAAGTTAAAAAAACAAAAGAAAATGGAAATGTAGAACATAGTAACAAACATCCAAGAGCAAGACATACATAAGGTCACATAGGGAGAGCAATGGCCACACAGAATCTGAAAAGTACCTAACAGAATCCGTAAACAAAGATAAAGCAAGAACGAAGAAGCTGAAAAGTACCTAACTGAGAAGTCACAAACAGAATCAGCAAGACAAAGATGAAGCAAGAAAACAGAGAAGAAAGCAGATGAGAAAACCTGTAGATAAGAAAACCCTAGGAAAAAAAGGTATAGCCAATTTGTCTAGGAATTCTGACCGCATCGGAAGAGACAACCATGATAAACCACGCCAATCACCATTTTGGGGAAATTTCTCCTTAGCAGCTCCAACCAAAGCAGCTGAGAGAGACGAGAAAGGAAAGGATTTCACATGGCCTCTGTTCCAAAGCAGAAAAACCATGGACGACCCAATTGCCCGAACCGCTCCAATGGAGCATCCGGAAGAGCAAACTTACCAACTCGCCCGGCACATGACGATGACGAAACTTTTGGTTGAAAACCTTCTGTGCATAATCACGTGCAAGCCACATGAGCTGAGGACGATGAAAGAAAAGCGAAGACAACAGGACTACGAAAACGCTTTGGCACGTAGTCTGTTATATGTTGACAAATAAGGAATAGGGATAATTTCAGAAACCTCCCTTGAGATTTTTAACAATTTCACTCACCTCCCCTAAAATTTATAAAATTATACAAACCTCCCATAAGGTTAAGATTTTGTAATAAAATTAGTCCAAATCAAAAAAGTAATGTCGCGCCCCATTTTTTGATGGAAAAAAAGGGAAGATTTCGTTTTATTGGTTTTTGAAAAAAGAAAGGGAAAGGGTTCATGGGACAATAAATAACTAAACATTAATAGATAAAAACATAAGAAAACAAAAGAAATAGTCAAAATTTGGTGTCTACAAGTAACATTAAAAAAAAACTTTGAGGAGAGAGATGAAGTTTTTATTCCACATATGCCCTTTATGTTTATATAAAATTTGCATTGTAAATGAGTGAATTAATAAAATAGGGAAGGTGAATGCAAATAATAAATAATCAAAAATAAGTAGCAACTGACTTTTTCTATAAATTTAGATTAATGACTAGTGCACTAAATTAGCAATGGATATCTTTTCAGATCTTTGCCATTTTGGATATAAAGAAAACCAAAAGCATTAAGATGGATCTTATTTTCACTTGAAACAACAAAATTTAAGGTAGCAAAATAGTGATTTTGTATTGATTTTGTAAGTTGAATGTAAAATATAGGTGCAAAAACTATAGCCTTGTCAAGATATTGGGCAAAATCATGGAATTCACAAATATCCTTTAATATCAATAACAAATATTGCACGTGTAATCGTAAAGAAAATATTTGGTAATATTTTTTGGAGAAAAATTGAAACAAATTGTTATTTGCTGTATCAATTTCTAAGAGCGAACAAATATTTGGTATATCAATTAGTACCATTTTGTAATTGCAAATAATTGTTCATCATTAAAGAAATCCACAATAACTATTTTCATTAATTAATTATTAACAATTAATTAGTGTCCTAACTACTTAATTACCTATATTAGTTTTCAATAGGGATAATTTTAGAAACCTCCCCTTAAATACCCTAACCACCTTCAATTTTATTGTTTCAAGTGAAAATAACAAATTAATGTTTCTTGTTACCTCTATATGCAAAATGGTAAAAATCTTTTTTTTTTTTTTAAAAAAAGCCATTATAATTCAATACTAGTTATTGATTTAGTTTTATAGAAAAAATTAGTTGCTCCTTATTTTTTGGTATTTGCGATTTATGGAATAAAAACTTCATCTCTCTCCTCAAAGTATTTTTTTAATGTTACTTTTTTTATTTTGACTAACTTTATTACAAAATCTTAACCTTAAGGGAGGTTTGTATAATTTTGTAAAGTTCAAGAGATGTGAATGAAATTGTTAGAAACCTCAAGGGAGGTTTTTGAAATTATCCTTAAGGAGTAATATCAAAACCTCTTTCAAGATTTTTCTTAATATCACTTGATACCTCTAAAATTTTAAAAATATCAATTACTTCCCTTACTTTTATTGTTTGTGTAACAAAATTTATAAAAACCCAAACTGTATTTTGCTAAATAAAAATATTCTAAAACCACTTTATTTGCTTAAAAAAATAAAAAATCATCACTTAAAAAATAATTTCTATTTATACTACCATATCACAAATTTATAAACCATAAAAATATAAATTTTAGAAATAAAAAAAGATATTTATAAAGAAATATACTCATTTAATCTATAAAAATAAGCCCAAACATTTACTTAAGTCTTAAGCCACGCATTTTTTCCCCTTAAATACCAAAATATCCAAATGCCCCCAAAAGAAACTATATGCTAATTTCTTTTTCGGGATAATTTCAGAAATTTCCCTTGAGATTTCTAACAATATCACCTAGCACCACTAAAATTTTAAAAATATCACTTAGCTCCCTTATTTTTAAATTTTTGTAATATTTTAACCCCAATTCAAAATCTACTATTAAAATACTCATTTTAAGAAAGAGAACATAATTTTTTTCCAACGTTGCCCTTTAATTGCTTTATTATTACAAATTAAAAAGTATATTAATCAAAAGTTCAAAACTAAAACAAAAGTATGAAGATATAAATATAATGGAATATAGTATGGGAGTCACGAATATAAAATAAAAAATTTTAAACTGTAAAAAGGAAAAATTTATTTAAAATGTGTTAAAACTAGAAAAAAAAAGAAAATTTTTGTCTTTTGTAGGGGTTAATTATTTGCTACTATAAGAGGGGATCGATTATTTTGGTAAAAGGTAGACCCTTTCTACTAAAGTGTTGCAATTTAAGGGATTGATGATAATTTTAAAACTTTGATGTTGGGTCCACATTTTCTTTTAATATGCTAATTATGTGCTTTTCAGGTTTTTTTTCAAATACATTTGAGGTTACCAAATAAAGAAAATTTTCATTTTATGTAAGCTACTTTGAGAAATTTTAAAAATTATTTAACATTTTCATTTTTTGTCTATATCAGGCTTGAAAAATTTAGAAATGGAAAAGTGCTTAAAGTTATATTTATAACTTATTTGAGATGGCTAAAAAATTAATGCGTAATTCTCTCAAGGTGCAAAAAAAAAAAAAAACATTTTTATTTATACAGTATAATGATGATTTTTATGTGTTTTGTAAATTATTCACAAGTTTAAATTTTTAATATCTTTTGTCTAGATTACATAATAAATTTTTTTAAATGATCTCCAAGACTTAATAAAAACATATAATTTTTTATTAAAGAAATAAATTGGTATATTTTCAAATGTTGAAGGATTTCAAATTAGTTTGTCATGACAATTAAGGAAACAAATGAAAAGGGTAATTTTGGAATGGAATGATCTATACTCTCCAAAAACTAGTTTTTTAGTATTATATTTTGAATTGAGTTGATAATGATACAAAACTTTGAAAACAAGGGAGATAAGTGTTATTTCTAAAACTTTAGGGGCGCCACATGATATTGCTAGATACCTCAAGGGAGGTTTCTGAAATTATCCCTTCTTTTTCTGCTGCTCTATTCCGAATTTCCAATTTGCAGTACTGTGCTATCGTCCCCTACCACGTGCGCCTCAGAACTACTGTCCATAACTTCTGACCGCATCTAAAGTACTCCTCCAAGAATAGATCCCCTTCTGACCACAAAGTACACAGATAGATCTATAATTCTACATTACTTTTCGTCTCAAATTAATCTGTTTGTTCCTCCTCCTTTACCTTCTTAGGTTTATCCATCTAACGCACAAAAGCATGCACGAAACGAGCAAATCTAGATGGCTGATTGGCTTTGACCTGAAAAAGAAATAGGAAAAAAGAAAACATGGCTGATTGAACGGAAAAAGATGCAGCTTCCTTGCTGCTCAAATTTCATGGCTTCTGATCTCAGGTAATTAAACTTTTAAAATTTTCTTTGTTTACCGTTATATGTGCCATATTAGTTTCAAGTCTTTTTTAAGCACTTGTGTTCTGGTGATGACTAGTGGAATTTTGTTAACGCTTTTTAGATTTTTGTTTTTTGGGTCATTTTCATGCAAAATTATCACCGTTAGTTATTCATTCTAGAAAGAAACTTTTCTGTGATTTGTTTTTACAGTTTTTTTTTTTTTTTTTTAGTTAGGCTGTCTAATTTGTAAGAAAAGAAAAGCATCTGAATAGTGTTCAGTGGAAATTAGTTTATTATGAAAGATCTTTAAATGATGTAGTTCCAATAATTCCGTAGCCTGAGGACAAGGATAAAAAGGTTTAGCCTTAACTATATTTATGGGGTAGAGGGGGAATTGCTATCTTTTTGAGTTGAGGGTAATGTCCCCTTTCTTATTTCCCTTACTTGGTATTTCTGACTCTGATGTCATGTTCTGATTTCAGTTTTCCTAAGTGAATAGAGTTATAGGATACACTGTTTATGGTTTTGAGTTTAACCGTGGAATGTTAAGTGGGAGTTCTCTGTTTCTCTTGGTAGGGTTTGTCATTGTTGCTATGGCTGGAAATGATAGGAGGAATGACTTTTAAGAAGCTATTTATGGAAGACATAGCACTGTGCTTGACAGCAGTGTTTTAGGTCGTTTTTGGATGTGTTGGAGCGGCAGCTGTGATTATGAGGAGATGGGGTTGCTTGCTGTGTAGATTGGAAAGATGGGTGAATTAGGGGTTCTAGATCAGAGCCCCACAGTGTTCGCTAAAAGAAGCTTTGGCCTTTTTCGCCCCCTCACTATTCACTATCCCCAATGGGATAGCATGAACATCAAAGCTTGCAGGTAAGAAATACATGGATTCATTAGAGACTTTACACACTTTTACAAGTATCTGCTACAGAGTTTTTTTTGCTAGCAAAAGAAGGTAATGCAATGTTGCACGGGGATTCGTATCGTTTGTTAGAAGAATGTCCGTGTCTTGGACATTTGCTTTACTAGCACTTCTAAATGAGATGATGCTGAAATAGGAGCGGTTGATGTAATGATTTAATTTACACAATCTGTAAATGAGTGACATGCTAAAAGCCATGGACTTCGTGCTTCCCATGGATTGCGGCTGCCAAAATTCTTGTAAGATGTGAATAAAAATAAACAATCTTACCAATATTTGGAAGTAGCCATAGTTTCTTCACTAGTCCTGGTCTCAACACTTAAAACATCAGCTACGTGTGGCTTTTTGTTTTAAATCTAGAGTCTGGTTTCAGTTGCTTAAATTGATCTTCTTGTTCGACTACTAGAGAGCTAATGAGTGGGTGGCAAAAGAAATTTAAGCCACCAAACAGATTGTAATGGCACTGCATTTTCTGAATATACTAAATGATCCTCATCCACTTGAACCTTTTTTAGTTGGTAGATAGCTGACTATCCCAAGATGACAATTGGAAGGGGAGGGGGGGGGGCGGACTATTAACTGATTTCAGGTAGGTTCATCATTATGTTCCTGGAGAATTTATTATACCATGGATGTATCCTTAAACCAAGCTTATGGTAGCTTCCTTGCTTGTAGGCTTCAAATTGCTAGTTTTCATCCCACCATTTAGGGTGTGCTTGTTTTGACGCAACATATTTTCCTGGAAATGTTGTCCTAATTTTTGAGTATTTGGACTCCATTTTTCGTGGGAAAACATTTTACTTTACCTAATGGAAAATAACTTACCTTTCTGATTTACTGAAGTTATTTTCATTAAAGGCACAGCTCCTGCACTTTAAAGAGAAAGAGCTTGCGACTCCCACATTCAAACAAAGGCAGAGAGACTTCGTGGTTAATCATAGAGTGTGTGAGCGATGGAGAGACCAAGAAATTACCAATGATGAGATAATCTCTGATGGCAACCATCTCCAACTCTGGTTATGTGCCTTGCTGAGATTCTAATTTAGGTCTTTTTCCTGAATATCATTTACTTGATTTTTTGGGAAAAATATATGATAAAATTGGTTATACCAATTTAGGATTCTATTGATTTTATTTTGTTTTGTTGCTAGAATTCTTGAGAATTGTGGCACTAGCTCTGGGAATTCTGGCAAAATTCTTTGCTCCCCTTTTCCGACGGTTCTTATTGACATAGGTGTTTGGGCTTTTTTTTTTTTTTTCAATTGGTTGATGGTTCAAGAATTTCATTGGTTTGTTATGTAAATTACGTTCCATTAGTGTCAGAGTGTGATTTTGCCTTTCTGCAGAGAATTTTGTTGTTAGATGTATGTGGTAGCGATTGATTTCTCTGAGCATTAGGAATACTGACTGTTAGGATTTCTTGTCTAGTGAACTTAAATATTGGGGTTTATGTTTTTGGGTTGAGGTAAAAGGGAAGTCAAGATGTTTGCAAGTTGCTTAGCAAAGTTGTCTGCTTGATAAATTTTTTGTAGGTGTTGTCTGCCTGAACTTAACAATATACTTGATTCTTTTTTCTTTTTTTTTTTTTTTTAACACAGACCTGGATTTTCTCTTCATGAATCTTTTAGTATGACTGTTCAAAATTGCTTAAGGATAAGATGTTTTCCACATTGGTAGTTGGATCATTAATTGGGATACTACCTTGCAACCTACTGCTTTGTTCCGTAGTATCCAATAAGAGGTAATGTGAGCCTGCAATTCTTTCCTTTGTTCTAGGAATACTTGTGCAATTTGTTGATTGGAGTGATTAAATGGTGTGTTTGGCAATTGAAGCTTTACATGTGTCATAGTGTTTACAACCTCGTATTATGGTTCTCGCTCTTCTATTGTTTGCAAGGATACAGCATCTGATTTTAACTAATCAAAGTCAGCTTAGGTTGTGAAACAAAACTTCCTTGATCACTCTTGTATGGAGCCAAGAAAAAGTGGAATTTTTATTGTTGTGTATGGATTATTTATTTATTTATTATTTTAGTGGTTGGGTGATGGATAACTTAAGATTGATCATGATCTGGCTAGGTCTTCAATGGCAAGCTTTACAAACCATTTCGACTAAGTTGTCTTGGGACATGCATAGTAGTAATCATTGAGAATGATTGATTCCTTCATGTGCTTGATTCAATGGGTCATTTGCCTGCCTTTAGTGCTTGCCATGCTGACTGAAGTATAAGATTCCCTTGTATTAGTAACTGGGAAGGAAAAGCAATGTATCTGCCATTGTTCTGTTGCTGCTACAAATTATGAGGAAATAAGGGCATCTTATTATCCATTTCGTGACTAGTAATTGATATGTGAATTTCATTCACCAGGACTCAATTGAGAGTGATCTACAGATTTTCTGAAAAAGAGGCTCCAGTCGGCAATAAGTCTGCTGCACTTCAAAAATAATGAATGTTGTAACGAATGCAAAAGGTCAGCTGCACTTAGAGAAAAACTGCATGCTAGACCAATCTCTTTGGGGCATCTGCCTTGCTAGTTTACTTCTCTTGGTCTTTCCCTCTGTGCCCTGCTTTTTTCATGTGCCAAATTCTTCTTTTCTGTGTATTTTTTTCCTTATGAATTCTTTCATGTAATACGTGAAACTGTATGGTTGAATCGCTAGTTTAATTGTTATGAGATTTTGGTGATCTGATAAGCATTTCCGACCTTTAATTGCTTATCCAAATAGTTAACGAATGTCAAAAAAAAAAAAAGAAAAAAGAAAAAGTGTCTCGATCTTTTTACCTTGCTGCTACGTCATATTCTGATGCAAGTTTTGGTTCATTTGGGCTATTTTTGCTTCTAAAACTTTATCTAATTGCATGTTTTTATCCATGCTTTAACTTAACAAAAATTTTCAGTGCATATGCCTTTTCATATTTGAGCATAACTTGCTTTGTTCTGAATTTTTTTTTTTTTGGGGTCCGTTTGGCTTACTTTTGAATTTGTTTACATGTCCATCTTTAGCTGTTAACACTTATTGTTCACCTAAGTTTACTTTTGCCTTTTGGTTTCTGTTTTTGCTTTTCTTATTGTACCATAACTTCCTCAACTATGTAAATCTAAGGGGAGTTAAGCCTTGGTTACTCCAAAAGGCTATATTTACCTTTATTGTTATCTTTTGCAGGTTTCTTCTACCAATAGTTTCTTGCGTGACTTAATGCGATTATCTATAGTAACTATACTGCGTTCTTGCATGTTTTCTAAAGATTCTTAGACATGTAGGTTTCAACTTTTTTGAAGGATTGACAATTTGTTGTCTTAGTCATATATGGAATGCATGATGAGTTGCTCATTTATTTACCGTTGCCTGTGCTTCTTGGTGTGTTTGTGAGTTTTCAATTTGGTCTGAACTCTTAAGATGTTTAAGTTTTTAATGGTACTAGTTGATTTCGATAGTGAAATTTCTCATTCTTAACTGGTATTAGTAATATGGTATGCTTAGTTCCATCCAGTGCCCTTAGGTTGTTGCTTTAGATAGTAAAATTCGTGTTGGAACAAATTGAATTTGATGAATCAGCTGAAGTCATGACAAGTCCATCAACAAACAGGACTGACTTCATGACTCAGCCGGCTAGGTTCTCTAGAACAAAACCTTCTGAGTGGCATAACATTCTAGGTGGATTAGCATATTCTTTCTTTGGCATGTTGGAGGCTGGATACAAAGAGAAGAGAAGCAGAGAGAAAAGAGACATAGTGAGTGATCGGTTGAGGAAGAAAAGGAAAGGGACAACCCTGATACTTAAATTAAGTGGAGTCTAGAGTCAGGAGAGTAGAACTTATGAATAGTTGGGAGTTAGCCTTGCTTTGATGAAATTTGGAGTAAAGCTTGCTGGAAAATAAATATAGCATCCTGCTGCCATTAGCCAACAATCTAAAAACTGATAGTATACCCCCATTCTGTCTTCGTTTTCATAATTTTCATGCATGTTATAGTGCAGTAATTAGCTGCTGTTACAGAAATTATTTTATACCTGTATTTAACAGTGCTTTACTGGTCGAACGACTTCTTGGAGTGAAAAACAAAACAACTGTTCTGAAGTTAGTTGATTTTGACTTGGAAATTGTTTATTCTAGTAATTAATTTTGATTGGAAATAGATTATTCTAGTAGTTAGTTGTGAATTTCTTTTCCCAGAGAAGCAGCAACGAAGGTGTCTAGCAAATAAACATCGGTTAACTTTGTGCCAGAGAGTCTTTTATGTTTACAGAAAGTATTTGAGCAGTGAGAGAAAGATATATATTACAATGGGCATAGCATATGATTGACAATAAATTTCAAACAATTAATTTATTCTGCACGAGGACAAATCTCTTAGTATACATGTACTAGGATTTATAAAGCTAAATATTGTAGTTGAATTTTTCAGTCTTCATGGGAATAATATGTAGTTGCAGTAATCAATAGTCAGTTGGGTTATTGGGTTAAAAGGATATAACATTTTGAAGGAGGAAAACATTTTCAGCAGTTTAAGAAACATAAGAAAATGAAGTTGGAAAATATTTTGTGTAGACTAACCAAACATCTGAAAATGATGAAAAAAGAAATGATGTTCAAGGAAAATAACTTCAACAGGAAACATTTTCTTAGGGAAAACCTTTTACATCCAACCAAATAGACCCTTAAGGCTTCTATTTTTCCTGCTCATGTCCTTTGGTTATCTAGAGAATATGTCACGAGTATGAGCTTCACCTTTAACTTCCTTGCCATGTCCCTTACAATGCCACTAGAAAAGTAGTGATGGTAAAATCAAAATCACTATCAACAACTTCCCCTGATCGGCTGATCTGTAATGTGGTTCATGAGATGCTTAATTTGTGCCAAAATGTTTGCAAGTTGTAAATGTCAATTGTGCACTAAGATAGAACAGTATATATGTTGGAAAAAAGATCCTCATAAGATAGATCATTATGTTTTCTTTTTTTTTTCCCCCCCTCTGACTTAGCTGTGTCTAAATGGTGCGAAGAAAGTTCACGACTTCAATCATACTGGGACGAGCTCTTGGTGCTTGAGAACAGCATCTAATAGCAAACTTTGTCAGGTTTTTTGCAACTACATCACTGCAGCCACCCTCTTGTGTGAGTAGCTTGTGCAAGATGTGGTGATTCAGCTTATACACCTCAGTTTGGGCTATTGTGCGTGAGTCCTCCAATTTTGGCCCCTTATTGTTGAAGATTTCCTCCTCCTTCGCTTTTCCTTTACGTTGTCTTTCCCCCTTTCCTCCCTAAGTTTCACCAGCAGAAAGCTTTAAAAGTTGTAGCATTAGAAGTTCAAAGGCATAGACATCTGAGCCCTCTGTCCCTTTTCCTGTGAAGAAGAGAAGCTGAGTACACTGATTGATATATGAACAAAAGAACTACTGTTAAGTTAAGGGATTAATGTACCAATAGGATAGAGATCATTTAGTTAATGTGAAAGGAAGATAAAGTTACCAACCTTATTTTCACATGAAAATATTGATCTACATCTAACTGCTAATTTTATCCTAATTAATAAGACTTCATGTCCCAGAACACTTGAAGCCTTAAAAATGGCATGAAAATAAAATCATTTTGAATGGAAATTTCATAGATGCTAGTGGAATAAGCTTTTTAGCCTCTGTACTGGATCAAAGGTGTTCCAAATCGGTGGCATTTTGACTAACTTGACTTTCACTTTTGTCTAGTGGAAAATTTCCATCATGATGATTGTGTTTATCTTTCAGAAGTTGAATCAACTTACTTAGTACATTGAACTTAAGAACTCAGAATTGATTGAAGCATTTACAACAAAATGGAGTTTTTGATCTTTAATCACAATGGTGGAATAAATCCTTGGACCATGCTAGTGACAATGAGACACCAAAGTGAAAATGAAAAGAAAATCAAGAGATGAATGGTAATTTTTCCTTTTTTGTTTTTTTGGATCAAGGATGTATAAATGTTAATTTAAGTGAAAGAAACGTCAGAAAAGTAACCAGAGTATCAGGTCTCTTACTGTAATGAAAGAGTCATACTCTGTTAAACAGTTATATCCTTCTTGGATGTGAAAACCAGAGAAGAGTTCCATGCAGTATTTATGCAGCATACGAGCTGATGAAAACTTTAGGATTCTCTTAGTTTTAGCGTATGTCTGGATGTGCAACTTAAAGTAAAGTTAGTAATTGTTTTGTCAAAAGAAGTTAATGCCAAAAATTCCAAGTTAATCACTGTTTTACCCTACTTTGCCTTTCACTTGACACATATTCTGAAGCATGATACGAAGTGTAGTCAAAGAATTGGGCACAGTAAACAAATTGCTCACAGATAAAATGTATATAGTTAGCCATTGTGCTTCATACCAATTACAAACTATAGATTCCTGCTTAATTCCTCTTTCACAGGAAAATCACAGAACACCCAGTGAAATTATTCTTTTTTCATTTATGCTGCAATGCTAAGTGCACAAAACATGCCCCATAAGATCCCAAATTTTCAGAATGAAAAAACTAGGGTGCAGACATATATGGCTTATCAATGAAATTTAGCAGGTTTACTTGAGGATAAAAAGATAAATACATTTACTATAACCAATAAGAAGCATACTGAAACTTGACAACATAGGATGGTCATTTTCAGTCCCAGCATTCATCTTTTGCAGCAAATATATCATATTTTTTCAAGTTTCTAACCTAAACAATCAGACACACACATGAAGGGAGTGCAAGAGACCATGGAACAAATAACAATTTGATAAGAATGCCTTGCAGTTGAAGAGTAAAATCATGCCTAGGTACCAACAGATGAAGGCCATGCACGCCGCATGTCACATATATATTCCATAGGACCTTGGGAAATGATTAATTCTACCATATACACATGATAACACAGTGTAGTAGAGTGCAGCACTACCTTTGAGAAGAAAGATCCACATAAGTCAGGAGCCCTATACCAACATAATCCATTAAAAAAATTGTTGTAGGAGTGTCAGTAAAAGCAACTCTCACTAATTGAAAATCAAATGTTTTAAGTTATTGTCCTCCCCCCCCAAAAAAAAAAGAAAAAAGGTAATTGTTCTGTCATTAGAGAAAAATGCTTTAGCTTGAGTACTTGCTTGATTATGAAACTGAAATATTAATTATATAAGTTAGCTTTGAAGTTTATGCTTTCAAGGCCAACATAAGACACAAAGTTAATTATGAAGATTAGAGTTTGGCCTCTTTTTCTTATTCTTTGCCAACAGGTGCAAATGATATATTTTTTGACTCCTAATTTTTTGTAGCAGCTTTGTCAAGCTTGTGCCTTGTTGAATGTGTCTTACCAGACTCTTTCCTTTCTAGAGCTCGATAGGGGTTTGTAAAAAATTCTGCATCTTTGTTAATCTGTGATGCTGCCCCAAAGTCAATGAGCTTTGCCTTCATCCCTTGCACATTTTCTGCACGTGTTAGATCACCATGTATGCTGGACAAGAAGTATTATGTATTTCAATACAAGTCTTTGGAATTGAATCCCAGACCCTCCTTGAGTCTGTAGACAATGAGTTACTGTTCTCTGCCTTAAAATAAATCAGAAGTTGGAGAATCCTATAATGGATAAATGTTTAGGAAAAATAAAGATGAATTAGCCTATATATTTTCATGTCTTCATTAGTCCATAGAACACCCTTTCCACAGCTGAAGAAAGGGGCAACTACAAGAACTTTGCATTGCCAGCTGATCAAGCCTATATGTATGTCTTTACTTACCTCATCAAGCATAATGTTATCAGGCTTGATGTTGTTGAAGGCATAGCCTTGGCTATGCAGATAACGTAAGGCGGTTGCTACATGCAATAGAACTTGTTTGGTATCCTTACAACTTAGTGATGCCAACATAGTGACCCAGTATTAGATGTCTAAGAATCTTCCTGATCGTTGACTAAATGTGATCAAACCGCTGACCTTGAATTTGATTAGAGTCTAGCTGCTTTGGCATAAACTCGAACACAATGGCGCGTTCATGCCACTGTGATGCATATCCAATGAAGCCAACAATTGATTCATGTGTCAACTTCTTCAACAGGTTTACCTCATCCTACCATGACAATAATCAAAAAGAAAAGTTCTTACTATATCCAGTTATCAAAAGTTCTAATGTTCCATGTCACACACTAAAATTGGCCCTAGATTGGCCAATTCAAACGGGAACCATTAAATACTACAAAAACCCATATTGAGTACAATAATTCTATGATGAAAAATCAATATTAGTACCTCATAGTGTTTGATCTTGGTTTGATCACCGTGTGTAATATAGCGCTTCACTGCAACTTGCTTGTTGCCCATGTTATCTCTGTACACCTCCGAGTATCCACCTTTGCCAATTAGCTCCCTGAAACGGTTGGTAATCTCTGCCACATGCTCCATGGTAAATTCTCTATACCTTTTTGCCATTTTCTGCACACATTTGAATGGGTTAGCACAAGCATTTCATCACAACAGACTCCTCTGAGTAACCATAACCATTTGGACTCACAGCTTTGCAAACAGGGGCATTCGTTTTTTTTTAAATTTAATTTCATCTGCATAAACTTCTTGTTGCTTACGCCCTATTTGGTTCCAGGAAACGAGTAAAGAAAGGAAAGTGGAAAATGGAAAGTGAATTCCTCTAAAAATCCTATTGCTTTCTTTTGTTTGGTTAACAAAGAAAAGTACTAAAGAACTGAAAAGGAATTCCAAAGAAAGTAATTTCTATGTTTGGATTACAAATTTTTTATGAGACACAAAAATTGAAAACAAAATTTTAAAAGGACAATTTAACTTAATTTTTCAATATTCAACCTATGTTTGTCATTAAGATTTCATTCTATTGTATTAAGGAAATTGTCAGTTATTGCTTTAACAATCCACAACAATTGATAATCTCCTTGTATGATTATTTTCAGCTATTGATAAGATGATGTATAAAACTCCTAACAATCTATAATAACCGTTAAAATTTTGTAGTTGCCAATAAGGTTTTGGCATATTGATCAATTGGCTTTGTTAACCATATCTTTATTTTCCATCCAACAATCATCAATTTCTTTGTACTAGCAATAATTCACGTGCTTTGCACGTGATTATATTTTTCCAAGGTATAACACTTTAATTTACTAAATTTTTGTATAAAATTTCAATTGTTTGTTGGCATAATATAAACTAAAAAATAACATTAATTGATAGTTGTACAAAATGTTTATTGTATACAAAGTAGTTAAAATTTTATTGTGATTCTATAGTTATAAAAACTATAAAGATGTAAGATTATCACATTTAAACTAATGTTTTTGGAATAGTAATTTGACAAAAAAACCATTATCCAAACAAATGGCATATAACAAACAAAATTATATACAATTGTATAATACTATATAAGAAACAAAATTATATAATTATACACAATCATGTAATAAAAAATTATATAATATTATACATAAAGCAATTGAAAGGTTATTGTGCATATTATAACTACAAAACTCTAAAGATGGAAGATTATTATATCTAAACTAAGTTGTAAATTTTACTTGGATTGTGACAGTGACAAGAGAAAATTTTCTAGCTTGTATCAAATTAGTACATACAACAAAATTTGAGCAAAATATATACTAAAATAATTCTTTTAGATATAATGAATTTTAATCAGTTTCATTAGTTGTACTTTTTTTTAGTTTTTTACAATTTTTGGTAATTTTTTTTTGGAATTTTCTTAATCAATATGACGTAATATAGTGAATTTAATCATTAATTTAAACTTCTATTTTCTCATTAACTATTTATAACCTTTTGTCTTCTTATTAATTATGATTTTCTTCTAAACAAATGTAATAAACTATAGTTATGTATAATAATTAGAGATAATTTTAACACATATAGTAATTGAAGATGAAGGAAATGATTGGTGAATATAGTTGTTATATCTAAACTAAGTTGTTGCATATTTTACTTGGATTGTGATGTCAAGAAGAGAATAATTCCAAATCAGTGTATACAATAAAACTTGAGCAAAGCATATGCTAAAACATAATTTTGATTTGAATACAATAAATTTTTAATCAATTTCAGTAGCTGTAAACCTTTTCTATTATTTTTTTATAATGAGCAAAACATATACTAAAACATTCTGATTTGATACAATAAATTTTTATCAATTTCAGTAGTTGTAAACTTTTTTGATTTTTTTTTTTATAATTGTCGATAATTTTTTTTGAAGTTTTCTTAATCAATGTGACACAATATAGTGAGCTTAATCATCAATTTAACCTTTTGTTTTCTCATTAAATGTTTATAACCTTTTTTCTTCTTATTAATTGTGATTTTCTTCTAAACCTATATATATGTATATTATAGTTTACTTTAATTATCAAACATAATAATATAATAATTGGAGAGAATTTTAACAAATACAAATAATTGGAGATAAGGGAAATGATTGGTGAATGTAGCTGTAAATGGGCAGTTTTTAATTTTAATTGCCAACATTTTTGAGATTTAATTTATCGAAACTTTTTATTTTTTATTAGTGTCATGATTGAAATGCAATAACTTTAATTAAAAGGCGTGAGGGTAATTTAGACATAACAAAAAGTAAAATCAAAATATGCTTACACACTTACGCTCATTATTGTCAAGACTCATCATACTTTTTATATAGTAATGATAATAATAATGATGATGGTTTCTAGCTTGACAACAAGAAGCCAAAAGTTTTCATTTTTGTAGTAATTGAGTCGAAAGTTTAAATGTTTCTAGATAGAGATAAGCTTCATATAAGAATGAACAAAACTAAGAAACTAGTCATACAATCGTCATCACAATTTGCTTGAAGTTTTCATAAGAGTAAATATGCTAATAAAAGCAAACATAAATTGATCAAGTTGGACAAATTTCTTTTCTGTAGGGGTGGTGCAGCTCTTTCTCTAGAACAGCAACCATGTGTTAAAGAGGAAGAAATCAATCCTAGACCAGTGTATGATGTCTTGTACCGAAAAGCTTCACCAGCAACTTTGCTATGCTTTACAAGATTCACAAACTACTGGTAAAGAATATTATATTGATGAAGATGGACTAATTTTTGAGCCCAAATACCATTGCATACTAGAAAATGAGATAGGTCTTGGATGCATGTTGCTCAAACCACTTGCTTCTCCCAACAAGAATTCCAAACCAGAGTCTTAAAATGGAGCAAGCCTGGTTCAAGCAATGACAACCAAACTAACATATCATGTATAATGATGAATGACAAAATAGACACAGGCATATGATAAACAATGTAAAAAAAAACTGTGCAAGCTTAAGCATTGCAAATTACAATAAGAACGTGCTGTCCCAATTTCCGCTGCAATCAGATTCATCTAAAGCTTCAGAATGGTGACATGCATAACAGATGAATGCAAGATAATCATTGCAGATTTGTAATAGAGTTGTCCATCCAGACAGGAATTTTGCAGACATCTTTGTGCCATAATTGGCAACCACCAAAAAAAAAAAAAAGAGATTTCCTTTTTTCAATCTTGTAAAAGAATTAGATTTAGGTTCATGGGCACACACACATATGCCCAACATCATGGAACCTCAGTGCAAAACAGTACAAGTTAAGTAAACAAATAATGTATTACAAATGAATTTCACTCTTTGAAATCTGAGTCTTAAGTAAACAAATAAGCTGATTGATTTAAACACTTTAAATGAGATTTTCTCATCAGTTTTTCTAGCAATTTTTCTTGAATAGAATGACAATTAACTTCAAAATGCTTAGTGCTATTATGCAAGACCAAATTCAAAGCGATGTAAGT
This sequence comes from Gardenia jasminoides, assembly GCA_013103745.1. Taxonomy (NCBI): domain Eukaryota; kingdom Viridiplantae; phylum Streptophyta; class Magnoliopsida; order Gentianales; family Rubiaceae; genus Gardenia; species Gardenia jasminoides. Next base: position 34,033,777 of record CM023101.1, on the reverse strand, counting down.
GGTTCCTTGACTATTATCCACCAAATTCATAGGCTGTTTATTCGCAAAGCCAGGCTCATTGCATCGGATTTTTTAGCATACCAATCCAGAAATGGTACTAGCAGTTTCACAGGCATTTAGGTCCAATACTTGACCATGCAACAAAGATTTGAATTTTGCCCTTCCTTTACATCCAAGCTACACAAGCAACCCTTCCACTGCTTATCCCAAAACATATGGACTCAGATAGTGGATCTGACCCAAACCCATTTGCAGCGCAAGTGGGCGTTAATAGTAGCGTGAGCTACTAGATGTCTGCAAAGCAATTGGGCCAGGTTGTGGCTCAATCTATATCAGCAGTGATGTCCAGTTCTCAGACCCAAGAAAATCGTGGGCCTTCAAATAAGAAACTTCTAATATAGAGGCCCATTGGGCCGACTAGCGGCCCAATTCAATTTGTACTCTACAACCCACTGCACTATCAAATATAATAAAGGATTCATATTCCTCATTACTTATTACTCTCTTATTTGCTTCTGCAAATTACACAGTTACATTCTTAATCGAGCAATTAATGTGTAAAACAGGAAAACCTTGTTGGGTTAGAAGTCTCAATCCACAGGCCTATAACTATTACGCGAGCCATATTGATTTGGCCCACTATTCTGATGATGCGTGGCATAACATCATTGATGACGTCAATCCACAGTTCCTCAAGTATTGGAAGGAGTTCATTGGAGCTCAGTATGACTGGGTATCTAATTGTAAATATGCCAAATTCAAGAGGGTAAAAGGGAGAATTCTTTCAATCGTACTCTGCAATTCTGGTCCAAATTCATCTTATTATGACTATTTAAGTGCCATAGATCGATTCAATCTATACAACTGGACCACAAAATGTTGAGTTCTACATCATCGATCAACCTCTCTTCTCGCAGCCGCAGGTCCAAGAGGAGGAGCAGCAGGAGGAAACTGATTAAGTTCTGTGCGGCTGTTGTGTCATACACAGCAATGGATGAAGGGAAAGACATTTTGTTCTCCCAGTTAATGTCGCGAGTATGTTTCATCTCGGACTTCCAGAAGGATCCTCTTCACTTTCTCACATATCAGACCTCACCGACCAGTTGGTCGGTATTAATACGCGCAAACTACAACCTCTGTAAGACACTCAGACTGAGAGCAATGCGTGTAAGGGTGAGGATTTGGATTTATCATAAATTGCAGGATGTCCCTGCAAATGCCATTAATACGAGAGTACGCGCACTAATAATGCGCTATATCAATAATTATGATATTATCAGCATGAGTGTAATAGAAGGAGTTTGTATGCAGTTAGTTAGATTTTGGATTAACTGTAATACCGTTACATTTCACTACGAGTGTCTTAAGTTTCATGATGAGGTGTAATGGGGCCCACTTTATTAATAAAGTGATTTACATTATGCACTGTGTGCATATACAAGTACATGTATTTTTCTACGATACTATTATATTGTGGGGTCCATTTCTTTTATCGAAGAAGCACTATGCCTGTGCTTCTGTGCTTGAGTTACTCTCAGACGAGCACAGCTCGTCTTTTTCTTCTCTGTCCTTCATCAGCATCTCCTTGATGTGATCCACTATATGGAAGAGCTCTCTGATCTCCTTGATGAACCTTTGAGGTCCGGCACTAACAGTTGCATGCATCCCTATGTAAACAGCAAGTTCCATTTCATCTTGCAGTACGACTCTAAAATAGCTCTCGTAATCCCTTCTGTCTGTCATCTCATTCTTATTCTCTTCACTATCCAACTGAACAGATTGTACTTATACAGCAATACCTTCCTGGACATGCACTCTTTGGGTGAGTGCCACTACGACATGTGTCTCGACAACAGTGGCCAGCTTTACAACTGACATACAGTGACAATGTTCTTAGTAATATTATATAAAACGTTCGGGAGGCCACTAGGGGGTACTATTTAGTGTACCCAATATACCTAATATAGCGATACTTTTTTCTCGCTCTTATGCTACAGTAGGTACCCATTGCTACAATCACCATGCCCAGACCTCCTTTTTCGTTCTTTCTCAACGCGAAGAACATCTTCCTCATATATCCTAAATGCACAGTCACAAAGGAGGAGGCTCTCAATTCTCTCCGGCAGAAACAATTTCTGATTCCTCCGATCTACATCCGCATTGTTACAGAGCAGTACCAGGATGGAACACCGCATCCATCAAGGTTTGCTGCAGTTCTCTGACAAGTTCAGAACGAGGAACCAGAGGTTCTACGACATCTCTCTCTTTCATCCCAACGTATAGGGTACGAGAAATTCATTTGTAGTTAGAGATTGCATCTTCAAGTATAGAGATTTCACAGAGTGGGGGACCTTCCGATCCGATGGTCGGAGCAGATGAGCTGCCAATAATGGGGATGAGGTATATGCCACTGCGCTAGTCTCAGAGGATAAATGAATGGCTCTGGACATCATCAAAAAGGGCGATCCTTGATCCTTCATCATACATAATGACCGGATGTCCAGTAATTTCGATCACATCTTTCACAGGCCATCTGATCCGCACCAGATGCACTTTCTCAATTTCTAGAATGTTCCACAGGTTCTGACCCAGTGGGCCCTAGAAAATATAAGTGGGTCTGGGAACAGGTCACATAGGCCCAAGTCCATAATAATTAAAGGTCTAAGTAGAATAGGAAAGACTTGTTGGACTAAAAGTCTCAATCGATAGGCCCATAACTATTATACGAGTCACATTGACTTGGCCTACTATTCTGATGAAACGTGGTATAACGTCATTGATGATGTCAATCCACAGTTCCTCAAACACTGGAAGGAGTTCATTGGGGTCCAAAATGACTGGGTATCTAATTGTAAATATGCCAAACTTAGGAGGGTTAAAGGGAGAATTCGTCAATCCACAGTTCTTCAAGCACCGGAAGGAGTTCATTGGGGTTCAGCATGACTGGGTATCTAATTGTAAATAAGCCAAGTCCAGGAAGATAAAAGAGGAAATTCTTTCAATCGTGCTCTACAATTCTGGTCCAAATTCATCTTATTATGACTATTTAAGTGTCATAGATCGATTCGATCTATACAATTGGACCAGACAGAATGTTGAGTTCTGTTTCATCGATCAACTTCTCTTCTAGCAGCCGCAGGTCCAAGAGGAGAAGCAGCAGGAGGAAGCTGATTAAGTTCTGGTGCGGCTGCTGTGTCATACACAGCAATGGATGAAGGGAAGGACATTGAGTTACTCTCAAATGAACTGTGCTCGTCTTCTTCTTCTTTGTCCTTCATTAGCATCCCCTTGATTTGATCCACTGCACGGAAGAGCTCTCCGAACTCCTTGATGAACCTTTGAGGTCAGGTACTAACAGCTGCATGCATCCCCATGTAAACAGCAAGTTCCATTTCATCTCGCAACACAACTCTAAAAAAACTCTCGTATTCCCTTTTATCTGTCATCTCATTCTTATTCTCTTCACCATCCTACTGAACAGACTTAACTTATACAGCAATGTCTTCCTGGACACGCACTCTTTGGGTGGGTCTCACTACGACACGTGTCTCGACAACAGTGGCCAGCTTTACAACTGGCATACAGTGCCTCAGCACTGCTCATCCGCAATTCAAATTTTGAAGCACTCATTGCCATTAGCACTAGAGACTTCTCATTTAAAAGCTCACGATTTTCCAGAACTTGAGAATTGGACATCACTATTGATACGGATTGGGTTGCAACCTGGCCTAATTGCTCTGCAGATATCTGATAACCCACGTTACTATTAAGGCCCACTTGCGATGCAGTTGGGTCTGGGTCAGATCCGCTATCTGAATCCATAAGTTTTCGGTTTGACCTAATTTTAGATATTGATAAACGGGTTTGCGACAGTGACATGCCTGGTCTAATGAAGAATTGGGCTTGTATGGACTGGTCCAGTGCAGAAGCAGATCTACACAAGACGAGCTGTTTAGGCGCATAGTTGCAGTGCCACAGATCTATATTCTATTCAGAGAATTGGTCCGACATAATCCGGGGCGTTGGGGCCCGGAATGCAAGCTGATTAGGCATCTTGGATGTCGAGAGTTTCATATAGATCTTGATCTTGCAGAAGTTGACCCCCGCATTGATGTTGGAGTCTTCCAACTTGTACTTGGCTACTCACGGGTACTTGTCATGGTTGAGAGATGCGTAGGAGGTGCCATAATAATGAAGGATGATGGGACAGGTAATCGGAAAGATGTACTCCGCCTGTAATTAGTCATGTGTTCTAAGCCGCGTGTCGTATATGAGCACGCATACCTTGCTGGTACTGTTGATCGAAATTTGGGAATTGTACTGGATCTAACAGTGATTGATTAGGAGGGAGAGTCTCTGCACCCGCTGTAAGAGATTCGGTGTAAACGTCGGGAAGGAGATCTTGATGATCTGTGATTCAGAACAAGCCTGTGCTTCGGAGACCTTGGACTTGTAATAGGTAGCAATGGAGTGATCGGCCGGTATCTCCATTGTCACTATTGCCCTAGCATTCAATGTGGATGAGGAAGACAAACCCCCGATTGTGTGTGATGAGAAAGGAACAGTGTCGTTTTATAGAAACGCGATGTCGTTTGCTGATGACTGTAGCAATGGGTACTCACTGTAATAATAGGTGCTGAAAAAAGTATCACTATATTAGGCATATTGGGTACACTAAATAGTAACCTCCTAGTGGCCTCGCGAGTGTCTTATATAATATTACTAAGACGCTCTGGGCGTCCCGTGGACGGATGAGATTGAAAGATGGAGAGTGAACTCAAAAGGAATGGGCGGTCAAGATCTGCTCGTAGGGCAAATTGAATGGCCTGTGTAGCAGGCCCCCCTGTCCCACATGCCGTTAGGCATTTGGGCTGCGGTACGGATTAGTACACGTTGCAGGATGTTCATGACCCACGTAGAGGGCAAGCAAGTGCACTGTTGATGCGTCGTACAAAATTTAAATTTTGAATTTTAAATGAACAGGGCTCCAGTCCCTGTTGAATGCTTGGAGAGGGGGAAACACAGTGTCAGGTGGCAGTATGTCATTGGCCGTCAAGGACATGTGGACCATGTCCACTAGCACTAAAGTTAGTGGCAATAAGTGTTTCAAAATTTGAATGACGGATGAGCAGTGCTGAGGCACTATATGCCAGCTATAAAGTTGGCCACTATTATGCAGACACCTGTTGTAGTGGGACCCACCAAAAGGAATGCGTATTCAGGAAGCGTTGATGTATAAGTAAAGCTTGTTCAATTAGATGGTGAAGAGAATAATAATGAGATGGCAGATACCCAATTGCCACGTGGCAGTATGCTACTGGTCGGCAAGGACATGTGGGTCATGTCCCCGTATGATAAAGTTGGTGGCAATAAGTGCTTCAAAATTTGAATGCCGGAAGAATAGTGTTGGGGCACTGTATGCCGGTTGTAAAGTTGGCCACTGTTATAAAAACACTTGTCGTGATGGGACCCACATTGGTAATCTTGTGCAGCAGATCTACGCAAGACGAACTGTTTAGGGGCATAGTTATAGTGCCACAGATCTATATCCTGTTAAGAGAATTGGTTCGACATAATCCAGACCGTTGGGGCCCAGATTGCAAGCTGATCGGGTATCTTGGATGCCGAGAGTTTCATATAGGCCTTGATTACTATTACAGTCATGCTGATAATACCGCAACTATTGATATAGTGCATTACTAGTGTGCGTAATCTCGTATTAATGGCATTTACAGGGACATCCTGTAGTTTATGACAAGGCCAGATCCTCACCCTTGCACGCATTGCTCTTAGTTTGAGTGCTTTACGGAGATTGTAGTTTGCGCATATTAACACTGATCAACTGGTCGGTGAGATCTAATATGTGAGAAAGTGAAGAGGATTCTTCTGAAAGTCCGAGATGAAGCATCCTCACGATATTAATTGGGAGAACGAAATGTCCATCCCTGCATCCATTGCTGTGTATGACACAGCAACCGCAGTAGAAACTAATCAGCTTCCTCCTGCTGCTCTTCTTGGACCTGCGGTTGCGAGAAGAGAGGTTGATCGATGAAATGGAATTTAGCATTCTGTCTGGTCAAATTGTATAGATTGGATTGATCTATGACACTTAAATAGTCATAATAAGATGAATTTGGACTAGGATTGCAAAACACGATTGAAGGAATTCCCCCTTTTACCCTCTTGGATTTGATATATTTACAATTAGATACCCAATCTTGCCGGGCCCCAATGAACTCCTTCCAGTGCTTGAGGAATTGTGAATTGATGTCAACAATAACATTATACCATGCGTCATTAGAATAGTGGGCCAAGTCAATGTGATCCGCGTAATAGTTATGGATCTGTGGATTGAGACTTCTAACCCAACAAGTCTTTTCTGTTCTATTTGGTCCTTCAATTATTATGGATTTGGACCTATGTAGCTTGTTCCCAGGCTCATTTACATTCTCTGCGGCCCATTGGGCCAGAGCCTGTGGAACATTTTGAAAATTGGGAAAGTGCATCTGGTACGGATCAGATGGCCTGTGAAAGATGTGATCAAGATTACTGGACATCCGGTCATACTGTATGATGAAAGATCGAGGACCGCCCTTCTTGATGATGTCCAGAGCCATTTCTTTATCCTCTGAGGTTAGCGCAGCGGCATATACCTCATCCCCATTGTCGGCAGCTCGTCTGCTCCGACCATCAAACCGGAAGGTCTCCCACTCTGTGAAATCGCCATACTTGGAGATGTAATCCCTAATTGCGGATGAATTCCTCGCACCCTCAATAGTGGGTGACCTACTTGTATTCTTAAGTGTAGTACACAAGCATTATTTCAAATAGTTCCCATGCTCGCTTGAAAAAGCCAACAGCAGTTAGGGTCATCAACAATCAAGTATGATGGGATTTTTTTTTCTTGAGAAGTATTTCCTGAGAATCAATAATTTGCACACATTTAGGCTCCAAAGAGGAGGTGGAAAAAATTGAAAATAGACCAGCAGAGAAACGAAGGTCATTCTCCAACACCAATTGAATTTGACATCTTAAACATGTGTGCAAACTCAATTAAGCGACTTTTGCACCAACTTCAACAAGTTCTCCAATCAGGCATCCCTCGACAACTTCTTTCTCATTGAACCAATCTTCACAACTCCAATTCTGAACTAGATATCTCATCAAACACAAAATTTTTGACCAATAGAACTTTTCAATACCTAGTAAAATTTTCCCATAAACCATAATAAGTACAAGTCCTGCTCACCTTTAAATTCCACAAAAAAATTCACCCACCACCAACAAGAATTCAAATAATATTTCATTAAAGAAATACATGCTCCTCATATAACGAACAAAAGTTACTAATTACTTGCAAGATATACATGCTCTTCATATATCACGTACCAAGAAAAACCCACAACTCCAACCACTATATAAAGTAGCCTATCCTACATTATATGCCAAAGTAACCATTTTTTTAATTTTCGTTTGGAATATTCCTTTGAGGGGAAGATGCCTAAAAACTTAAACCCCTCCTCCAACCCCAAACCCAAAAAAGAAAAAAAAAATGAATTCAAGAAACCATTTTTGTGGGCTAACTTGAAATAAAGCAACAAAAAGTATATGAAAATCAAGGCACAACAAGATCATATAGAAGTAAGCAAAACACATCAATAATCAACCAAAATAGCACTAGCGGAATCCAAAGAAATATCCCCACTGACAACCAAGCACAAAAAATGTGAAATTATACCATCAAAGATCAGTTCATGTTTCATAAATACAGACCCATCGCTATATCGATTCTGACAAAGCCAACACGTATAAAGGCAAAGTATTCGAGCATTACCAACACAAAGGGTCTATATGCAATTGCAATTCCCTTCTCATAACTTCGATCTAGAACACGATTGCAAGTTTAATGGAAAATGGTGCTTAAGAGAGGAGAATTTAGAGATTGGAATTCAGATGTTAGAATCGATGAGTTTTTGAGAAGAAATCACCGGTTCATGGCATGAGAGGACAGAGATGACGGAGCAGGCCACAGGGAAGTGGGCTTTTTTTATTTTAAAAAAGATCCAAACACTTAATTTAACCCGAATAAGGTCCGTGCATTGGCCCTTTACAATTTTGTTTCCCTCGATTTCCTCACAAAAAGCAGAGGAAATGGTTTTTAGGCAAAAATATACTACCAATTCCCTAACAAATTCCCTTGATTTCCTTTCCATGCTACTTTCCCCCGCACCAAACATAGGAAAAACTTTCTAGTGGAAACATTTTCCTTTTCCTCAGCACTTTCTTAGAACCAAACAGGGCCACTAATTCTTCAAAATTCTTGATGTTGTACATCGTATGGGATCATTCAAAATTTAGAAAATCCATAATGCAAGCGGTTTGATATTTTGTAAATCTCGAGTCTTGTGGATCTCAAGTATGGGATAGATTACATGATAAACATATTGGCTGACAAATTCAATTAATTGAAATTTAAAGAGATTTTGTAGTGGACATAATTTGAACCAATTCTATTTTGTGTAGTATAAGTCTTTCAAACAAGCTGTTATTTGCATATGCTTTATATTTTTGCTTCAACAGGAGACTTACTTGAAGACGAATTGGAATAGCTAAAAAAGAAAGCAAAAGATTGACTTTGATGTAATTATATGTCGTTCTATTTTTAATAGGCCTGCGTGGAATTTCAGTACATACTTTGATGTTCAAAATTCGCAAAAAAAAAAAAAAAAAAAACGATTAGTACACTAAGAAGAATAAGTACAATGGAAATTTTTGCATATTCTATTGTGGCTATTAAAAAGTGTCCTATCCAAATTTTGTATATATGTCATTTATTTAACCGTGATAGTGTACTATCCAAATTTTGCATATATGTCATACATTTATTCATGACAATATATACACTGTTGGTGTATATAAGATTAACTCATAGAATATACAATGTAAGACCAAATACTAACCCGCCAGTTAAGATCACTTGTTCACAAGTTAGCTAGCATATCGTTCGGTGTTGCAAATGATGGTAACATTAGTGTTTCTAGATAGGACCTATTTGTTAAAAAAAAATTATTTGTTTGCATAACAAACATATTTTCCAACTCACATTTTGACGTTTTTAATTACTTTTTTATCTTATATATATGATATTGCAAAAAATATTGTAGTAATTATTTTTTTTGAGCAAAGTTGTCCATTTTATTGATAGTAAGAATCAATGCTTACACAGTGGCAAGTCAACTTTTACATGTATTTTATACTTGTACTATTTCTACAAGCTACATTTCCTGTTATCTACAAAAACATACATCTGGAATTCCCCACTCTACAACCAATCTCCAGTTGGTGCGAGTCTTTGGTACTCCTCTCCACGATGCACCAATGTGTCTAACTGTCTACCTGTATCAATGATATGGGCAACTATATTCACAGATCATCAGGTTCCTCACTTTCCTCGCTATTCTGCGGAGTTTGTCCAGAAATGAAGATTTCCAATGTGCTCACATCCAAGACTTTTCTGCATTCCACCCTTGAGGTCTTCTAGGGGATAGGCACATAGACAGCACTTTGCTCCACACTGCTGTTGATATAGGGCATTCAAAGAATATGTGATCTGTTGATTCTTCTCCATTACCACATAGTACACACTCTTCACTACCCCTCAAACAGCCCCATTTTCGCATTCTATCCTTGGTATTCAATCTTCTTTTGCATACTAGCCATAATATAGATGAGTACTTAGGAACATGTTCCTTGCCCCATACCAACTTGAACCAGGGGACTTCAGGTGATGCAGGCCTGATTTTTTGTCGAGCAGATTTAACAGTGAATACATTTGAGTTGGCGGGATTCCATATAGTGGTATCGTGCTCATCTGGATTAATGGTTGGTTCGCAGGGGATGAGCTGTTGCAACCTTCTAACTTCCACATTAAACATCCTTCCACTGGGCCATTTCCAAACTCCGCGGCAGAAGCTTTTGGACACATAATCGGATTTGAAAGATTGAATCCAGCAAGCAAGTTTTCTGAAATGTGTAGTTCTAGTGGCCCTAAAGGGTGCCATTGGTCATACCAAAAATTGGTTTCTTATCCATTACCAATCACTTTTAAGAGTTTCCTCCAGCTCCAAGAACAATGATGGGAATTTTGCACCCCAAAAGGAGGTTGATTTAAGTTGTGTGCACCCATTTCACCCCTAGTGTGTCCTTCGCACAAATGTTCCGGACTTGTTTAAGTATCAAGCATTGATTCCAGAGTACCAAATCATTCACACCCAGACCACTTTCTTTTGTTGGTTTGCATATGTCCTTCCAGCTGACCTTGGCACCATACTGCTTCTTGATTTCACCCGACCAGAGAAAGGAGTCTACTAGACTTTCTATTCTTCTAATTACTCTTTTGGGTAGCATAAATGCACTCAGCCAGGACACTTGAACTCCAGCAAGTACAGATTTGATGAGTTGTAGTCTACCTGCATAGCTTAATTCTGCAATTTATTAAACAAAGGCAAGCACTCCCTGTAGTTCAGCGGAGTTGATGTAAGAGGGAGACCTAAGTATTTGACAGGCAGTCTTCTAACTGACATCTGAATAATAGAGTTTTAAGTTTTACCTTCAGCTTTTCTGAGCTCAAAACAAGTTGAAAGCACAAGTCAATAGCTTTAGTATTCCAGAGATATGAAAAATGGAATGAAGTGATCATAAGCAATTAATAACACTTAAAGGAGATGCAACTCTTTCTATTTAGCAAAGCCTTAAAGCGTAGGATCTCAAGAGACATTCACACCTCGTAGAAAAAGCTAAAAATCATAATATTTTCAGCTCTGCTTGGTGAAAAAGTCGAAATGATGGAAGTTTCACTTAGACTTTGATATTGTACATGGACAGTCAAAGGTGCTGCTGAACGTTGCCAAATTATCAAAGCGAAACAAGTACTTTTATTATAGATGTCAGTTGCCATAACAAGTGCCAATATACCCAGGGACTTGAGAGTTCTTGGGTTTAAATGACCTTCTTCCCTCTCTATTTCTTAAAAATCTCATCCCTTCCTTATTAGAAAAATAATTTAAAACAACAATAATAATAGTGAATGCCAATCTAAATACTTTATTACAAATGTCAGTTGACAAATTGATTTCAAACATTCGTTAGTGGCTCTGATCTTTAGTAGTTCAGGAACAGCCGTTGCCAATAGATCAACTCAACAGGGTAATATATACATATATGGTAAGAAGAAATTGGATCAGTAATTTTCAGCGTTCAACAGAGCTTCTGTACGGATAAAATGTTGTGTTCGGCAGATGCACGCCTTCTGTGTCTTTCTTACTAACATTTTTCTCTTTTCGTGTATTTAGTGGCTGTGGTTAATTGTCGCAAGGAAGGTGTCTTGGACTGATTCTGCAAATTGTTTGGGAATACAACAGCAAGCTCAGACTACAGTCATGACCGGCTTCAAAGAATGCTCTTCGTGTCTTCTTTTTTTTTGTTTTTTGGTGGTTTTTTTTTTTTTGGGGCCCTCTGTTGCCAACTACATTCACAGGCCTTTGACATTGGTAAAAGTAATGAATGCACAACTAGACTAGCAACATAACCTTCTACCTACACTTCGTAGCCTTTCTAGTGTCTGAAGGTCAAGAAAGGTCCAGACAACAGAATAGAGAATTAAACAAAATAGAGAATAAAATTTTCCCCAAAATGATAGTCATGAAATGGGAAGAGGTCACACCTTTCAAATTATTCAACTGAAAAACGTATTAAGCTTTTAATAAACATAATTTACCATATATCATTGCATTCCTTAAACCATATCAATGAAATCTGTTTAAGCGACTAACTTAAAAAGTAAGTAAAAGACCCAAGCAACTGACTAAAACAACTACCTAGAAGCCAAGACGTTGAACCACATCCAGACTCCTTAAACGCTCAACAACTTCCTCCATTAGTGGCCGGTCACGCACCTCATCTTGCACACATTCCAATGCCAATCTAGTGACCTCAGGTCCATCACTTCGGGAAAATTCTGGATCATCCTCAAGACTTCTGTCGACGAGTGATACTTCAGATTGATCGTAACCCAACTCTGCAATTTTCCGCTTGTACTCATTTGTCGCCCAATGATAAATAAGAGAGTCCCAATCTATTTCTTCTCAGTTGATGTAGACTTTTTTGGAAATTAAACTCAGAAGCAGAACCCCAAATGAAAATACATCACTCTGTACAAGCCACACATCTATAGCAAAACAGGAATAGAACACAATTAATCATAAGAAAAACTAACACCACAAGCATAAAATGGAAATGCAGCAATGTCAAAGAACAGCTTAAAACATCACCCTTCTGCATGGAAACCATGAAGATCATGACACACATAGGAAGCAGCCAAACATGTAGGATTAGCAATACAAAGTTCATGGCATGCAAGATGCAGAAGTTCCCCTAAATCCAAGCTATGATTCAAAAGAGAAACCTATATAAACAAATCCGCTACTTTATCAACAATATTGCAAAAGCTTTTATGATACCGTCCCCTTCTTCTGCTACTTTTTTTAATAGATCAGCTAGTTTCAACCCCAAATTTTGAGCAAGGAAAACTTGAAGATAGGACCTCCAGATAAAGGTCGTGTAATGAGCAACCAAAGAACAAAAATCTTAAAATTTAACGAGCTATAAATGCTAGTTTAGAACTTTAACAACCATTAAGTACTCTTGTATTTTATTAGGACCATTTAGTCCAAGTTTCCACAAATAATGAAAGAAGTCCTCAATAAGACCTCTGTAATTATGAAAAATTTCAAATCACTCAGAAAAATTTCAAATTGAGGAATCTACTATCAAACTTGTACGGGATTCCCATATTTTGAAAGACAATTTGATGCTGAATATTCTCAACTATTCTGGAAAACAAGCAACAGAAAACCAGCCATATAGTCATTTAATGATTGAAGCTAAGTCATCAGATATTAATAACATGAAGATAAGATACATAACTTGAAACTCAAGAGGCTAAAATGGGAAGCATAAATTTTAAACAAAAGAAAAGGACTTTGTCAAAAGAAAAGGACTTTGTCAGATTATTTGCCCTATGGCTTATGACCACTGGCGAATTTCTGGCAAAACAATCAGTTGCAGTTTCCCAATCCAAGTATGATATCAAACAGGTTTCCCCCACCCCCTTTCTTTTGGGCTTCTGCTCTTTTGGTTGACATCTTAAATTTTAAAATTTTTAAAAAGTACATCTTTTCTCCTTTATGGTTAATGACCAAGTCTCTTGGTTCAGAGATCAAAATGAGAAAACTTCTGATCCCAAGTTAACAAAAAGGAAAGCGTAGAGGTTTTGTGGAAGCAACCCAGTTTGTCAGGCTACAGTTACATACCATTAATAGCGGTCTTCATACCATGGAAAGCAAAATTCCCACAAGCCGATGGATGTTTAACTAAACTCCAATCTGGAAGAATTCCACCACATATCATGCCAAAGTCAAACAACTTAGTAGTGTGATTCTGCAGTTTTGAAGCAATTATTAAAGTCAGACAAAATCTTTTCACATACAGTACATATTACCTCCCAAAAAAAAGGCCAATAGACGGAGAAAGTAACCTGGTCGACCATTAGATGATCTGGCTGTATATTGCGGACAAGAACTGGGCAAGAACGGCGGCTTTCAGTTTGCAAATATTCGAGAAGGCGAGCAAAGTCATAAGCAACTGCAATTCTGTCAGACCAACTAAAACTATCTGAAAAGGCAAACATATACTGGTCACTAATGTAGAATCCTTTTGGTCAACTGACTCCATTTTGAATAGTTAAATTTCCCGCACTAATGCTTGTTGAGCAAAATTAAGCTCATCCAATGAACAGAAAGAACAGCTACCATAATTGATCATGCAGCTAATAATCAAGATCTCATGTAGTGGATGTAAAGTGTACGAAACAGAATTGGCCTGACAAACATGTATTGAAGGCATTGCAGGAGAGCGCATTAGAACTTTCAGGGCTTAAGCACAAAAAGTAGACTCTCTCTGTCTGTTGTACAGATGAAAATATGCAATAAAAACATAAGCAAACATCTTAAGTAACCAAAAATGCATAACAAAATATCTGGCATGGCATAAAACACTGTAAATAAGTGCATCAACAATTAAAAACAAAACTGGCAAATCTGATACCTAACCCTGAACATCCTCCTCTTCTATCTTATTTGAATTTCACTCATCTAAATTGCAAATAGAGTTAAAAGGGGAGGCAACCAAATAAAAGTAAGAGGCTAGCGCTCACCTCACTAAGCACAAACGCCACTTTTAACTACAATACTCTTATTAAAAGATCCAGCTTGAGTTCCCCAATTATCACAATAACTAAGACACGAGAAAATGAGGAGTCCCTGAATCTGAATGTGCCAATCAAACAAAAGCAAGAGGCTAGAGTTCTCCTCGCTAAGCACATGAAGTTACCACTTTTTTAACGACAGTACTCTTATTAAAGATCCAGGTTGAGTTCCCCAATTATCAGAATAAATAAGACACAAGAAAATGAGGGGTCCCTAAATCTGAATGCACACCAAAGAAGTAGCTTGATAAAAGAAAGAAATAAGAAATTTCAGCTCTTTAGGGAGCCTGAAAGATGCAATTTTTCCAAGCAAAGGTTATTTAACACTAACAAGATTTCAAACATCTGAGGAAATAATTAACACAGGAAGACATGCAACATAGAACTAGGAAGAGGAGCCAAAAACCAGTGGGTAATGAAGGGAAAATGCTGGACTGATCTTACCATCGTGCCCCCCCCCCCAAAAAAACCCAAAAAAAAAAACCCCAAAAGAAAAAAAATGCTAGACTGATGGTTGAGAAAAGAAAGGTAAATAATCCCAAATCAGACTAATGGGAAAAGAAAATGGATAAAAACATATGACCTGGTTGGACATAACTCCAGTTCGATATGTGAACCAAGTATTGTAACAGACAACTGTCCCAACAAATATTTTTGGTTAGTTATTGTGTCAGAATGAGCTAGGAGTTAGGAAAGCTGCTCACAAAAAGATACTTCTAACCTTTCAATTTCAAACAAGACTGCATTTTTTTTTTATTTTAAATTAAGAACTTCTCTACGATCAATTCATGTATCTTATCGAGGAATTCATCCTACATAACAGACTCAATGTAGAAACAATCTTACACATATCGACCAATTCATGTAAGAATTTTTTTTCCCCGTCAGTGCATGTAAACAAAATTAAGCTAAAAGTACAGCGAAATTTCAAAAGGCATACCTTTCGGAATCAAATTCTCAACAGTGTCCAATGGATTAAGATCATAAACAACACCAATCCTTTTCTTGTTTTCGCAGCAATAACCAATCAAATTCACCATGTTTGGATGGGACACCATCCTTGGGTGCTGGAGCAAGAACAATTCATCCTAACAAAAGGGGAAAAAAAAAAAAAAGAAGCAAAATTATTTTTTCCCCTTCTTCATAATAAGAAGAAAAGGATTTTAGCATTACAGCAGTACCATTAGTCGATTATGATTAGCGGAGAAGTCAGTCCTGGATTCATCGACGGGTTCCCATACTTTAACAGTCACACATTGTGTGGAGCCCCCTTGCTTCGGCTGAATTTGGCCGCGATATACGTTGCCAAACTGGAATTTTCCGATGAAATTCTCTTTGCAAAAGCCATCAGTGAATTTTTCTAGTTCTTCGTAGGTGAATCTTTTGTGGAATTTGCGCTCCATCCCACCATAAATATAAAAAGGAAAAAAGAAGTGAACTTTCAGATTTGCGGAGGGCAACAAATCAGTACAATGAAGAAGTGTTCTGATACTTCTACACTTCTGATTTCTAACCCTAAACCTAAAGCAGGCAGAGTCGGGACTTGGGATTTGGAACTGAGGAAGGCCAATTTCAGCTGTTTTGTTGTTGCTGAACTTGAGATCAGGGTTGTAATCGACGTTGTACGAGGAAGTCGACAACGCCGATTTGCCGCGCCCAACTGGAGTAGTTTTCTTTCAATATCAGGTTGGGACTGGGAAAATAGGACCACTAGAAACCTTCCAGCGGTTCGGGAAAGTCAAGCGCGTGAGATAGAGGGGAGGAAATCTACATTTACAAAATTTGGTCACCAGAAAAACAAAATTAGGAGAAAATGGTAAGTTAGTGATGGTCGTGATTTCCAAGAAAAACAAGGGAAGTTTGATACTTTTGTTTGGACTGCTATTTTTCTCCAAAAATTTTTATATTTTTTATAAACATATTTTCCAATCAACTTTTTACTTCCCATACATCAATATGTTATAATATATTTTTCTACAAAAAACTTTAAAAAATAGCAATATAAACTGAAAGTTTTCTTTATCTCTATTTCTCCTCAAAACTATGTAAGATTTGAGCTTGTTCTCGGTTGATTGTTTTAAATAATTATAGATTCTGATTTTAATAATTAGTTTTTGTGATATTCTTGATTACTGTTATATCTTGATTATAAATTTTTTTAATAATTGAAAAAGCTAAAATCTATAATAGAATAGTTTTTACTGATTTTCATTTTTCTCTATAATCAATTTTTATAAACAAATTTTATAAAATCTAAAGCATATAATCAGATTCTATAGATTCTAAAGCAACCGAGAACAAGAACTTTTTGGGAAGAAGAAATATAGGAAAGCAAGGGAAAGTGCAAGGAAATTAAGGCTCTATTCGGATAAGCAAATTTTTTTCAAAAACTATTATCCGAAATTTTTCAATAACTGTTTTTTTTTTTGGAGGGTACACTGTACAGTAATACTTGAAGTACAACACACAATTCTAAAAATACACACAATTTCAAATACATCTAAAAATAAATGAATAAAATGAATAAATAAAATTATACCCTTTTTCCTTTTTCACCCACTACTTCAAAGAAAAAAGAACTTTTTTTCATTTTTTCATTACAAAGAAATTATAGAAGTAAAAAGAGACGAGAAGGTACCTGATTTGCAGCATAGTAAACCTTTTTATTGTCAAATGAATTGCAGTTTACTTCCTAAAGGCAAATCGCCTAAATACGACCTTAAGTATCTTACCTAAAAGGCTAAAACATAAAGTGCTCAAGTGTATTGACTATTTGGATAGTCATTATTTGCATAAAAATTGGTTACTTACGTTACAAACACTCTTTCAATACATATTTTTGTCTTACTAATTACCTTTTTATCCAAAGACACACGGAAGGGAGGTGAGAGGAAGGGTGTAACAGCCCTACCTCCCCCTAAGGCTAACCAGAGGGGTTAGCGGGCTGCCTGCCCAACTCTCGCCAGGACTCACGCATGAAAAGATACTAACTTAAACGAGTAAAACCTCCAATCATCGCAACATTAATATTAAAATTGTACAATACTGTCAAATCTTAGAATTACAGTTTCCCACTCAAAATACTTAAAATCCTCGAGCCAAATTTTAGTACATTTCCATAATTCTAAAATATACATCACCAAAAGAATATACAAAACATTTCTCCAAATTCGAGATAAAAGTCAAAAGGACAAGAACTAGCCCTATTTACGCCTCAGGATTCTCGTCACCTGTTAAGGAAAAACAAACGGGAACGGGGGTGAGTTAAAAAACTCGTGAGTTTCCAAAATTCATACACATGCACTTAAAACAGTAAAATTAAAAGTAAATAATTAAAACACATAAACAAGTCCAATTAACACACATTGAGGATACGGGGGCTCTCAGGAGCCAATTTCCACGTTTCACGAGCAATTATAGTAGTCGACACTCCGTCGACTTTCAATCCAAGTAGACGACTCTTCACGCCAACTCCATCCACCTTACTCCCCCTACCGGACCCGCACGCCACATAATTCAATAATATACAGTAAACAGGAATTTACTCAAGGCACACGGCCAAGAGTAAGTACATTTCACGTTTTTCATTCCCCGAGTTTAATACATGCAAAAATCAAATTTCCGACTCTACAAAAAGGGAGCAATAAAGTATACCCTCCTTTAAGTGAGCGGACCATCAAAATTCTCAATTTCACAATCCAGCCAAATAACAAGTCATGAAGCACGTGCATACATAAAGCATTCCAATGAAAGCATTTTAACATGCATTGAAAACTCACCGACAAAATAGGGGTCGGAGTCCAAGTTTTGATCAGTCGTAAAATCAGAACTTTGACCTAAAAATAATTAAAAGAGAACAAAAATGAGTTCTCCTAATCACAGGTCAAGTTTAATGCAAAAAGTCGAAAGTTCGACAATTTTCCAAGTTGAGCTGAAAACTTTGAAAAATCATAACTCAAGTTTTACAAGTCGGAATTCTGCTCATTTGGTACCGTTGGAAACCTCTTTAAAAGCTCTAAAACTTTTCAGAAGACATCAAATTAAAATTATGGACGAAATTAACCCAGATTTCCGTTGAACATTCAGCTACAGTAAAATGACAGTGTTCGTCAGGCTGGACAACCAGCACACTTTGAAAATTTCCCAAAAATTACAGAAAATTAATTAACCTCTGAAATTCATACACAATATATTCCTACATATGAAGTTTCAACAGCCACTGACGGAACTCAATTCCGACATCCGAGCATGAAATGACAACAGTGCAAACAGAGATCACTCGAAATTCTGCAGTTCTGGAATTTCGAAAATACAGGGCAGCTTTCAAGTTGCTATTTGAGTGACGAATTCAAGTCCAAAAATTGTCAAATTTGGCACACTAACACTTCCATATACCAACTAGATTCATACCAAATTTCAACTTAAAATACCAACGGGAAGGCAGTTTTCTATGTGCCTCAATTTCGTCCAACTCATTCATTCAAAACTGGAAAATTTGATCCCTCACTTGTATCATCTAGTTCATGCCTCAAATCACTACCAATTTGCCTAATTTTCGAAACCAAGCCAGTATTGAACTTCCTAAGCCTATTGATGATAAAAAATGGTCACATCTTTTGGCAAGAATATCACAAAATAAATCCTCAAAATTCGGACAGCATTACCCCTCAAATTTCCAGCTTTCACTTTGCAACTTATTCAACCACATAACATCAACTCTTGAAGAGCTTTTTGTGAGACAAAATAGCAGCTTAACATTCATCACTTAAACATCAAATTCAGCCTCTTAACTAGCCAAAAACACAGCCACGAAAATCCTAGAAAAATCAGAAATTCAGCCCCCCCCAAATTTTTTTCCCTTCCTTAGCCGGTTTTCCTCTTTTTGTTTTTCATCAAACTTTAACCATCAACAACATACATAATGCACTTAAACAACATCATTTAACCATCTAACAATCAATTTCACACATTTGGTGGGAATTCAAGAGCCCACCGTTTCTTGCTCATGATCATCAAATTCCACAAATCAACTTCATAATCAAAGCTTTAAACACATGAGTCAAGGTTTCTAAAACCCTTCAACAACCCAACCTAACAACATGCTTTTCAATTGAAATGGATGGAGGAAAATTCAAGTTTTCTAGTTTTACCTCTTGCAAGAAGTGAGTGGAAGTTCTTCAAGGAAATGCCAAATAAAAGCTTCCAAAAGCTCCTAGTCCAAGCCTTTCCACCAAGCTCAAGCTCAATCCAAGAGTGTTGGTGTTTTTTGTTGGTGATTTTAGCAAGAAATGAAGGAGAAAAATCGATGGAAAATGAAGAGAAAGAAGAGAAGAGAGAGTCGGGTGAAATGGGAAGAAAATGCACCGGTTTGAGCTATTTTTTTTTAAAAGAAAATAAGGGAGAAAGGAAGACAAGACACAAGTCTTGTCTTGCCTTAATGAGGGTTGACTTATTAAGCCATTCTTATCTATTTGGAGGGAAAATTAAGGGCTTAATTGTGCTTGAAATTAAGGAAAATTTTCGGCTAGGAGGGGGAAGGAAAAATAGGAAAATTTTTGTAGGAGCTAGGAAGAGTCGGTTGAAAGAAATAATTAGTTGAAATTCTAAGCTTAGCGAGGTTAATCCAAACCCTAATTAAAAATTTCAAAACCCTAATTAATCACCTTCAATGTCCCAAATCCAGTCATTTAATCACCCTTCCAACTTATCCGTGATCATCCCTACTTATCTCCACTAGTTTACTCTCAGTCCGAATTTATCTCGAAAAATGTGCCGTTGACATTTTTCCACTAATAAATGCTACGAAACGTAATTAACAGGAAAATAGAGTTAAAATCAAATGAAGCATTATAAACGAGGATAAAATCAAATATCACAAGATAATTAAAGATTTAATTATATAAATAAATAAATTTTCGAATTTTTGAAATTAAAATTAATTAAAAATATTTTTTTTTTCAAAATTTCGAGGCCGTTACATTCTCCCCTCCTTAAAAGAATTTTGTCCTCAAAATTCTCACCTTGTTAAACAAATAATTCTGGATATTTCTTCTGCATTTCCTCTTCTACCTCCCAAGTTGCTTCCTCCACATCATGGTTTTTCCACAAGACTTTAACCAGAGGAATTTTCTTCGTCCTCAAATCCTTCACTTCTCGATCGAGAATCTTTACAGTTCTTTCCTCATACGAGAGTGTCTCATCCATCTCAATCTCGTCTAATTGCAAAACGTGGCTCGGATCTGAGTGATACTTCTTGAGCATTGAGATATGGAAGACATTGTGAATCTTGGACATACTAGCTGGTAAATCCAGTTGATAAGCCACTTTTCCAACCCGCTTAAGTATCTCAAACGGTCCCACATACCTCGGCTTCAATTTCTTCCCCTTTTTAGACACTACACCACCTTTCACGGGTTTCACCCGCAAGAAGACTTTATCACCTACTTCAAACTCCAAATCTTTTCTTCTATTATCCGAGTAACTCTTTTGCCGACTCTGGGCCGTTTGAAGCCTTTCTCGAACTACCTTCACCTTTTCATAAGCCTCTTCAATCCAAGGGATAGTAGTCGGATTAAGAACTTTCTTTTCCCCTACTTCATCCCAATGAATCGGTGATCGGCATCTTCTCCCATAAAGTGCCTCATAAGGTGCTATTTGAATCGTGGCATGGTAACTGTTATTATATGCAAACTCGACCAACGTCATGTACCGACTCCAACCTTCACCAAAATCCATTATACATGACCTTAACATATCTTCTAAGGTCTGGATGGTCCTTTCAGACTGACCATCTGTCTGGGGATGATAAGCTGTACTCAAGCTTAATTTGGTCCCCAAGGTCTCTTGCAACTTTTGCCAAAACCTCGAAACAAACCTAGGGTCTCGGTCGGAAACAATACTTACTGGAATTCCATGCAACCTCACTATCTCATCCAAATAAAGTCTGGCCAATTTCTCCAAAGGGTATTTCATATTTACCGGTAGAAAATGCGCGGACTTAGTTAGTCGGTCTACGACCACCCACACGGCATCATGTCCCTTTTGACTTCTTGGCAGTCCAATGACGAAATCCATGGTAATATGTTCCCATTTCCATTCAGGGATTTCTAAGGGTTGTAGAAGTCCTGAAGGCTTTTGGTGTTCAGCTTTCACCTGTTGGCAAGTAAGACACGTCTGCACATATTTAGCCACATCTCTCTTTAATCCATCCCACCAATACAGTCCTTTCAAATCTTGGTACATCTTATTACTCCCAGGATGAATAGTATACTTGGACCGATGTGCTTCTTCTAAAATCTCTCTCTTTAAAACCTCATCATTCGACACTACTATCCTCTCCCGGAACCTTAACACCCCTTCTAGTCCAGTCTTAAAATCCTGAGTCTCTCCTTTCTGGACTTTTTCCAGTAATTTTAGTACTACTGGATCATTTGGCTGTGCTTCCTTAATCCGTTCCAATAATGGAGACCTTAATTTCACATTTCCAAAAATAACCTTCTGCACCTCAAGACAAGGTTTCCATTCACTTACTTACTCCAACATTTCCCATTCTTTCACCATCAAACTCGCTACTTGAGCCTTGCGACTTAACGCATCAGCTACCACATTCGCCTTTCCAGGATGATATTTTATGGAGCAGTCATAATCCTCAAGAAACTCTACCCATCTCATTTGCCTTAAATTCAACTCCTTTTGAGAAAACAAATATTTCAAACTCTTATGGTCCGTGAACACCTCAAAAGTAACCCCATATAAATAATGTCTCCACTTCTTCAAGGCAAAAACAACCGCCGCTAACTCTAGGTCATGTGTTGGGTAGTTCTATTCATGGGGTTTCAACTTCCTAGAAGCATATGCTATGACTTTTCCATTTTGCATCAAAACACAACCCAATCCATCCTTAGAGGCATCTGAATAGACCACAAATCCTTCTTTACCATCAGGTAGGGTTAAGATCGGTGTCTCCGTTAACCGTTTCTTCAATTCTTGAAACCTTTCTTCACACTTAGGACTCCAAAGGAATTTTCCATGTTTCTTAGTCAAGTCGGTCAAAGGTCCGGTAATTCCTGAAAAATCCTGAATGAACCGACGATAATATCCAAATCCTAAGAAACTTCTCACCTCGAGGATTTTCGGTCTCTTCCAATGTATAACAGCTTCCACTTTAGATGGGTCAACTGCAATCCCATCTTTGGAAATTCTATGCCCTAGAAAAGATACTTCTTTCAACCAAAATTCACACTTACTAAATTTGGCAAACAACTTGTGCTCTCGGAGGGTTTGCAATACAATCTTCAAATGTTCGGCATGGTCTTCTAGGGTTTTAGAATACACCAATATATCATCAATAAAGATCACCACAAACCGATCCAAATAGGGCTTGAATACCCGTTGCATCAAATCCATGAATGCTGCCGGAGCATTTGTTAACCCAAAAGGCATCACTACAAACTCATAATGTCCATATCTTGAATTGAAAGCTGTTTTCGGCACATCCTCTTTCCTAATCCTCAACTGTAATATCCCCTCTAAGATCCACTTGGAGAATACCACTGACCCTTACAATTGATCAAATAACTCATCAATGAGTGGTAAGGGATACTTATTCTTAATCGTCACATCATTCAACCCCCGATAGTCTATACACAGCCTTAAACTACCGTCTTTCTTTTAACGAGCATGTGTGCTCCCGGAGATTCACTTTCCCTGATAAAACCTCGCTCCAGAAGATCTTGTAACTGTACCTTCAACTCTTTAAGTTCAGCCGGAGCCATCCTATAGGGAGTCTTAGAAATTGGTGTCGTTCCAGGTACTAGATCAATCTTGAACTCTACTGCCCGCTCAGGAGGCAATGATTCCAATTCTTCTGGAAATACATCGGAGAAATCCCTAACAATCGGCACGTCTTCCAACTTCATCTTATCATTTGGAGGATTTATAAGAAAAGCCAAATACCCTTGAGCTCCCTTACTTAGAAGCTTTCTAGCCCTAATACCCGAAATAAGAGCCGATGAAGCCAACATTCCTCTAACGTCCAATCTCAAAGTCGCCTCCCCCGGCATATCAAATTCCACAACTTTCAACCTACAATCCACCTTGGCATGGTGTTTAGCTAAGCAGTCCATCCCAATAATCACATCATACCCTTTAATATCCAGACTTACCAAATCAACCATTAATTTTCTCTCTCCTATCCACAATTCACAATTTTTATACACCAAACTCGTAATCAAACTTTTGTCCCCTGTTGGTGTTCTAACCTCTAGGTCAAAAGGTAACCCAATGTGTTTTATGTCTATACCACAAACAAATGCAGGATTAACAAAAGAATGAGTGGCACCAGGATCAATTAAAACTCTAGCTAAACGATGAAAGAGGGGAATGGTACCTTCGACCACTTCAGTCGACGCAGGCACCTCTTGGTAATCCAATGCATAGACTCGAGCTGGAACTCTCGTCCTACTCCCCACCGAACTAGCTTGGCTGGGTTCTCTTGCCACCCGATCTCGGGTTTGGGACAGGAAGATATTTGGTGATCTGAACTTCCACACCTTAGGCATTTTCCTTGCTTCTTCCAACATTCATTGGCGGTGTGGTTTGGTTTCCCACAAAACCCACACGTAAGACCTGGATTGGAGGCTTGGCTCCCTTGTGGAATACTCCTAGTTGGACCTCTGCCACTGATAGCCCCTCTAGATGCCCCTCCTCGAGGAAAGGTTCCCCTTGATGTCCCCGAGGCACTGGCCCCACTCGAGCCCCTCCCAAACTTGGAAGGCGGGGCACTCAAATCCATTGGACCCCGACTACTAGAAGGGGTACTCCTCTTCTTGGCATGGAAGCTCTTCAGTTGAGCCTTGGCGGTCTCGATCCTCTGGGCTTTCTCAATAGCCTCACTAAAACTATTAATCTGGGCCGCCGCCAATCCTTCTTGAATCTCCAAATTTAAGCCAATAAAACGCGTCTAATCCTTCTTGGCTCAGAGCTACCAGGGCAAACTTGGACAATTTGGTAAATTACGTAATCCCAAGAACACTCAGGAGCCCTTGTCGACACTTAATGAAATCATCCTCCCTCTTTTCTTGTACCATGGGAGGAAGAAATTTAGAGTAAAACTCCGTAAAATTCTCCCAAGTCCTAGGAGTCTGGTCCCTATCCCACTTGGCGAATCATGTTCCACCATGATCCGCTCTTCAAACTGAAGGCAAAAGATACCCGTCTTTCCTCAAGATAATTGGGTACCAAAGATGTCGAAATACGCTCCAACCATCCCTCACCTCCTGGATCAGGTCCCCAAAGAACTTAGGTGGGCGAACCTTTGAATCGCTCTAAAGCCCTATCGTCCACCTTCAGGCCCCAGTTGATTAATTGGACCCGACCTTGTTGGTCCACCAGACGAGCCAAGATGCCCATCGGTTTATGGCGTCGCCACTTGTTCCCCGTCTACCCTTGACCTTGTCCCAAACCTCATCCTTGACCTTGGTCAACTCACCCCTCGTCTCCCTCATTTTGGGGTTGTCTTGCCCTCGATCTCGACCTCTACCTCGGCCTCGTCTACCGTCCATGTTTTCTATAATAGGTAGACATAATTAAACACAAATATAATGAAAAATAGAAATTTTATACATGATAATACGGAACAAGGAAAAATGAGATAAAGGAGAAGAAAATGTAAAGAAGTAATACAAAGTAAAAAGAGAATTTTTCTAAAGTTAACCGAATTTTCATATATATAGCCGTGGGAATTCAGTACACTACAGTGGCATGTTTATCACAAAAGAGTACAAAAGTGCTTTCACAGTCAATTTACCACACAAAATTTAATGGTGAAAGCAATAGATAAACATGCATTCCAGGGACGAGAATCCCCCTAATACAGTCTTTCCTACGTCAGATTAATAAAACTCTAATCCTAATAGTCTAGAACTAATCCTCTAGTCCTCAGCAGGACCACCAGGAGGGGTAATCTCAGACGGGTCCTCCTCCTCCTCCTCCGGCTCAGACCCCTCCGAAGGGTCATCTCCCATCAGGATATCCTCATACGGCTCCATCTCGGACGAGTCCTCATCAGAGCCCCCCTTCCAGCATGGACTCTGCAATCACATCAGCTACAGTATCCTCCAGAGTGGTGAGGTCAGCCCTAATCCTAGCAGCCGCTCATGAACCTCGCCGATCAAGTCGGGCGAAACCTCGGACTGATCACGAGTGGCTAGTCCTATCTCGCCGGTGTCCACCCGGTTCTCCAAGACATCGACCCGATCCTCCAACTCTGGATCCGCTCACGATTAGCCATAATATCTCTCACCACCACGCTTCTCCTCCCCGCAGCTCCCGGTGGCATCCAAGAACTCCCACGCCATCGCCCATGGATAGAACCACAGAATTAGGGTAGGAGTACCGGCTCCTACATGGGCACCTCGAGCCTCCCCCCCGACGTGGGGTGAGTAATAGGCTGGTGTGGTCGTCCAATCATTGTGTACCAAGCTCATCTTTTCAGTCAAGAGACACTCTAGCACCACAGGCCGGTATCCTAAACAATTTTAAGCCTAGGATACACTACAGAAATCGGCAACCTAGAGCTCTGATACCACCTGTAACAGCCCTACCTCCCCCTAAGGCTAACCAGAGGGGTTAGCGGGCTGCCTGCCCAACTCTCGCCAGGACTCACGCATGAAAAGATACTAACTTAAACGAGTAAAACCTCCAATCATCGCAACATTAATATTAAAATTGTACAATACTGTCAAATCTTAGAATTACAGTTTCCCACTCAAAATACTTAAAATCCTCGAGCCAGATTTTAGTACATTTCCATAATTCTAAAATATACATCACCAAAAGAATATACAAAACATTTCTCCAAATTCGAGATAAAAGTCAAAAGGACAAGAACTAGCCCTATTTACGCCTCAGGATTCTCGTCACCTGTTAAGGAAAAACAAACGGGATCGGGGGTGAGTTAAAAAGCTCGTGAGTTTCCAAAATTCATACACATGCACTTAAAACAGTAAAATTAAAAGTAAATAATTAAAACACATAAACAAGTCCAATTAACACACATTGAGGATACGGGGGCTCTCAGGAGCCAATTTCCACGTTTCACGAGCAATTATAGTAGTCGACACTCCGTCGACTTTCAATCCAAGTAGACGACTCTTCACGCCAACTCCATCCACCTTACTCCCCCTACCGGACCCGCACGCCACATAATTCAATAATATACAGTAAACAGGAATTTACTCAAGGCACACGGCCAAGAGTAAGTACATTTCACGTTTTTCATTCCCCGAGTTTAATACATGCAAAAATCAAATTTCTGACTCTACAAAAAGGGAGCAATAAAGTATACCCTCCTTTAAGTGAGCGGACCATCAAAATTCTCAATTTCACAATCCAGCCAAATAACAAGTCATGAAGCACGTGCATACATAAAGCATTCCAATGAAAGCATTTTAACATGCATTGAAAACTCACCGACAAAATAGGGGTCGGAGTCCAAGTTTTGATCGGTCGTAAAATCAGAACTTTGACCTAAAAATAATTAAAAGAGAACAAAAATGAGTTCTCCTAATCACAGGTCAAGTTTAATGCAAAAAGTCGAAAGTTCGACAATTTTCAAAGTTGAGCTGAAAACTTTGAAAAATCATAACTCAAGTTTCACAAGTCGGAATTCTGCTCATTTGGTACCGTTGGAAAACTCTTTAAAATCTCTAAAACTTTTCAGAAGACATCAAATTAAAATTATGGACGAAATTAACCCAGATTTCCGTTGAACATTCAGCTACAGTAAAATGACAGTGTTCGTCAGGCTGGACAACCAGCACACTTTGAAAATTTCCCAAAAATTACAGAAAATTAATTAACCTCTGAAATTCATACACAATATATTCCTACATATGAAGTTTCAACAGCCACTGACGGAACTCAATTCCGACATCCGAGCATGAAATGACAACAGTGCAAACAGAGATCACTCGAAATTCTGCAGTTCTGGAATTTCGAAAATACAGGGCAGCATTCAAGTTGCTATTTGAGTGACGAATTCAAGTCCAAAAATTGTCAAATTTGGCACACTAACACTTCCATATGCCAACTAGATTCATACCAAATTTCAACTTAAAATACCATCGGGAAGGCAGTTTTCTATGTGCCTCAATTTCGTCCAACTCATTCATTCAAAACTGGAAAATTTGATCCCTCACTTGTATCATCTAGTTCATGCCTCAAATCACTACCAATTTGCCTAATTTTCGAAACCAAGCTAGTATTGAACTTCCTAAGCCTATTGATGATCAAAAATGGTCACATCTTTTGGCAAGAATATCACAAAATAAATCCTCAAAATTCGGACAGCATTACCCCTCAAATTTCCAGCTTTCACTTTGCAACTTATTCAACCACATAACATCAACTCTTGAAGAGCTTTTTGTGAGACAAAATAGCAGCTTAACATTCATCACTTAAACATCAAATTCAGCCTCTTAACTAGCCAAAAATACAGCCACGAAAATCCTAGAAAAATCAGAAATTCAGCCCCCCCCAAATTTTTTTCCCTTCCTTAGCCGGTTTTCCTCTTTTTGTTTTTCATCAAACTTTAACCATCAACAACATACATAATGCACTTAAACAACATCATTTAACCATCTAACAATCAATTTCACACATTTGGTGGGAATTCAAGAGCCCACCGTTTCTTGCTCATGATCATCAAATTCCACAAATCAACTTCATAATCAAAGCTTTAAACACATGAGTCAAGGTTTCTAAAACCCTTCAACAACCCAACCTAACAACATGCTTTTCAATTGAAATGGATGGAGGAAAATTCAAGTTTTCTAGTTTTACCTCTTGCAAGAAGTGAGTGGAAGTTCTTCAAGGAAATGCCAAATAAAAGCTTCCAAAAGCTCCTAGTCCAAGCCTTTCCACCAAGCTCAAGCTCAATCCAAGAGTGTTGGTGTTTTTTGTTGGTGATTTTAGCAAGAAATGAAGGAGAAAAATCGATGGAAAATGAAGAGAAAGAAGAGAAGAGAGAGTCGGGTGAAATGGGAAGAAAATGCACCGGTTTGAGCTATTTTTTTTTTTAAAGAAAATAAGGGAGAAAGGAAGACAAGACACAAGTCTTGTCTTGCCTTAATGAGGGTTGACTTATTAAGCCATTCTTATCTATTTGGAGGGAAAATTAAGGGCTTAATTGTGCTTGAAATTAAGGCTAATTTTCGGCTAGGAGGGGGAAGGAAAAATAGGAAAATTTTTGTAGGAGCTAGGAAGAGTCGGTTGAAAGAAATAATTAGTTGAAATTCTAAGCTTAGCGAGGTTAATCCAAACCCTAATTAAAAATTTCAAAACCCTAATTAATCACCTTCAATGTCCCAAATCCAGTCATTTAATCACCCTTCCAACTTATCCGTGATCATCCCTACTTATCTCCACTAGTTTACTCTCAGTCCGAATTTATCTCGAAAAATGTGCCGTTGACATTTTCCACTAATAAATGCTACGAAACGTAATTAACAGGAAAATAGAGTTAAAATCAAATGAAGCATTATAAACGAGGATAAAATCAAATATCACAAGATAATTAAAGATTTAATTATATAAATAAATAAAATTTTGAATTTTTGAAATTAAAATTAATTAAAAATATTTTTTATTTCAAAATTTCGAGGCCGTTACAAAGGGGAAGGAGGAGCAAGAATGGGGAGCAAAGGGAAAAGAAAATAGAATTTGGTGGGGGGGTGAACAATAGGAAGGAGGAAGAGGAATAGCTAGTTTCAACTGATGAGTAGAGGGAGAAGGAATTTCAGAGGAGGAGGAGGAGGAGGAGGGAGAAAGATAGAAGGGAGGGGAGACGGAGGAGGAAGGAAGGAGGAGTAAGTGTGATTAAGGGGAGAGGGGAAGAGGGTTGTGGTGAAAATTAATAAATTTAAAGAAATAGCTCAATAAAATTTAAATTTTAAAAAACGTCAAAATACATATTAAAAAAATACTTAATTCATACGACTCATCTACAATACAAAGGCTCCATTTGGATTCTTGTTTTTGGCACCTGTTTTTGAAAAACTGTTTTTCACACATCAAATGCTACAGTAATACACCAACCAAAAACAACCACAAAAACAATCCCAAAAAACAACCACAATATTTGTTGGTTTTTTTTTTCTATTCCTTTTCCTTTTGCTTCTCTTCCCTCTTCTTCTCCCTCAACCTACTTCATCCCTCTCGGCGCCAGCGACTAGCACGAGCCGGCGATCGGGAATTTTCTTTTTCTTTTTTTTGTCCTCCCTTCCCCCTTCCCCCTGCCGCCTCCCCCCTCCCTCCCGTGGGTGGTGGGGGAAGGGTGGAGGGGACAACGGGAGGGAGGAGAGGGGGGGAAGGGGAGTGGGAGGGGAGGCGGGAAAGGTCTGGCCAAATCTGGGGAGGGAAGGGTGGCGAGGGGAAGGGGGAGGGGACAACAGGAGGGAGGAGAGGTGGGGGAGGGGGAGGGGAAGAGAGGAGGGCAAAAAAAAAAAAAATTTCCCGGTCGCCAGCACCGGGAGGGACGAGGTTGGTTGGGGGAGAAGAAGAGGGAAGAGAAGAAAAAGGAAAAGGAAAAAGAAAAGAAACAGAAAAAAAAAAAATCCAAAGACAGATACAGTAGGATTTTTTCACATCTACAATGCTACAGTACTGTTTTTGAAAAAGAACCCCAAAAATAAGGAATCCAAACGAACCGAGTTTTACAAATACAATACTACAATAAAATTTTTTAAAAACACCCTAAAAAAAATACCTAATTCATACCAATCTATAATTTCTTTCCATTTGCTATTGCCTTTGAAGACTTTTTTGAGATGGAAGGCAATGTGATGAAAAAAAGGGAAAATTGTCATGTATAAGTTGTCTACATGGACTTTCATGCTCGATATTTATTGGTATGATCAAAATATTTTACCTTTCAGAAAATTATTTCAGCTGGTAATCCTAACATTGAGAATCAATTCCCTAATTGACTTACTATTGCCCTTAAACACTTCCATTGACAATACTTTAGACTCAGTTTGGGAGTTTAGAAGAGAAAATAAAAGAACAAATTGGTTATGAAAGAAAAGAAATGATAGGTTATGAAAGAAAAAAAAGAAAAAAAAAAGTTTTTATTCTCATGTTGATTGGCAGTTTAGAAAAGAAAAGAAAAGATTTTGGACACATTAGTTATTATGATTTTATTGTTTGACAATTTATAGGTTAAGTTGCCATTTTGAGAAAACTTACAAAGATTAAATGAATCTTCCCTTCAATTTCTTCCCCTCTTTGGAAGGAAAATTTTTTAATCATTTTATCCCTTCATTTCTTTCTACTTTCCTTTCCTTTCTTCCCACTTTATTTTCCCACATAGGGAAAAATTTTAAATTTCCCTTCTTTTCCCTTCCTTTCTCTCCAAATTTCAACTCTCAAACTTAGTCTTAATTTGTCATGCTGCATGCCATTTTCGTCTTTTGATTTAAATAATGTTCTCATAAATAAATCTTTTCAAGAAAATTAGGAAAAGTGATACGGTCAATTTATAAGGGCTATGTAATTTGTGGCAACTTATTTCTAAATACAAATTGCATGTTTCCTTTAGGGTACTATTTTTCGATATGTATTTCTTAAAGGTAAAAAATAGAAAAACCCTCTATGGTTAGCCTAACATATAAAAAAGCCCCCTGTAGTTTCAAATCATACATTTCGGTACCTCATGGTTTGAACTAATGTAAAAATTAACTGAAATCATTAAAACCAGCATGTTTGAGTTGGAATTTAGTTTTTTGACACAAAATTTGACCTAATATGCTTATTTTACTCCTTAGACCTTAATAACACTCCAAATTAATCTTAAATTTGTAGGAAACAAGTTAGATAAAAATAAAAAAATAAAGACAAATTAACAAAGTTTGCAATTGCAATATTTTCTTAGAGGATCTTTGTAAGAATTTAAAATAGAAAAATTAGGAAAATAGTAATATCTTTATATAGTGAAGAAAAATTAGGAAACTAGTTGATACCTTTAAATTTGAAATTTGCAATTACAATATTTTCTTAGTGTGTATTGTAAGAATTTAAAATAAAAATTTACATTTGCAATATTTTCTTAAATTGTGTATCATAAGGATTTAAAATTTGCAACACATTTTCTATCTGTATGGTGAAGAAAATTTAGGAAAATATTTGATAGCTTTAAGTTTGAAATTTGCAATTGTAACATTTTCTTAGAAATTATATTGTAAGAATTTAAAATAAAAATTTCAACACTTTTTTATGTATATAATGAAGAATAAATTAGAAAGCTAGTTAATGATGTATCCATTAGGTTAAATCTGTCATTTTACTCAAAACTGTTACTTTTAACGGTTTCCATCCAATTTTCACTTTAATTCAAATCATGAGATATTGAAAGGTACGATTTGAAAGCACAAGAGGTTTTTCTATATATTAACCTAGTCACAGGAGGCTTTTCTATCATTTACCCATTTCTTAATGATGATAGTGGCTTATGTTTTAAATTTTTATAATTGTTGTAATTTCAGGGTCAACAATATTTATTTAACCATCCAATGTATACTTTTCTTGAGTAAATATGACAAGATATTCGGAGCAAAATATTATTTTTTTTCCAATTAATCATCCTAGGATGCCCTTTTCACTAATTCTTTTTTTTTTTTTTATCATACATAGGAACTGGTTTTTCCTTATGCGTTTTTGTATTTGGTGGGTGTCAAACCGCCAAAAATAAAATACCTACTCTAAGAATATAAATTCAAGTATAATGGTGAGTAGGGTCGTATCCACAGGGACTGGGTGATTTATTTCCTCTGAGAAAATTGGGGGGTTTTTAGAGTAGATAGCAAAATAATAATAATAAAGGAATAAAAGTTGAAATTCTAATCAAACAAACATGCAAGAATCAAATAACACAAGAAACAATTAATTAAAACAACCTAGTCAAGGAATTAATCTCGACACCGGTACACACAACTGATCATAGATCTAAACAGATATTCACATGTTCATGAATAAATTGGTTATAGTGGTCAAGCGACGCGCCCAACCACCAATCTTTCCTTAATTTTATAGTAGCCCAGAGACGCTCATAGACTACCCTCTTGTGAACTGGACAACCCTAGATACGCTCATAGGATTTAATGCAGTCATAGCATTAGGAATTAGAAAGACCCAATTCTAGATGGCAAACACACATGCGGGTTTACTTAGGCTAGATTAATTATCCCCACGATACAAATTAGACCACTTGCGAGGCGGTGAAACTGTCTCGTTTGTCACTAATTAGGTTGCTTAAAGGCGACGCGCCAACACCCTAATTGACTATATATTATTTAGACACATTGAATAACTGGCCATATTACCCAATAAACCCAAATAATAATTAAATGAAAATAGAGAATAATTAAATACCCATGAACATATAAATTAAAATTAATTAACAAAACGATATCACAGTTATGGTGCCCCGAGCCTTGATTATTCGTCAAGTAGAAAACGAACTAGTCACGCCTTGACATTGTAACCATGCAAATCGTGGATTTAATTGAACTCATACGGACAAGGAAATCAACGGTTTGTACGTTCCAGAAATTGTCAATGGAAAACAAGGGCGGCTGGAATTTGGACGTAAGGCATCAAGTACTGATCTAATGTTTGCAAATTTTAAAACTGAAAAATACTCTCAAGACTAAAGTACCTAGTCTACTTTTGTCTCCTACGAACTAACAAGAAAAGCAAATAACTATGCTAGACAAAGTTGGAATCGGAAAAAGACGAAATAGAGCTCAACGAAGATAAAAACCAACTGAATTGAAAATACTATACTAATGTCTCTATAGCTACTGGCGGCTCAAAGGCAAACAAGAACAATCCAGAAAAACTTAGAATAATCCAAAAGTGATGCTAAACTAATGGTCTCTTGTTGTCTATGTGGCGGCGGACCAAGAGACAGTAAAAGGAAATAAAAACAAAAGCAAGCTAGGGCTCATCCTCCACCGCCCTTAACTAATATATAAAGAAATACATGTAGTGCCCAATTCCACTTAAGTTTCGGATGCCACAGACGCAATCTCCTCCTCTGGGCTTGACTCCGCACGCCACAAGGAAAACTCTTCAAGCTTCACGTGAGTTTCCAATTTGCATGAAGTGTTTCCAATTAATTTCACTACCCATGTTTCCAAAAGATTCACTCCTTCCCAATTACTGACTTCCAATAATTCCTCCAAAATATCAGCCCATGTTTAGAAATTCAGCTTCACCAATTGCCAACTCAGCCCAGCTACCCTTCTCTGGCACAGGCACGCCCTGAAAGTGTAAGTCTTCTGGAATTTTGCCAATAAACACCAACTTTCACACCAAAGGCCTGCAAATGCCACAAAATTCAAATATAAGTAGTAACCCAATTCTTTACACAATAAATAGGAGAAATTAAGTCCAAATATCATCAATAAACACGTATAAATATCTCCCTATCAGTATTGAATACTATTAAGTATTGTATCTACGGCCTATCACATTTACGCTGTCAAAGTGACGAAATTAGTTCCACAAATAGTTTGAGACAAGTTTCTTGTATACATTCATAAGACGTTTCTACATTATTCACCTTCATGTTAAGTAAATTTGGTCAAAAATTCATCAATGTTTCAAACTTGCTGTTTTGTTTTTGTAGGTGATTATTGGACTGTTGATCATGTTATCAATGGAAACTACAGTCTACAAGTTGCGCTTAGTTATTGTTAAAGATGTTCATTTTTCTCTCTTTCGAGTTTTGATTAGTAATCTGTAATCATGAATGAGAAGAGAACAAATACTTTGAAGAATATTAACTTCTGCAGTGTACCTTGATGTCGCTATATAGCCTACCATTGACACATAGGAATTCCAAGAATTGTTGACCTAAAGAATTGATTCCACTACCTTTTTTTTTGGGTCAATCAGCATCTTCTACTTTATCTGTTAGTACAAAAAACACACAGTGGAAGTAATACTAAAATCTTACAAATAAGAAAAGCACGGGAGAATAAAAGAAATTTATTTCAAAAAACTAATTTCCTCAACTACAAGTATAGGACTTCACGTCCTTAAATAGAGAAACAAAACTACGAATCCTACTCCAATTATAATTCCAAAACATAACTCAATCCTATTTTCTAAACAGACTTTGATATCAAATTCTAACCTACTTACTAAATAATAAATCAACTTCTAAAACAAATAAACTTCTAAATATGATTGGTTTAAAATATGCCAACAATGCCTCCCTTAAACCAAGGTTTTGATCTTGTCATCTCCAATGCTATCATGAGCTTGAATCGCCTCTGTAGCTTCTGTAGCTGTATAACTGACATGCAACTCCAATTTGCAGCAAATCTACAATTTTTTCATCACTCGTTGATGTGGATGAAACTTATATTTTGTATGCAATTTTTCAGCAATTTTTTCTTGATTAAAGTAGTCATCCATACAAACCCATTCAGCGTTAGAGCCACCATATTTTCTTGAACAATGATAATCCACACAAAATTAAATTGAAAAAACATGCCTTTCATAATCTTTTTTATGATAATAATTTTCGCCATTGATAAATTCTCTCATCATGGCAACTCAAAATAATTTACGCACCTTCACAAATAAATTTTTCTTTCCTGCCTGAATTTTTGGCCTCCCTAGCTTCAAACTTGATCAAACTTTGCTGTAAAAGTAACTACAACAATCCAGTAGGATCTTTTCCTGATCACTACATACCACCAACAATTTGATAGAGTCTTTCTTTTTAGACCTCTGTCCAATTAGGGTCATTTTTTTCCTAATTTTAATCAACAAATGAGTATTCTAGACCAACTCTTGTGGTCTAATCCTTCAATACGAGTACTCTACCACAACATTTGTACCCTTCTATGGCACAAGTTTATCTATCACAAATTTTCTAAACTCTCCAGACACCACAAATACTCCAAGATCAAACTTATTTTCTAAACTCTCCAGACACCACAAATACTCCAAGATCAAACTTTTGAACCTAGAGTTTCGATACCACTTTTTAGCACAAAAAACACACAGCGGAAGTAATACTAAAGTCTTACGAATAAGAAAGGCACGGGACGATAAAAGAAATTTATTTCAAGAAACTAATTTCTTCAACTACAAGTGTAGGACTTCAGGTCCTTAAATAGAGAAACAAACTACAAATCCTATTTCAATTATAATTCCAAAACATAACTCAATCCTATTTTCTAAACAGACTTTGATATCAAATTCTAACCTACTTACTAAATAATAAATCAACTTCTAAAACAAATAAACTTCTAAATATGCTTGGTTTAAAATATGCCAACATTATCTCTACTCCTACTTTTGCTCTAAACTAACTTTTTGAGGGGAAGGGGAGGGGAAGAAGACGCAACTGGACCATTGGAAAATCGATAGAGACTGAACCACTCTCGGACCAGGCAGCTACACCATGCATCCCCTATGTCTAGTATTGATTGAATACAAATACTAGTTTCCATACTTGTTCATTTTGCAAATAAATGCCAAATAAATGTCCAGTATTGATTGAATAAAAAGGTATTGCGTGTTTCCGTGCTTGTTCATTTTGCAAATACATGCCAAAGCCTATTTCTATTAGCATTACGAAACCTCAATTGAGTTTTGTGTGAAGCATCTTGTTCTTGTTTTGGTCATCTTGCAATTATTTATATTCGTGCCAAAGCCAAGCTTCAGAGAGTAAATTACACAAACTCAAACTAACCACACAACAATTTGGTCCATAACATAGAAGCTATGTTTTCAGACTCAGACCGGAAATCGACTCGGCTGAACTCAGGGATCAAGGGTTAATGGGTTCAATTGGATTCGATCGTGGATCAAACCGGATGACGTAATAAATACGTCATCTGTGTGTGTGTGTGTGTGTGTCTGTAGAGAGAGAGAGACACACACACACACACTCTCTCTCTCTACAGACACACACACATACACACACACTCCTATTCATTATTCTTGCATCTTTAAAATTTAAAGAAGGCCAAAAAGTCAAATAAGTAACTAACAAAAAAAAAAAGCAAAACTAGTAATGCACAACTATCACTTAAAAGAAGGCAAAAGATGACAACTTTCAAACAAAAATAATTGGCTCTTACAAATTAGAGAGGGGAAAATGTCCGACTCTAAGGATTAGCAGCAGCGAAGATCGTACTATTCTTGAATGTCAAAAAAACAAAAAGAAAAGAATTATCGAAATACCTAAATACGGCCAATAATTCTCAAAATGGAATTTATTTATGTCCAAGAATCAGTTGTTTTCTTGAAAATTTGCCAAACCTTTAACAAATGACTCTTACTCAATTCTAGTAATTTAGAACAAATTCAATGAAAAAGAATATTGTAGAATTCAATTAAAACATCAAAACACCAACAAAATGGAATATTGTAGAAGGTTTGTGTATTTTCTGGTATTTTTCTCCTCTTTTCTTTTTTCTTTTGTCATCGGTCAAGAATTAAAGGTCAAAGGAAAAAAGAGGAAAAAAAAAGGACAGAAAAGTGAAAAATTAAAAAATCCGGTTTAATATCGGTTCACAGGTCAAACCTGAATTTTGACCGAATTTGACCGATTTTTAAACTTTCGAGTTATTGAACTGAATCGTACCGAATGTTTGGCCGATTCTCGATTTGACCGGTCCGACCGACTGGTCCGATCCAAGTCGCATAGAAGTCATTACACGCAAGTATAATCGTTTCCCTAAAGATTGTTGCATCCAACACGGTTATGTAGCTATACCAACTTCTTAGTACATTGAGGTGTCACAAAGGTCCAGTTAGACCTGTCATCTTCCCCCATATAGTGGTGATCATAACCCAATCCACTCAAACTTTTACCTATCAAAAGAAGAAAAAAAAAAGGATGGTCGTGAATACTGCCACTTGATTTGAGGAAAGAAACAAAAAAAAAAAGAAGGAAACTTTGAAGTCCAACCCCACCCACGGACACAGAGATGTACAGTCCTAGACACACAGATAGAAAGGGGAAAAGCAAAAACAAACAAACAAAAAATCATAACACGGATTACGAGCACCACCTAAGCTGATATATTGTGGGCAACAAATAAACCGAGATGAATTCAGTTTTGACTCGATTTTTGTTTTTTGGGCTTAACTAAGCAGAATTTGACTAAATTTTATCAAGTTCGTACTCGATCTCAAACTCGATCAAGCTCTCATGTAAAACTTGAGCTCAAACTCAAAAAACGCGAGCTGAAGCTCAGACTTAAATTTGAGCTTAATCAGGCTCCAGTTTAAGTCTAGTCAAGTTCAAATAAAACTGAATAACTATACTGCTATAAAAATGGAAAAACTATAGGGAACCTAAGAGTAATTTTACTAATAAGAAAAAACTTATAAATATGTGGAATCAAGCCAGCTTGATTCAACACCTAGCTAAGTCAACTCGAGCTTGGTGTTGTGCATTGACCAAGTTCACAAGCCAGCTTGATTTGCTTGCAGCTCTAAATATAACATATCAAGTATGAGGTTAATAATATGCTCCAGTGTAAAATAACCACTAATCTCCAAATACTCAGCCATTTAAAAATAAATTAAACCTAAGACACAACATTAGTGCATTTCCTCTCATGAGATCCAGAGCTTCACTTCTATTTTACTTTTTCTTCAAAAGCAAGTCAACTGATATTGGTGGCATATTTCGGCTCCGTATAATAAACGTCACAAAGCAAGTCATCCAAGCCCAGGGCTTCAGGACTGTGTTTAACAACTGACAGCTGCAGCAGATTTTCCATCGCCTCATCCATTGAAGGACGCTTCTCAGGACCCTGTAGCACACACTGAATTGCCAGGTTTGAAATTTTATGTCCATCAGAAGAGTAATAAGCAGGCTGTGCCTCCAGACTCTTGTGCACTAGTGAAAAGTTAGACTCGCAGAAGCTCACAGCAGAGTTTTCACATCCAAATTGGTCGCAAACCGACTTATAAATTGAGGGTGGTGCATCACCACGCACCCTATCATCATTATCAACTCTTTTAGTTATCAGCATTAGGAGTATGATGCCGAATGCAAAAACGTCGCTCTTTTTCGACCATTCATCTGTAAGATAGATCTTGAGAACTCAGCAAAAAGCAAACAACCTATTTTCTCTTCTCAAAATGCATGAGAACTGTGAATGCAAATTTAACAAGAGAACAGACACAACAGAAAATAAATCTGGGCAAATCTTACTTGCATGAAAGAAAGATTGGACTCCTCCTCTCATCATTAAACAGAAAGAGATGAAAGATGAAAGCAGTAAATGTAAAATATGGTCTGCGTGCACCCCTAGTTACCAATTCTGAAAGTAAGATAAGCATCTGATACAAAAAAATTTTAAGGTCTTTGGCAAAGTCTTTTTTCAGAGTAAAAATCAACAAACCACCTATGGTTTTGTTTAAATGACATAAAACAGGAATTTGGTCGTCATGAGCAAAAGAAAACCTAATAATTTTGAGCATCAGAGTTCTTTTCTTTTAAAAGAAGACAACATACTCATAGGAGCTCTGTTAAAGTATAAAGAGAAAATGAGTTAATAGATAAGCAAACAATAATCAATGTGAAAAATTAAAGAACACCTTCAACAAATTAACACACATAAGAAGGATAAACAAGAGAAAACGTTAAATAAATTAGAAAAGTAAACTTGATGCATAGATTCTTTAACTAGTCATATGAGTAGTGGAAATAGAAGAACAACAGGATACCTTCATGATTAAACGGGTCAACATACCCGTACTTTCTAGAGCTTGATTCAACGGGATAAGGTGCATTTGAAAACATTCCACCACTAATTCTGCCAAAGTCGAGGAGTTTTGCATTGTAACCCTAAAGCCAAAACAGCTTAAAAATATAAACCAAAAAAAAAATCCTGAAGCAAATAAATGTTCAATAGACTAATACAATTAAGGATTTGAATGAGAAACACAGAACACACTCAACTGACCTCATCAATCAATATATGAGCTGCATCGAGGTTGCGTACCAAATAAGGTTCATAAGGTGGATCATCAGCATGCAAAAATCTAAGTACAGAAGCAATCCCTACAGCAGCTTTGATTCTATGGAGCCAAGTAAAACTATCTAAATAGCCACAAAGAAAGGGAAAGAAAGAGTTAGTCATGACAATTTCCCAAAATATTCATCCACATTATCAAGCTGAATATCCAGCATATTTTTCAAAACAGAGAATAAGGGAGTAAGCTAAAGAGAAGCAAATGCTTATTCATGCACCATCCTGAACGTACTCTGGAGTAAACCACATTCAGTAGATGTGCTATAGTACGACCTCAAAAGCATAAGAAAATAGAGAGAGTACAAGCTTAAGTTGATGGATGCAGAATTTACAATGTTTTCAGTAAAATGTGAATCTAAGTGCCTTTTTTTCTCCTTTACCTTTTCTTTAGGGATTGGAGCATTATCGGTAGAACGATTAGTGATCAATGTGTCTAATAGACCAATTACAACACCTATCATGTTTAAAAGCTATGATTGTCAGAGTATCAGTAATAATGTTGCTACTTAAAAATCCGAGCCTTCAAGAAATAGCTGGTAACTTAACTAGAACCAAGTGAGCCAGAAACCCAATGTCCATCAACTGTTACCTTCAACAGATAGCTGATAACTTAACTAGAACCAAGTGAACCAGAAACCCAATGTCCATCAACTGTTACCCAAAAAGCT
Organism: Gardenia jasminoides; assembly: GCA_013103745.1. Taxonomy (NCBI): domain Eukaryota; kingdom Viridiplantae; phylum Streptophyta; class Magnoliopsida; order Gentianales; family Rubiaceae; genus Gardenia; species Gardenia jasminoides. The sequence goes on along the minus strand of CM023101.1, from coordinate 33,993,713 downwards.
GGAAACTTCACAATTAAGTTAGCCTAAATCCGAATTTCTCCATCTATCCACTAAAAAGCTGCAAAATTTACTGTACCTAGTTGAATCCTAAACATAAGTTCAACATCTTTTATTAGAACACTGTACAAAATTCACCTAAGTGAGCCAGCCCTAGATCCAAAATGTATCATCCCTAAACTGAAAAAGCTAGAAAAAAAAAATTCACTACAACGAAGTCAGCCCTCAATCCAAGTTCAATCATCATGCACCATAAAGCTGGAAACTTGCTCACAATTAAGCGAGCCTAAATTCAATTTCAATTATATCTTACTTTAAAAGCTGGAAACTTCACTACAATTGAGTAAGCACAAATTCCAAAGTTGACTGTATTGTACTTAAAAAGCCGTAAACTTCACTACAACTAAGTGAGTCCCAAATCCAGATTCGATCATATTTCACTTGAAAAGCAGAAAGCTTCACCACAATTATATGAATCTCTCAGTTCCATCGTATTTTACTTTAAAAAAAAAAAAAAAAGCTTGAAACTTTACTGCAATTAAGTGCGTCCTGTACCCAAATACAACCACATATTACTAGAAAAGCAGGAAAATTCACTACAACAGGCTGAGAACTTCATTACAGCTAACAATCTGGTGAGCCCTGAATCCAATATGATCTCCCATGCCAAGGTTTAAAAAAAAAAAAAACCTAATTATTACTGAATAAAAAAAAACCCCACTTTTCTTTTCTTTTTTCTGGCTAAAGGGGTATTGAAAAACGGCAAAGATTGTTTCTTTTTAAGTACTAATTACCTTTCTCAACGAGATTATACAAAGTATCAAGAGGAGCAACCGCGTACACAGCTCCCAATTTGTCATCATCCTCACGACATGCAAACTTCTTCAATCTCATAAAACCAGGGTGCTTGCTACATTGTTCGTGCTGAAGTAGGTATATTTCATCCTAACAACCACACATACACACAAAAAGCCTTAACTGGTGGGAAAAACCAACGGAAGAAAAAAATAAAAATAGAAAAGGCTAGTGATTGATTGCCAGACAAAAAAAAAAGAAGAAGAAGAAGGAATCATACCAAAAATCTTCCTCTGTTAGCTTCGGATTTATCGTCCCACATCTTAACGGTTTCTCTTATCTTGGTCCCTCGTATGTCTTCGTACTCGACAAGATAAATTTTGCCGAACTGGAACTCCGCTATCAAGTTTTGCTCGTCAAAATTACCAGTTAAACTCCCTATGTGCTCAATTGAAGTAGTCGACATCCGGGAGAGTCTCGTATACTTCGGCATTTTTTCGACTATGGCTCTGCTTATCAATGCCCGGTCTGTTGTAGTAAATATATAATAAGTTTTGCTGGTTTTGGGGAAGCACTTGAAACTTAGAAGGCGTCCCCAGGGGTCTTTTGAACAATGGATGTGTCCTCCGTCACGAGTTAATGGGTACTCACGTCGGCTATAGCTATGCTTTTCACAATTAATTGTGTGTTGTTTTTGGTATACAGCTCTGGAACAAAAAATTATTACTTATAAAAGAGAGAAATAAGCTATTACTTGCAAATAAAGAGAAAAATACGCCAACACAAGTACAGTAGTAATATTCGAGATATTGCTACGTTTTATTCCAAAAAATGCGATCGATCACGAGTAATTTCGTGCTTTCATCGTAAACTAGTTAGGTGTGCTTGGATAGTCAAATTTTTTCAAACGTTTGCCCTCTTTAGTAGTTCAAGTTTTTAGCAAGTTTATATAGAATTTGTTTATTTCCTGTTTATACGAATCATTTAAAAACTTTCAAAGTTTTAACTTAAATTTTTAGCAAGTTTATATAAAACTAGTTTGTTTTCTAATTTAATTGTAGAACTCTTAAAAACTGCCAAAGTTTTTAATACATTATTTCCAAAACACACAAAAAACTTCACTCCTAAAAGTTTTTTCTACAACTTCTACAATAGAGTTTTATATAAACACCGAGAAAACTTCACTCCCAAACAGGTAAAAAATGCTTGCATTATAAACACATTTTCCAACTTACATTTTTATTTCTAACCACCTTTTTATGTCACGTACATTATATGACAAAAAATGTTACAATAATTATTTCAAATAATATCTCAAAAAATACTACAGTAATTTTAATTTTTGTCACTGGGTAATATAAAAAAATTAAAAGAGTGAACAACAAAGTTGGTCCTTTTTTTCCATTGGGATTTGAGGAACAACAACACTGGTCCAATTCGTAGACACAGTATCACATGTTTATTTCATTCTCAAAATATTACCTTATGTTCTCTTTCGATTCCTTCTGCCAAGATAAGATGATGGACAGCTAACTGCATAATTCAGCTTATTGACGTCAGTTTTGTAGGTCCAGTGACAACTTTCCATCTTATTTAATAAGTAAAAAACAATAAAATTCAATACAAAATGGGCTAGCTTTTATATAACATTTTTGTTTTAATATTCTATTCCAAGGTTCAAGAATACATTTTTCTTTTTCTCCCCCTTTGAGGCAGTCCATTGCTTGCATTCGGAATTCGAAATATGGGTAAGCTACTAACCTCTAAGATCTTTTTTTTTTTTTTTTTGTGGTAAGAAAGATAAACATTAAACATAAATAAATAAAGTGTTTACATCACCAAGTTTACAAAATGGAGTAGTCTAAAATCTCTAAAATCCTCCTCTAACAGTTTCAAAATACAGGAGGGAGTACACAAGTAAATGAGAAAATCTTCATCTTGCTCTGCGCCCATCTTCGCATCTGTTAGCTTCCCTATACATATGCCTAATCGCAATTGTTTGAAAACTCTGTATAATGATCTTGCAATCAGAGATGATGGAACATAGATGATATATACTAGTCTCAAAATTATTGATCACGTCAACAACACATTCAGCATCAGATTCAATTAGTAAATTGGTTATATTCAGAGATCGGCTAGAAGGAGTCCATCTCATAAGGCCCAAATTTCAGCAACCAAATTAGATGCAAGTCGCAGGTTCCTACTGCACCCTCCTACCCATTCTCCGAAGTGATTTCGAATGATTCCACCTACTTCGGCCAATCCAGGATTCCCCAAGGAGGATCCATCAGTGCTGAGTTTAAACCATTGGATTAGAGGAGGTTTCCACTTGATAAGAATCTGGTATTTCTCTTCAAGTTTGGGACAGCTCCCTGGACCCCAAGAGTAAAATATTAAGATCCTGTTTGGATTACTATTTTGTAGAATTTTTATAGAAAAATGCACTATAATAATTTGATATATATGAGATAAGAAGATGGTTGAAAAATATATTGGCCAAAAATGTAAGAATTTTCTAAGAAAAATGGCTTCCGAACAAGGCCTAAGGTTGTGTGTTTAGTTGCTTAAAATGTCGGGGTTAAATTCCAATTGAAGCTTTTGAATTATGATTAAATGGACATCCAAGTTAATCCAATCGCTAATTTCGGGAACATCTTAGTCAGAATTTCATGTTGTCGAGTCCATCTGGATCTCATGTTGTACATTTTTTTCCCAAAACCGAAGAAAATTATTATGAGAACTGTTTCATTCTTCTGTTCTTGTTTTTTCAATTGATTTCGGTAACTGTCACATGAATAAAATAAAATAATATCCCAATGGGACCTTAATGGTTTAAACTTTTAAACTTGTTTGTTAACTCTTGAAAATGCAATAATCCTTTTTTATTTACTCTTGAAAATGCAATGATCTTTTTTTAATATGTTGTTCACGTAACAGCTTAGGCTTTAATGCTAATGTGACCTCTAAAATAAGCGTATAGCTGATGTGATTTTTTTTTTTTTCCCTCTTTTGGGTCAGGAAAACTTAGGAGGAAAGGAGGCCCATTTTATTTCTAGGCCGAGGTATACAATTGGACATTAGGCAGGGCAATAGGCCATTTGCATTAATTCATATCGGATCGTTATGGATCGAGTATGGAAGTTATTGGAAAAGATTACAGAGTTACCATCTTTATACTTAGGGTAAAAGACATTGGCGGCCACTAAACTAATGTTCGCGTCGTCTTTTGACCACTAAACAATTTTTTGGGTTAAATCAGTCACCGATCTAACTAATTAGTCAACCCGTGGCCATTTAGACGATTTTTGGTCTTAATCCAGCAAATCAGTAGAACACGCGCGATTTACACTTTGCATTTATATCCCTATCTCTTTGTAACTCTTTCAAACCATTATTCAAATCACTTCTTACTTAGTTTCATATCTCATTGTAACTCTTTCAAGAGTATGGTGGATGAATTCACCCTTACATTTTGGACACGTGAAGCACGCATGTTCTGCTAATTTGTTGGATTAAGACCAAAAATCGTCTAAATGGCCATGAGTTGACTAATTAGTTAGATCGGTAACTGATTTAAACCAAAAAATTGTTCAGTGGTCAAAAGGCGACGCGAGCATTAGTTTAGTGGCCGCCAATGTTTTTTATCTTTATACTTATTACAATATACAGACTCAGCTCTTAACATGGTTGAACCACGAAGCATTGTAGAATAGTAATTTTTTTTTTTATTTGAAATCCTATTCTATTACAACTAGGGATCTTGGGGAAGAGAATACTTTTACAATTGGGAGGGATGCCTCCTGTCGCTGGTGTACCGCATCTCTTGCCTGCTGTTGCTGCTACTGCTCCTTGTAGAATGGTAGTACGGAACTTTTTTTCTTTTTTTTCCCTTCTCTTTTTGTTATGCTAGCTTCAGTTGTTAGTAATTATGAGCTCAACCACGAGAGGATTTTGTGGTGGGTACAACAATTCATGAAATCTGATTCATTGTACTCCCTCCCTTTTTTTTTAATTGACGTTTAAGGTTTTGCACATCAATTAAAAAAAAAAAATTTTTCATTGCTTAAATCTATACACTACTTTCCTTTTGTACCCTCACTAATTGTCCAACTTACTCATGTTTTCTCTCAATAGAGTATTAAATGGTGCTATTTTACTAGGCCAAAAGCAATTAAGAACCCTGTATTGGAAATGAGAGATAAAAGGATAAAATTGTGAAAAAATAATTAATGCTGCATGAGGCTTATAAAACGACAGATAAATACACATTGGAGCAAAAACCTTAAACGTTAGTTAAAAAAAACGAAGGAAGTATTAATTTCCTGAAGTTTGTCCAAATACTTTATCATTAACACATTCTATTTTAGAATCCTCCTCAATTTGTTTCTCATAAATAAGCTTGAATTCTCAATAAATCTAGGCACCTATGTAAAAAACTAGTCAATTATGAAGGGAGGGAAAATAAATTATTAAGAAGCTATTGTGGTTATAGTTTTCCAAGTGCATTTTAGAAACACTTTTAGCATACAGAAAATGTTGTGTTTAGGGTTTAGACTTAATTTGTCTTTCAATGCAGATGTAGGCATCTTTAGACTTAATTTGAAGATGATCCCTCTAAACTACGTTCTCGATAATTTGATTGTACATTGGAAAAGCCCACTAATTTGACAAAGGACTAGTTGGATTTGATCCAAAAAAATTTTTGTCGATTAGCATTTAGGCTTCAATTGTTACTCATTTAGCATTTTAAGCTGTTTTTTATAATAAAAAAAAAGGAAAAAAAATTCTGAGCTACAATTATATGGAGCTAGTCTCCCATTCGTCTCTCTCTCTCTCTCTGGGATATCCATATTAAACTCCAGCATAAAAAATCACAAATTATTTTATGGAATGGTAGCAAAAAGCCTTAGAGGTGTGTTTAGACCGATTTCATCATCCATATTCTCGTACCCAGTTGGTTATATTTGTTTCTCAATTGCTTGCGCCAAATGTCAGCTAACTAGATAAAGTGGCTCCTACACAACGACTAACCTAACCTATGGTTAAATTCAGAATTTTTTGTAAAAAGAAAAGAGTTATAATTCGTCAATTTGTTTCTCTTTTAAATTTGAAATTTTGTTGTAATCGAACTAGTCATATGAAATTTTCTAAATAAACTCTCGTGGGCACATGCACAGCACAAAAAGTAATTCCTATTATAAAAATCCATTATGAAGGAAATATATACTATATATACTTTAATTATAAAAATCCATTATGAAGGAAATATACACCTTTTTGGTAAAGAAAGGAACTGATATTAAAAGTTGTCAGATACGGTCATTCTAAGGATTGCGAGCCCCCCTTAAATCATTCGAATACTCAGAACAAATTGCTTAAGGGATGGAGTTATAGACGACAAAATTAAAGAGACTGAAGAACTCCCTCCCACGCCAAAATGTCAGCACTACTATTGACTTCACGGAATGCTTGTCGCATGTTCACTTGCTGGAATTCTCCAAAAATGTTTTTTAGAAAAAAGCAAAAGAAGAGTTTTGTTTAACGATTAAACCTTTTACGTGTAAGTTAGACAAACATTTCTAACCTACCGCTAAGGGTGAAAGACGAGCCAATCAACTACTTACTCAAATCAAGTTCAGTTTCATAAGACCTCGTTTGACTTTGATTTGCTAGTTAACGAAACCAAACTTAAATAACAATTTATATTTGAACTTTTAAATTCAACTTGAGTTTGGTTCAATTAGCATATAAGTAAAATTTACATAGAAAAAGCTTAAACTACTCGACCTCGACTTAGATTCAGCTCTATAAAAGCTCGTTCAATTTCCCTTGAAAAGTAAAAAAGTTAAATTTAAATAAAATTTTAAACTCGTCAAAATAATCAAACAAAGTTTAACATTAGTGTGTTTGGTTTATTTAAACTAAACTTGTTTATACTCCTACCCGCTACAGCCTCCTAGTATCTGTACATCTAAAGCAGGTTTCACAAAAAGGCAGAAGTTCTACAAACTCGTAATAAGGAGAGGGAGGCAAAGTCAAAGCAAATTTTGAGAGCAACTCTGCAAACCCTCCCTGTACCAAAACGAGGTCTTCACATGTTCCAACTTGTCCATCATACTCCAAAAGTCATGCATATTGCAAATGAGTTGAATCGAGTCGAATTTTGACCTAAAATTTTACCAACATCAAATTCGAATTTGAACTCGACGAACTTTCATTGTAAAACTCGAACTTGAGTTCCATCTCAAATTCAAACCTACTTGAGCTTTAATAAAATAATCATTTTTCTTAATAAATAATAAAAATGCTAGGAATATATATGTAATTTCACCATTAATATATATATAGACACACATACATATGTGTGCATGTGTGTATCTATGTATGTATGCACGTATTCGAGCTAGCTATGGAGCCTGAGAAAAACTTACTCGAGATCCACTCGCATATGAAAACAAGCCACGTTGACCAAACTCGAGTCAAACTCGAACTTGAACTGCTTGTATAATGATATTTTTGCACCATTTACTCGATTTTTTTTTTGATAATTAAAAGTTTAGATGAATTCGATTTTGGCACCATTATAACTAGGCATGCGTCAGAACCGTAGGTCACTTAGCATCATTTCCTTGATGAGGCCTACACAATTCAAGGAAAGTTATATACGAATTAGTTTCAAGTGAAGCATAGAAATAACGCAGAGCGATCTTCAGGCCGTCATGGACAGCTCTTAATTCAGCCCAATTATTTGTTGAACACCCTATATTCTTAGCAAAACAACTCCACCTTAGCAACTCTTCATCGGTCTTCAACTCATACCATGGTGCTAATTGTGGACATTGCCAAGACAATGGCAAAGCAGTCCTAGGAGGTTTATTGCGCACAACCTTAAACGGAGTTGCCACAAAGCTACTTTAACTCTGCATGAAGCAGAGTGACTATTAAAAGGCTTTGATTGAAACAAAAAATCAATCCTCGCCTTTCCAATAACATGGAATGTCCCCAGAAGAGGTCCAAGATGCGCTTTTCAAGCATGTAAGGATATCAAGACCTGGAAAACCATCCCACCCCGTTTGGCGCTGGAATTCTCCTATTTAGTGCCCTGCAGCCGTGAATTATAGGTGATAGAACACTAGGATAAACAGCTTTGAGGAGACTAAGAATGACAAGGGAATAAGATTCAATCATAAGATGAACAATATTATTGTTGTCCAAATGCAAGTCTATCGACAATTATGCAATTTGGCTCGGGTAATTGTACCGTCAACTATGCAACTAGGAAGAGAGTGTGTGTGTGTGTGTGTTTTTTTTTTAGGTTTCTTCTATTCTATATTTCTTTCGGCTTACAACTCAATGTTCCGTCAACAACACAAGTTCCCCAAGGATGATTCCTCCTGCTATGGATCACAAAATCAACTTTGATTTAGCAGTTTCAAAGCAGATAGGAATTTATAGTATTGGCCTGGTGATACGTGACTACATAAAGGTGAATTCAAAGCCGGTCTTGCAAAATAATTCCCTAGGACTGTTGTAGCTGAAGTTCCTAGAGCTGTTGCAGCCCGACAAACCAACGCATTTGCAAAATATTTGATGTTCCCCAGCTTTTCCAACAATGGCTATGCGTCCTCAATTATATCCAGCTTCGCTAATGGGGATGGTCTCTTTAGTATTGGCCTTATTATTAATGATGTCCAAGCGTCATTGATTAATTTAAAAGACACCACTATAAGTTAGGTTTATAGAAACCTCGTTTCAAAAAAATACGTCGTCTAGGAGTTTTAGTAGGACGAACTAATAAAAAACTTAGAGATGGAAATGATTTTAGAAACTAATCACGTTCAGGAAAAAAAAAAAAAACTCAATGTCGTATTTGACTAGAAGAAAAATAAAAGTTGCGTTTTCATTATGGTGCAAATGTTTTGGCATCCTATCCTAATGGTAGGAATGTGATTGAAACCTATGAAACTGACATTCGGACTTTATCCAGCAATTAGTACTAGAAGATTTTCAACAAGTCTATTAATAAATTTACACCTCTTTTTTTAAAAAAAAAAAGAAAGAAAATATAAAATTATTCAAAAAAAAAAAAAGAACCTTCCAAGTTATAGTTGGCGGTACAGTTACCCGAGCTTAACTGCCAATTGTACATGTTTTGGACTGCCACAAGGTAACAGCTATTTGTGAAATATCAAAACCCGCATCCAGACATAGCTAAACAATATGGACCAAATTAAAACTCGGGTAAATTTCCATCCTTTTTGGTGAAAAAAGAATAAATATTGGTGGTTGTCCACTTTTTCAGATTGTTATTTTCTTTTCTTTTTTTTTTTTTATTGAAAGAACTTTGTCAGATTATATAGCCTGCCCTTACAAGAACATGCTAATCATACTACATGCCCTTCAATCTTAGACTGGTACATTTCCAAAATCAAAATATAAAGCTTAGTGTTTTGAGTGCTTAAATAGATGAGACACGTTTTATGTTTTGGTAAGGTTTTCAAATCTGAAAGTGTGTACTACTTTTCTTTTTCACTAGAGAATTGGTATGCCGGACATTTATTGACTTCCTCAACTACAGGCATCTCTGTGGAACAACTTGACGGCCAGGCATTCGAAACATACGGATTCAAAATGTAAGAAACATGGAAGGTAAATCATCAAGACTTAAATAAGTAGTCTAATTTATGCTTGAGACATTTGGAAACCAAATTGTCTTACTACATCCTCTGTTAACAGAATAATGTTAGATTCTTTGTTTGTTTGTTTCTCCTTTAGATAAGCTGCATAATCTGATTGCAAACTTATTGCAAATTGTGCCTTTTTAAAGTATACAAAACACTACTGTTTTTTCTATATATTTCTCGTAATCTTGACAACATGCTATATGGTGTACTCTAGGCTCCCAAGATTTTGAAGCACACCTTTTTGTTAGTGCGACAACAAGTCTATTTTCCTTCTAACTGTCAATTTTTATTTGAGAATCATACAAAACATCCCGATATTTAATCAAATGAATTTTTTCATTCTTCACTTTTAAAAAGTTAATTTTACGTCCCTTACAAATTTAAATTAACAAAATTTAATCCAACCCATCATTTTTTAGTCTGAAATCACTACATAAATCAGATGCAGTCATGTTTTTCTATACAAAAATATTAGATCACAATTTTTTAGTGGCAAATGACTATGAAATTAGTCAGATCCCACATTTTTAGGAGAAAAAATGAGCATGGTTCGAGTCACACCCTAGACTTTTAGAGACAAACGGAATCTAACTTTTTTACCACTAAAAAAAGACCATGGGTAGAGATTCAAGGTAAAAAGTGATTGAAAACTCAGTTTGGAACCAAATTCTTTTTTACTGACTTGATTTTGTGCGGGACATAAAGTTACTATTTTAGAAGCGAAAGACAAAAAAATCATTTGACAAAATGTGAGGAATGTTTTGAATGATTTTTCCTTTTTATTTTAACAAATGTTGAGAAATGAGATAACAACAATAAATTTTCCCTTAAGCTATAAAATTTCTAGTTTGACAAGCTAATGATTTTCTCAACATGTAAAATTTACCATGCTTTTCTTAATCATTTTGTAAGTGCATTTCAGCTACACTTAAGCATACGTAAGTTGTGTTAGACTGTTAGGCTTCGAGTTTTACCATGTCTTGCCATGCAGATATTCAACGCAACCCAATGCTAATTTCAAAATGATCACTTTGAACTGCATTGTGAAGTATAATTTTATAAATTAGAAAAGCCCACTAATTTGATAATGACACGGCGAATTGAGAATCAAGACTAGATGGATTTGATCCTCAAAAATTTTGTCGGTTAGGCTTCAATTGTTACTTGTTTAGCATTCTGAGCTACATTTATATGGGCCGAGTCTCTCATTTGTCTCTACTCTTCTATTTTTTTTTTTTTTTTGGTACTTCATACTATAAGAAGGGTTCATTTTGTTCACTGATTGGATAAAATTGGATCACTCATCCTTAGATAATTAATCTTGAGATTAATGGATTACTCATCCTTATTATCCACTGTTTGGTTTATTAATATAGTTGTAGGTTTTGTCTTTTTTGATAAGGATAAAATAATCTGATAAATCATTATTCTCTCTCACAATTATCTCGGATAAATAATACGAAAACCCCTATGGGATGACTTTATCCCCTATAGAGAGGATTAATTCAATTGACATGGATATCTAATCCAATTATCAAAATGCAACCAACATTGGATGAAACAGGATAAGTCATTTTATAAATCAAATGAATCCTAAGATAATTAATGTTCTTTATCATTTCTACTTACAACTAAAAGAAGACATAGGCTCTTTAAACCCCAATATCAAGTAGCATAAAATTCAAAAATTGTTTAGGGATTCACATATTATTTATGGAACGTAGCAAAAATGTTTAGTATAGACAGAACCGAGTCCATCCCTCATATTTTCTTATCCAATTGGTTTAGCTAACTGGTTAAAGTGGTTCCTATACAACTACTAACAGATAGTTTAAGTTAGATTTAAAAAAAAGGGTATAGTACATGAATTTGGTTCTCCTTTTTTAATCCAAAATATGTTGTAAACGAACTCGTCAAATGGAAAAAAAAATCGTCAAATGAAATTTTCTAAATCAACTTTCGTGGTTAAATGTTAAAAAAAAAAGTGATGCATATTATGATGTCATTTATGAAGGAAATAGTATAGAATAACAGAACGCATTCCAAGTTTTTTCCGAATTGCTAATTGTACATGTTCAGGAGTGGTCAAAGTGACATCTGTTGTGAAAATCAAAACCGCATTCGAACATAACCAAACTATATATCTGACCGAATTATAAAAATCGGATAAAATACCGCAAAGACACATTTAAAATTTTCATGTAGTATTAAAGTTTTTCAAGTCTGTAATAATGTTCTTTCACAGTAAAGTTTTGAATTTCATGACACATAATCTGTCATAAATTAAAACTAAAAAGTTTTTTCGTTTATTGATGCAACATGCAACTGGCTTGCTAATTAAGAAAAGAAGTACACTTGTAATGTAAGAAAACTTAATCTCATTGCTAACATGGTCCTTTGTGGTGTTACATGTACAGCCAGAAAATCTTGAACCAGTCACAACCATGTCTCAGAACAACCATACATTTGTCTCATACATTCTTATCAATGACTTTTAACTTTATTATCTCACCTGCAACGTGAAATTTCTTCACACATTCTGCTTCTTTCTACATGATGTGCTGTCATGAACACATGAAAGATATATAGAACTACTGGTCAGCCAAGAAGTCCTGCCATCCAAATTCACAAGATGCACCAATAGATTTCTAAACTGCACTTGGCTATTCCTAGCCCACAAATTGCTAGGCCACTTCTTGGAAAAAATAAAAAGGAAAAATCAATTCTGGTCTCAACAGTGCATGGCATTGTATTTGTAGGGCCTTCACTATCTTCAACTCCTCAAGCCCGTCATCTCAATAAAATAATGTGCATGCATGTGATTTCTCAACAAGCCAGCACAGCCAAGAATTGGTGGGCATAAATGCATGCATCCACGGAAGCTTTCTTTCTTTCGAAATTCGAAGTTTCAAGTTTCAACCACATGAGTAAGGCTCATTTGACAAGCTAGAAACCTTGGTAGGTGGACAGAGACTTTTCCTTCACTAGCTTCAGAACACGTGCCATTCCCAAATGGGCTTAGAGAAACATCCATCGTAGAAGCTGAGGGAAAATATCAGGGGTTGGAAATTGCACTTGGCTATTCCTAGCCCACAAATTGCTAGGCCACTTCTTGGAAAAAATAAAAAGAAAAATCAATTCTGGTCTCAACAGTGCATGGCATTGTATTTGTAGGGCCTTCACTATCTTCAACTCCTCAAGCCCGTCATCTCAATCTATTATCTATTATTATTATTATTATTACTATTATTATTATTATTATTATTGCTATATTAAAAGTATGATGAGTTTTGGTGTAAGTTGTAAGTACTTTTTTATCTCAGTTTTTGTTATTCCCATATTACCCGCAATCTTTTAATTAGAGTTATTGCATTTTAATTGTGGTAGTTATTAAAAATATAAAACATTCCAAATGATTAAACTCAATAATAATGATAATTAAAATGAAAAACTCCCTACTAAAACTATTTAGTGATTCTTACACTCTATCTCTAACTCTTATGTGTGTTAAGTTTCTTACTCGAAATAGTGTGACCAATTGCATTAAACAAAATTTTAAGATAGTAAAAAATTATTAGTGTCATCTATTATTATTATTATTATTATTATTATTACTATATTAAAAGTATGATGAGTCTTGGTGTAAGTTGTAAGCACTTTTTGATCTCAGTTTTTGTTGTTCCCATATTACTCCCAATCTTTTAATTAGAGTTATTGCATTTTAATTGTGGTAGTAATTAAAAATATAAAACATTCCAAATGATTAAACTCAATAATAATGATAATTAAAATGAAAAATTTCCTACTAAAACTATTTAGTGATTCTTACACCCTATCTCTAACTCGTATGTGTGTTAAGTTTCTTATTCGAAATAGTGTGACCAATTGCATTAAGCATAATTTTAAGATAGTAAAAAATTATTAGTGTCATCTATTATTATTATTATTTTTATTATTATTATTATTATTATTATATTGAAAGTATGATGAGTCTTGGTGTAAGTTATAAGCACTTTTTGATCTCAGTTTTTGTTTTTCCCATGGTACCCCCAATCTTTTAATTAGAGTTATTGCATTTTAATTGTGGTAGTAATTAAAAATATAAAACATTCCAAATGATTAAACACAATAATAATGATAATTAAAATGAAAAACTCCCTACTAAAACTATTTAGTGATTCTTACGCTCTATGTCTAACTCTTATGTGTGTTAAGTTTCTTACTCGAAATAATGTGACCAATTGCATTAAGCATAATTTTAAGATAATAAAAAATTATTAGTGTCATCTATTATTATTATTATTATTATTATTATTATTATTATTATTATTATTATTATTACTATATTAAAAGTATGATGAGTCTTGGTGTAAGTTGTAAGCACTTTTTGATCTTAGTTTTTGTTATTCCCATATTACTCCCAATCTTTTACTTAGAGTTATTGCATTTTAATTGTGGTAGTAATTAAAAATATAAAACATTCCAAATGATTAAACTCAATAATAATGATAATTAAAATGAAAAACTCCCTATTAAAACTATTTAGTGATTACGCTCTATCTCTAACTCTTATGTGTACTAAGTTTCTTACTCGAAATAGTGTGACCAATTGCATTAAGCATAATTTTAAGATAGTAAAAAATTATTAGTGTCATCTATCTATTACTATATTAAAAGTATTATGAGTCCTGGTGTAAGTTGTAAACACTTTTTGATCTTAGTTTTTCTTATTCCCATATTACCCCCATTCTTTTAATTAGAGTTATTGCATTTTAATTGTGGTAGTAATTAAAAATATAAAATATTCCAAATGATTAAAATCAATAATAATGCTAATTAAAATGAAAAACTCCCTACTAAAACTATTTAGTGATTCTTACGCTCTATCTCTAACTCTTATGTGTGTTAAGTTTCTTACTCGAAATAGTGTGACCAATTGCATTAAACATAATTTTAAGATAGTAAAAAATTATTAGTGTCAAAAAATAGATGCTTTTAAACTAAATCGTCAAAATATAAGAAGAAAAGAGTCCACATTCATTTGGAGAATGTTGATACGAATATCACAATATAAATGTATAATTATGTATCTTTTATCATTATGAAGAAATACTAAAAGAAAACAAAAAAAATAAAAGAATTCAACTATTTCTATCAATTGAGTGTCAATTGATAATGAAATAGTCAATCTAAAATCATTAAGCAGTATAAATCATTCATATTTGTTCATTAACCATAATATCACCTTGGAAAAACGACAATAATCCAAAATACAAAAATCATTATCTTCATCCCAAAAAGAAGTGTTCTCAAGTTGTGTAAGATTCCTCACTTGTGCTTTTCTAATGAAATCTACTAAAAAAGTAAATTACAATACAAGAAAAATCAGAAAGTAAAAAAGATGCACCGAATATCTCTAACCAAAATATCAATTTACAATATTGAATAGGAATAAAGAATCAATTAAATATGTCAGGTCATTTATATTCCATTGTTTATAAAGGAATATAAAGAGTCATATGCACAAATCTCACATCTCTTCATCTTTAAAAACATGATTCTGATTTAATACTGAACAATTTCATGTATCATTAACAAATTCAATTCACATTACATAGTGATAGAATGCAAACACATAAGTAAGATTTACGTTTATTATGAAAGTTCAGTCCACTCTCTCAAGTAGAAATAAATAAATAAAAACTATTTTCATATACTTCATATAAATTGATTACACTATTCTCACTTTGTACCTCTGCTATAACAATTTATTTTACTTAGCTAAAAGGGGGGAAAAAAGAAATCCATAAGCATAGATATAGATATTGGCATAAACATTGATACTTATGTTAAAATCTTTAATAATAGCATAGATATAGATATTGGCATAAACATTGATACTTATGTTAATATCTTTAGTAATTTAGTCAAATCTTAACTTTTCTCAAGTTATAGTTTGATGATTCTAATTCATACTTTGATTAGAAAGTATTTTGTTGGATTATAGGAAGAATAGGGAATTGGAATAATTATATAATATCATACTTGAGTTAAATTTACATAATTAATATAAACGTATTCATTTACTCTAATGCCCGTTTAGAAATTGATATCACAATTTAACCTTTTATGTTACTCATATATATATTTGTTGCGCTTATGCTTAATGTCTAAATTCATTTATTCTAACTCAACAATATTATTTGTACGTAAAAAATTGTGATATTCTGATTTAAATGTAATGGTATTAAAAATATTGAATAATTTTAGTAAGATATGATAGTATCAATATTTAGTGACAATTAAAAGAAAATCAAAAATAAAAAGCATTTTAATGTGTAATTGACAATTAAAATTATAAAAAATATTTTAATATCTTGTGATACTATATATTAGAATGATAAAATCACGTGCAAAGCACGTGAAGTATTACTAGTGAAATAATGTGCATGCATGTGATTTCTCAACGAGCCAACACAGCCAAGAATTGGTGGGCATATATGCATGTATCCACGGAAGCTTTCTTTCTTTCGAAATTCGAAGTTTCAACTTTCAACCACATGAGTAAGAGTGTAAGACTCATTTGACATGGACAGAGACTTTTCCTTCACTAGCGTCAGAACACGTGCCAATCCCAAATGGGCTTTGAGAAACATCCATCATAGAAGCTGAGGGAAAATATCAGAGGCCGGATGATTTCCAACCCCAGATTGTGAAACATTTTGAGGACGCCATTCACATTGTGGGATCCCACAGAAACTGACTTTAATTCTTGGCCATACAACTATCTACTTCTTTAGTAATCTAAAATTGACTTGGTAACCACTCCTAAGGCAAAAATTATGGCTCATAACATCCCTTCAAGCATCTCATAAAGTTTTAGAAGCTTGCTGATCATGTATTCTTATCCTCCTTTCTCTTTTTCTTTTTCTTTTCTTTTTTTTTTGGGCATGACTTAGTTGATCATATACTGCCCCAATCGAATTCCTAATCAACCCCTAGATCATTGAACGAGTGCTAAGTGCTCTTTTCTATTCTTTTTTTCCAATTTGGGCTTTATATATGTGGTCCCACCACTTGTTATGTTACCTTCTTGAGAAAAAGAAAAATAAGCTTTCCTCCGAAAGAAAAGTTGTGCAGAATAACACAACAAAAGATTCATATTAACTAGACAAATCACTAAAAATTAGATACAAATAAAATGGCCATTATACATTACAAATTAAATTCGTCGATACATTAGACATCATATTTTAAATCAGAGAATATTAAGTCGTTTCAAGTTAAAGATTCTTCATTAGTGAATCTATCTTCGAATCTTCTTGTTTTGCTATTAGCAAAATTTTGCTTGACATAAAATTAACAAGAAACAACATCAATAAAAGCTATTAAAACATTTCCTTATGGAAATTTGCAAATTTCAAATAAGCCATGGAACCATTTTATTTCCTCCATCAAGTTAGGTATGTACTCCAAATTCAAAACGAGTTGTCTGCTCGCAATGATATCTACACGAAACTTCTGCTCAATTGTTGCTTCTGAAATGGAATAATTGCACCGTGCCATGAGAGCCAGACAAATCATTATCAGTTCTTGGTGAAAGATTTTGCACCGTTGGTAACTTGTGTGCGCAAAATGGCATAAGACACAAAACAAAAACTGGACAGTGACCATTTGTCTTGTAGTGGCACTATAGTCATTTCACCTGATTAACGGATATTAATTCTCTGCGCAATGCTGGAAAGTAAGGTCAACACGGACTTGTAGTGGCACTTTAGTCATTTCACAATATTAACGGATATTAATTCTCCCTGCTATACAACTGCATGTTGGAAGATTAGCATCAACACGGCCTTGGGGCTTGAGCTTTGTCTATAAATTCCGTTTCTGTTTCTAACTTCTCAGACAGATCAATTTTCTGCTTTTTTTTACCAAGAAAGATGTGCAAAGGAATAGGAGAAGATCAAGGCCACAGCAGTCCTTCTTTATGCAACAGAAAGGAGGAAGAAGGTGGATCAATAGCTTGTGAGCTTTGTAGTTCAAAAGCCTCCCTTTATTGCCAAGCTGATGATGCATTTCTATGCCGAAAATGTGATAGATGGGTACATGGTGCAAATTTCTTGGCTCAAAGGCACATTAGGTGCTTGCTTTGCACCACGTGTCGAAGGCTAACGCAGCGATATCTGATCGGAACTTCAGTCGAGGTGGTACTTCCAACTGTTGAAAGGTTGAAGGAGAGCAGCCCATGTGACACTGAGGACTCTAGATCAGTGAAACAGCCGATCTTGTTTCTCTGATTGTTGATTTTTTTTTCCTTATTTTTCTTTTGGGTTTTGCATCTTCGGGGTGGCATGAAGCTGTATTAGGTTTGGAATTGTCTATATATGCTGTGACATGATAGAAATATTTGATGCTCTATTGTATTCATTAAGGATTCTTCATGGATGGCTGGAAAAGGCGATTATGTACTGAGACAGCTTGAAGTACTAGATCAACAAAAACATTTCTCCTGTAACAGTACATAACTTTGCTGTTATGATATTACAAGATTGAAATTCCTGATAATTGAAGTAGGAATTTCCATTGCTTCATAGAAAGATATAGAACATGCCGGTGTGTGTTAGCCAACAAGATCATATATGGGGCATGCTGGCTGAACGAAAGATGAACTTTTGCTTGATTACTTAAAGTTGATGTAGAAATGTTTTTTCATTTTATTTCGATAATTGGATGCATGTATTTACTCCAATTCTTGATTATCATATCTATTAGTTATGACTAGAGATTTATTTCTTAGTGAAATTTTCAATATAATTACGAAGCCAGAAATGAATTGCCTGCCTTATGTCGATATATATAAAGAGAGCTTTGGTGCCCAATAATTTTCAATGTTCAGTTTAAGCAAACCATTTATAGGCAATTTAGCTTGTTGGTTGTTGAAACTTGAGAGCGGATAGGCACTTTATCAAGGTTTAAGCTTTGTTTACTATATTGCGTTTTGTTTGTGATCCTATGTTGATTCTTCAGAACATCAATATCCAGCTATGCAGAAGAGGGGTGGGGAAGATGGGGCTCAGGGTGTTTCTAGTTTAGGAGGCCACCAACCAAATTGACAAAACCAGTTGCGGTAGTCATTAGTGGTTGCAGAAAGTTGCCCTTCTACTTTACCAACTTTCCATGGGTGACAGAATAATTAGATGCACCAACATGCCTACATACCTTAAAATAGAACGGGTGTTTGAGTGGCTTTGTAGGTGCATATATTGTCTGTGTTGGTTGTGAACATATATCCATGTGGTTTTTGGTCATGTTGTCGACTGTGTGGCCAAGAATTGTGAAAAATGCATGTGACAATCGAACACTTGGAGGGTGAGGAGAGTTTTTTAGATCTCCATATGAAGTATTTCATGGTTAAGATTTGATGTAAATCTCAAAAGGTACTAGTGTGTATCCTAAGGATAAATTTGTACGTCAACGAATCTCAATTATTTAATGAATATGTGGTATTCTAGCTCAATAAGGACTACGATTGCATATATGTATATATATTTCCCAAACTAATTTGACATCTCAGTCCATGCATGAAAAGTTCAAAATTAGAATGTAAGTGTCTAATTTTGATAAACTTCATTAACATATCAACTGATGGTCCTCCAATCATTACATGCTTTTTTGCTCAAAGCTTGATCAGTCCGATGTTGTTGGCAGCATCTCTCTGGGGTTAGCAGGTCTAGCAGTGCAATAAATCAGATTTGTTTTGCCCACCCCTTTTTCCTATTGAAAATGGTGAGAGCTGGAGTTGGCTGTCATGGTTTGGATTCCTATTGTGCTTCATGATCTCTATTGAGGATTAGTTTCCTTTGATCTTAGTTTTTGTTGGACCCGCTTGTTGATTTAATGGTAGAAATAAAAAGCCAAAAAAGCAGAATTTGGAGCTGATTATAGCCACATCAAGAACAGGTTTAATTTACAATAGAATTTCTAAACAATTAATCATCTCTGTCATGATCTTCCAGTTTCCAAAAGCCATCATCCTGTTGAACCATTCCTTTATTCTCTAGACACCACCAACTAGTTGGTATCAAATATTCATCTTTTAGTGCATCTAAAATTTTGTTCACAAGGGAAATGTCTCTTTTGACTTCTAAGTGAAATCCTCCCTTAGGTCCTTGTGTTCCTGCAACTGAATGGAGATAAGCTGCCTCCAAATTGTGCCAGATTACTATGTCCCCATTACGCTTCAAGTAAGGTGATTTTCGGCTGTCTATTTGCAGCTCTGCTCCCACATCAGCATATGGGGCTGGTGGGAGTTGGGGAACCAAATCTGGGATATTTCTAACTCTCAAAAGATGAAGGTCATTCATAGACTCAAATGCATCTCTAAAGTTTGAGTCTCCAACTCGTGGGCTTCCAAACGCAAAGGCTGTTACCATACAGGACTTGTTTGGCAGCCCTCTAGTCTTGTTATAACCATTGGCAACAATATCAGCTGCACTCATAGTTGAAAGGGCAGCTCCCAAGCTGTGGCCTGCTAGTGTGATGCTCACTTCCTCTTTTTTATATTTTTCCACGAGCGACTTTACCGCATCAAGAACCTGTACCAAAGTTACAAGATTGTTGAGAAATTTTTGTTTGATTTGATGAAAGATTTTTTCGTCAGTGTGTAAATATCAAGAGTTGGAAAGTTTTCTGTCAAATTCAGCTCCTATTTTCCCCCCTATATCAAGAGTTGAAACGTTTTGTGTCAAATTTAGCTCCTATTTTCCCTCGCCACTCTTCATGAACATTAACAAGCCAATTGAATTGTATACAGGTAGAAATCACCTGAACTCTTGCACTCTCTTTGTTGTATACTGATTGAGGATCAGATGAAGTATAAATTGAAAGGACACCCTGGTGAACATTAGCATTAGTGTCTTTTCCAAGTATTGTAGATGCCGGAACAAGAGGAAAATCAAAATCCTTCAAGAATTCTATATTTCTGATTGTGCCTCTCCAGGCGACAAGAATATCTCTTCTTCCAAGTGCAGTCTTCCCTTCATCAGTGGCTACAGCAACATACCCCATAAAATTTGATTCCTTGCACACAGAATCTTTTGACAATGACTTCATGATAAATGCATCTGGAACACTAATTTTTGATGTCGCATATAGATACTTAACAACTTTGTACTTGAACGGGTTGTTCTTACATAAACCTATGGATTTAAATAGAACACCTGGTTTGTATAGGCTGGAACCTGCATATTTTGATACCTGTTCGTGGTCAAATGTATCATAAGTTGCTTGAGCTCTCTCACCATAGTGGATAATGTAACGACGGAGATCAATGTCAAGTGGATCCAAGAGATTCTTCCAGTTTTCCTGGCCACTGAGCAACCTCCATCTCTGTGGTATGCCCTTCAACATGGCTCTGTTAACTAGAAAGCTTGACCATGTTCAAAGAGACCTCTCTCCTCCCTCATCTCACTTTTTTTTTTTTTTTTCCTTTTGGGCCTTTACTTCACATATACTAGATTTTATTTTGTAAAACCAGAAAGTTTGGGATCAGTATTAATAGTGTTAACACATCCCTTAAATTCTAGCATGCTTCGGATGTTTTATGTATTTCCCTAGTTTTGGAATATCACACAATGTCTGTTTTGCAACTACTAACAATAACAGAAAAGTTTCCGTAAATCTTGTTTATTTCTAGGCACACCAAATGCATGGTTTGATGTTTAGAAATACCTATAATTCTGTTCCTTAGATTGTTTAATCTTTGACATTGCAGCATAGACAATCTGTGCTACATGGTACTTCCAACTCATAAAATCTTTCAAATAAAATAAGTGGAAAAAGAAAACCAAGTCAGCACATGTCCTAAAAACTCAAAGAAGCTCTCCAGCCACAAGCCAAGACTGTCAAACACTTAGTTTTAGAATATAAAATCATTAACTGGAGCAAAGTGCTAGTGTTTTTACTACTAGGCTATCTCACTTATGATCAGCACACTATCATCTTTGTACATTATTTGCTATACTTGACATGAAAATTTCTATCAGTAGCAAAAGGATTTAGTGACAACAAGCTTAAGCATAAGAACAGTGAGTATAACAAATATAAGACAACGAACATCTCAAATAAGAAGGAGTCGTGGTAAGTGGTAAAGCAATTGATCTGTAATCCTGTCAGATGAATACTGGAAATGAAGCTTAGATATATGCACCAAAATGATTCACAAGAAAAAATTCACTAGCTATTTTTGGACTGTTTCTAAGAGAACAGAATGACCAAAATCCGTCTCATCATACAATTGTACTTCTATTTTCTCGTCACTTTATTCATAGAAAGACAAGATTATCATTTGTAGTAACTGATAGTTTGTTCAAATGCACCAATGTCAAGCCTGAGGATATTGGTATCATGCAGTAACTTTTGTATTTTGTTTAATCTGATTGCTTTGTTTTCTACCATGCATGATCGTCAATCACTACAACTTAAAGAGGCGATGTACAGTTATTCTTTGAATTCAACCTGGAAGAGTAGGGAAAGGTTTGCTTATATTGTTGTGGACATGTGGAGAACAAGAGGAGGGAAAAGAGAAGCCGACTTCTTAGAAATTGTCAATTTCTATGCATGGAAGCTAAAGAAAACCATCAATTTTTCTTTAGTATTTGGGTAAGTAACCTTGAATTCATTTGCCTTTCCATGACATATAACCATAAATCTATTTTGTTCTTGTCTGACCTAAAGACAAAGATGAGCTATACTTCTGTACAGTGTAAGGTCAAATTAAGAGTTACATTTGCATCCTTTGTCATAACTCAGAGCTTCACCAGCTACTGTTGAAGTTTAGTGAGGGGAACAAGTCCTGAAGCCAGAAAAAGATGCCATTTATTTATAACGTCTATGTGATTATCTATCATCTGCAGCTACCATCAGCCAACAGCCTTTAAATTCTGCAATGCTCATTTCTGTGCAAGTCAGTGCATGATGAATGGATTCAGAAGATAATGAAGCATTTAAATGCTCAGTTATCTAAATCCAATCCCCTGAGCTCCATTATTCCTGCAATGCAGCCCCATGCTATACTGGTTAAAAGACGATATACCTTTTGCAAGGATGTTTTCAATTTAAACTTAAGTGTATGCTGAGAGCCACCATTGTGAAAATTATCAATACCTGCAGTAGATTTCAAACATTTTGGATGGTTTAATTTGCCTCATCATGAGCTAGAAACTGTCTACTGGTGTCTGCACTTGTTAAGGGAATCAGAACCAAATATATTAAAACTGTCGTGGTTAGGTAGGAAGACAAAGTGATGAAAAAGCAGTTAAGTAGAAATAGTTGCTCGAAAAGTGAAAGTAGAAATCAGATGTGAATTGAAATTGCTCCTTTGAACCGGCAAAATTGTGGTAAATGGATCAATTCTGACGAATTGACAATCAAGCAATGGAAATTCTACTGCAAACTATTAAATGTGAAAAATGAGTTGAACGATTATGTAAAAGGGAAGTAAGTTTGCTACTAAGATCATCTACATGATGATACTGATTGCAATAAAAATGTTGTTCTTCATTGTCAGAATTATTGAGGTGGTGGCAGATAGTACTCTCAATTGTGAACTGCAAAAGGAGACTGAAAGTTGAAGAAGAATTTTCATCATGAGAAGAACTTCAGTCTTCGTATCTGACTGGAAACCTTTGTAATACACAAAACATGGAACCAGACATTAGGTAGTTGAAATGACGTATCAATCTAAAAATTTAGGAAAACTCTACTTAGGACTACTACAACTGTTTTCCAGGAAGAATGCCTTCGCTTGATTTATACATGCTGACAAAAGACACGAAAAAAGAATTGTTACCCCTGAGATTCTGCAAGGGTCTCCATCCTTTCCAGGACGTTTCTATAATCATCAGGTAAGCATTTGTCCAATTGACTGACCTACAAACAATAAAAGTGGTGATGCACTCATTTGGTCACTTCCAGAGGCATAAAATACATGTATCAGTTCTCATGAAATTACAGAAACAAATAAGTTGAAAGCGGTTTAATCTTCTTCAATCTGCAAAGACAGAACTCAATCAGTACTGGCAATCTGTTATAAATAAAGCAATTTATGCTTTTTCTATCTCTTTTTGGCATTCTATCTTTCAGATAACATCAATAAGTCTTGCGCATGTACTTTTTAGCTTTGCATTCTTCAATGTTCTTTTGACAGGCGTCATATGTTTATGGAACTGCCTGTGCATCTTCATTGTTTTAAAAATCAGTATCTTTTGAACAGAGATTGCAACACGAGTTGAAAATGGTCCATTCAATGTACCTTACACTCTTGTGCAATCTGTTGAAAGAAAGGCTGCAAAATCTGCAACACATCTCAGAATTCCCTTGTTCTAAGTGGGTCATAGTCATAAACTTCACCAGCCTTAACAAATCTTCCCTTTACACGTTTTCTGGTATCCGCCCTGGCTTTGCGAGAAGCATATCGTATTTGCTTACCAAACCTGCAAAAATATAATAGAAGCTAACCAGAACCTAATGTTGCACAAATATGAAAAGATATGAGAATGCAATGTATTGCACCAATGTCATGATAGAGGAAATTACTCTTAAGTAGTTTCTGATAACCTTGAAGCCCTTTTAGGGAAATATATGTGAAGTTGTAGAGTGCCCCATGCTGTCATTAGTAAACAAGTTAAAGAACAGCATGGGATTGCGAGCATTGTGCATTTAAACAACCAGGTACACAAATGATGGAGATAATAAAACCAATATTTCAGGTCTCAGTGGATGGCGACATTTTGTGTTGTTAATGCCCAAAAGAAAATCAATGTCTTGTTAACAAAAGGCAAACTTTTTTCATTTTGCAAGCCAGCATGATTAACTGTTAAACGCCAGAACCAAAATAGCCACAATTGATTCACATACGTTCTAGTTTTCTTCTTCTCATTGTATCTCATCTTAGCTTTATCCCTTGCCTGTGGACAACTAGTTTCCAGACCAGAATCCCATGGTGATTCACCAGTGAGAAATACTGGTGATAATCCACAATCTTGATAATCAGCAGCACTACTTTCTCCGGTGATGTTGGATAACGACAAAGACATGCTTGAGGGAACTTGTCCCGTTGGAAATCCTAGGCCAATATTTCTACTGCAGCTGGGATTCATAAGCATGCAATTGGGGCTGGGATTCATAGTCTGCATCAGAGAAGTTGATCCACCAATTGCAGAGGATTGAAAGCCAATGCACTCTGCTTGTCCTGTTGAGGATGCCTAACAAGAGTAAAAAGTTAAACACTTAGGCTATTAAATGAAACTAGAGTGTTTCCATGAGAACAATGTTAAGTTTTTCATGCATTGCTAATAAGATGAATTTCAGAAAGGGAAAAAAATGATGAATTTCAGTTCAAAGTATAAGCTCAATCCGCTGAAAAACAAGAAAATGCACAGGAATGAGTAAAGTGTGTGTGTGTGTGTGTATCCATCAGAATAATTTTAAGTTCTCAGCTGATATAGGAGACGGCAAGTATCAAAAATTTGAAGAGAACCTCGAAAGTATTCTCAACATGACTGTTAGACTCAGAGACGGACAAGTTTTTCTCCATTACAAGACTGCTCAATGCTCCATCCTCACTGTTGTATCTTGAGTGAACTTCTGAGCTGCCAAGCATCTCATAGCCACTGTCAAATATCAATGCAACATCATCAATGTCAACACCTTCACAAAGAACATCAGCATCTTGAAGTCCCACATCCTTAAGATTGGGAGAGCCCTGCGGCAACTGAAATTGTACAAGGCAACACTTATGAAACCAAACAAAAGAAACAACACGAAAGATATGGTCTAAAACCATTACACAACAAAATCTGCAAAAGACAGATTTTCCAGCATGCATATCTGCCATGTAAATGACTTTCAGCAGATACCAAAGGGCAACTAAGTCCATGAATGATTGTGCCAAAACAGAAAACTGAGGCTGAAAATAGCCTAAAAACCAGATCACCTTAGGTAGGGATGATCCTTCAGAGAAAAGAGGTGTCTGATCTCTACTGCAAGGCGTAATGTGGTTTGGATTGGCTGGAATAACAGGAGGAGGAGTGATCCATGGTTCAAACTTGACACAGGATGCTAGTTCATTCAATCTGTTAGCAACATTTCCAACTGATCCTTCGCTGCCTCTAGGTTCAGAGCAGGAGCTCATACAATTCTTGATCATATTCAATGTGCTATAGGAGGTATCAAAGTTACTCGGAGCAGGCACATCAAGAATTGAAGACCATATCCTTGACAGTTCAGCCAGAGATGGACATCCACTATAAAAATTCAGTTTTTGTCGATGATGGCCTGGTCCTGAACAACAATTTCCATTCCAATCACAACCTTGACATAAAGATGTCTTATCTTCCAAGCATCTGACAGTAGCAGGCTGAGCATTGCACTTGTCACAGATCAAGGATCGGTCATGCCTACGCGACAGGGGATTCGCAGAGTGGACACAGGCATCACAGTGCAGGCACAGCCTGGCTGCATCTGATCTACAATATACCACTGCTCTCACCACACCGCACAACTCACATAGAGGCTCCATACTTATTAATCCTAGCTGACTAACATAACTAAAACAGCACTACTTTTTTTGCTTTTTCTTTTTCCCTGCAGTTATTGATCAAGAAACCTTAAACTTTGTGACGGGGTTCGACCTGTTATTAATATTTAAATCCTCAAACTGCAGATCCTTCAATGGGCATTCAATACAACAAAAAGATTTAAAACAAAAAAATCCCACCATAACCAAACTAGTGTTCATTCAGTATCTCACCAAAAAATTAAAAAAAATAAGAAATATATATATATATATATACACAACAAAAGTCTTACCGCCGTCACAAAATGGCCAAACCCCGCCACTTCTTACTATAGCTACTATAGAAAGTATAACAAGTTCATTAACCAACATCTAAAGAATGAGATGCCATTGAAGAAAGCAACTACCAACATTTATTTACTGAAATTTTCTTTTTTAATTCTCCTTCTTGGGATGAAAGGAACAAGCTCGACTTGGAAAAATCTCCAATGAAACAGAAACTTCAGCAGAGACACAACTCCACTAGTAAGTAACAAGAGCACCTAAAAGCCAAAAAGGAAAAAAAAATAAGAGCACCATTTTTTGTGGCTGATATTTTCTGAACAATTATTGGGAAGGTTAAGGATTCTTTTGAAGCAGCATTTCTTCACGTGTTTTACAGACAGAGACTCAGCGACACGTGGCGAAATGTGGGCTTCAGAAAATGAAATATGATATGGATGCTGAGATGGAAGATCTCGATTGAAAAGCGCGTGGAACTCGGTCTTTTTGGGGATGGATGGATGGCAGGGGGTAAATTAGTGGAAGCTGGGAGGGAATTTGTACTAGGATTCTAGCCACAAACTTGTTGCCACGTCATCCTAGTATTTCGCGAGTATGTTAACGGAAGTTGAGATCAGACAATGCACGTGGCATTTGTTTTGCAAGAGCTTTTGATACTTTTGTGGTCAACGAGGTTTCTTTGACATGGCTTTTACCATTTGCTGACTTGGCTGCCTTTCATGTCTTGATAAAATATAATTGGGCTTTAGCTAGCTATTATATGGGCTTCTCAAACATATCCATAGGGTCATGTCTATAGAATATAGGAATGTTTCTCTTCTGGATAATTGGACTGGGCTTGTACATAAACAAGCTGCACAAAGCTTTTCCTTCGTGTCCCGGCATAAATTGATGTTCGTATTTTGAAATGCTAATTTATTAGATTAGCCTATGAAAGTAGAATTTAGAAGATCCAGTGATTTGGGAAGAGGTCTTAGAGTTGTTCCCGCTCTTAGCTTCAGAGTTCGAGTGGAAAGAGTGTGAAGAGGGATATCCTTCCTATGAATTGATGAACAAAACTTCACGTGAATTCCACAAAAACTCAAGAAAGCTGGCCGTTTTAGCATAATACGCCAATTTATGGGTTCTGTACAACTCAAATAAAATTTATGTTTGAACCATCAAATATGACAACAGCAAACAAATCCTCAATTATAGCTTGATTTTTTGTGAAAGTTATAAACTTGTAATATTATGAGAAAATTCTATACTAAGCAACATCATGACTAAACGACTGAAACAAAATAAAGAATAACCCACATTCTTGATTTTAGGGATTCTCATGTTTGTATCTATCATTTAATAATATCGTGATTTAATTTACAGTCACTTTTTATAGGTGAACTCGTATTATAATTCATGTTAAAACTCACAAATGGCTTGGTTTGGATTGTATTTTTTGAAAGTATTTTAAGAAAATATTATTGTAGCATCTTGAGAGAGTTACTGTGATATAAGAGTGATTAGAAGAGGATTTAAAGAATCTTTTAAAAAGAAAATCTTGCTTCACAAAACCAAAAAAAAAAAGGAAAATCATAGTCAAATCCCTAAAAGATTCTAAAAAATAAAAAGAAAACTAGAGGTATTTTTTTGTGATACGAAAAGGTATTAAAGAATACTTTGAAAAAGAATCACCAAACAACGCGCTAAATCAATATTGTTCCACCGAAAATTGTAAAAATAAAAACCATAGACAAAACCTTAAATCAATATTGCTCCACCAAAAAATAAAAATAAAAACCATATACAAAGCCTTAAATAATTTGATAATATATGGTGTATAGCAACAGTGGACAATAGGATGAAATGAAATTGACTAGACCATGAGACTGGTCCCAAGAATAAGCATCCAAACTTAAAATTTCTTTGTTTTCTTCTTTTGTTTTCTTATAAGTTATAAGTAGATTCTTATTAAAATTCTCCCCTTCAATCCCTGTTCTCCTATGATAAAATGCCAAAATTACGTGTCATGCTACCATTGCTTAGATGTCATCCAAACTAGATAACGTAGAGCTCTGACAAGTCACGACCAGTGGAAAAATCATACCGATATTATAGTATTCATAACTTCATCTTCCAATGAATCTAACACCCCACAATGGTGTAGATGTTATCCAGCAGCAGCGCCAACAACCACCAGATTCTTTACCACCACCACCACCACCTTCACCTCAGCCGGCTAGAGCCAGAGCCCAGCCAAGATGAGCCAACGTTGCCAAGAGTCTTGACAATCTTGTCCCGCGTACTAGAAAAGCTAGTGGCAAGAAATGACCAGCTGGTGCAGCTGGCCAGCCAAAGCCAAAGCCAAAGCCAAAGCCAAAGCCAGCAGAAGTGGATAAATGGGACTACTAGTTATCAACTAGCAGGGAAAAGCTTGAAGGGCTTTGATGGGGTGAGAGCCCCAAGTATTACTATTGGGAAATACTTGGAGAGGATTTACAAGTACACAAATTGTAGCCCATCATGTTTTGTGGTGGGGTATGTGTATATTGATAGGTTGGTTCATAAATATCCAGACTCCCTTGTGGTTTCACTCAATGTTCATAGGCTGCTTGTCACTTGTGTCATGGTTGCTTCCAAGATGCTGGATGATGTGTAAGTCTTTTTTTTCTTCATAATTGGTGGAATATTTTGGTTCTCTTTTTTTCTGTGCATGGTTCTTTTTTTTTTTGTTTTTTGGTCATCTTTTATACTATGTCAATGTAAAAAAATTTCTATACTAATAAGGATGAATGCAAGATGCATCAAATTTATTTTTTTTTCACACATGGCACGCTTAAAGCCCGTTTGTGTATATATAAGAAAATTCTTACATTGACAATGTAGGGAAAATTAATATATTACTTAATAGTTCTATTGTTGGATGAAAAGTAAAAACCTACAAAAGTAGAATGTATTCAGAGGCAGTATGAATATAAGATTTTTTGTTTATAGAGGCACTCCTAAATACTTATGTTGCTTTTTTCATGTGCAATTATGAATTGTTACTATCATTGTAAGATAGAAATTGAATTTGCTTGTGAGAGATACTTTGTGTTAGCAGATTGAGTCAGCTAGTCTTTGTAGAAATGCTAAAACGAGATCCCCTAGAGTAATGTAACAGGCTAATTAAGGATACATGCAGCAAGCATACCTTTGTCGTCTTTATGTGGAGAAAGGATAGGTCAGATGGTTTAGGGAGGAATTGTAAGTGAGAAACCCTAAATTCGAGACTTCCCATTTATACTAAAAAAAAAATTAAAAAAAAAGAAGATTTGCCATCTTTACCTAAAAATGAACTCAAATGTAGCTAGTAATTTATAGGAATTACCTTTCTTACTAGCAATAACATCCGTGATAACTATCCTTTTCATTTTCTTTGGGTAAGAGTGATAACTATCAATATGCTCTAACTTGTAGGACTTTTCATTCCCTTCGGTATCCAATCCAGCTATAGAGGATGATAATACATGTTAAAGACTTATCTTTCATTAATTGTGGTTTTTCTTTCTGTTTTTCAGATTTTGGGTGAAAATTCTAGTTTGCTTCCCTTATATCTGAGAATGGTTTTACCATTTCAACGGCTTTTCATATTTTTGGTTTTAGCATTTATTTGGTCAATTTTCTTTTGCACCTTAATTCAATATCTTCTGTTGCCCATATAGATTTGACGTCTTGTTCTTGCATTTTAAAAGTCAATATATCTAAATCCTTAAGGCCAAAAAAAATTAAAAAAAGAAGACTCAATATACTACTGTAATTAGCTGTACCGGTTACATAGTGATGTCACTTTCAAAATGTCTTACAAATGAAGCATCAGAGTACATCAAAATAGATACAGCTTTTTCTTTCTTTTTAATCACATTAGAGACTAAATTGAAACTAAAACATGAAGTTTCATTTTGTAATCCCTCCAGTCTTTCTAGATGCTGTTTGTTTGCCAAGGAAAGGGAAGGAAAGTGAATTAGTTTTCCTGCAAGTTTTGAATTTTTGTTTGTCAAGAAAATATGGGACCCACCACATAAAATTTTCGTGTAAAATTTTGTTCCTCAAAAATAGATAGGAAAATGAGTCATGGAAAAATTTTGATTATATAGATTTCTTTTACAACTCCTTTCGTTCTAAACTATTTCCTCCATTCTAAATTTTTAGATAAATTAGAACACCTTAGAATTTGCAATTCAAAGAACTGGTTTGCAGTTAAACATTCTATTCTTATTTTAACAATTAATTAATGAAGCCGTAGTGACATTAGTATTTTTTTTCTGGTGAACAACTCCTCCAATAGGCAAAATATTTATTACATAATTTTGTATTTATTAAATACCAGAAATGAAGAAGTTCGGTATAGAATATTTTCTATTAACAAACATGCTAGCGAATTTTTTCATGACTTTCTAGTTAAAAAAATACAAGAATTTGCATTTTATTGCATCATTTTCTTATTAGTTTCCTTTTCTTTTACCTCATTTCATTTCACTTTCCCACGACACAGTTTCTTGTACGACTTCTTGTCAAACAAGTAGTAGAGCCTGAGCCCCATTTAATAACCCAATTCAGCATTTGAATTTAATGGATTCAGATTTTAACACATTCACACCGTTTGATAACTGAAAATAGAACATCTAAATTAATTAAGTGGTACTAAATCTTCTATGCAAAACTTGCTCCTAAAATTAAGTGATAAGCTATTCACTTATCACTTAATGTGATATACATTCAAATATATTAGATTTAGTATTAAACAATTCAATCATTTAATAAATTCAAATTTCAGATTTTAGATTTTAAATTTTAAACTTCAGTTTTATCAAATGCAACCTTAGTTTTTTCCTATCCGAGATGGACTTGAAAAGTTTATTCTAGAGAAAGAAAACGAATCTTTTCCTACACACACACACACAACGTCTAACCTAGTGATGCTTGATTTTGAAATAATAGGCACTACAACAATGCATTCTTTGCGAGAGTTGGAGGGGTCACCAATGCAGAGCTGAACAGGCTTGAATTAGAGCTCCTTTTCCAATTAGATTTTTGGGTTACAGTAAGCTCGCAGGTGTTCGAAACTTATTGCCAGCACTTGGAGAAGGAAATGCTGCGAAATGGGGCAGCAATAGAATACAACATCAACGCAATTAGGCCAGCCATTACCAATTCTACACCTGATGCTACTGAGATGTCAGTTGAGGATCATGCTCAAAGTTCTTCATCTCATGAATAGATTGGAGGACTAAATTAACCTCAGATTGTAACTATTTTCTTGCTGCAAAGTCATTTTGTTTTTCCCTTTTCTTTTGAGCAAATTCATTTCGTTTATCCTTAGATAGTATTGTAGTTCATCTGACATGAGTATTGAGTATGACTAATTCTTTCCTAAGGTTATTGTAACTAGTTACTAGCTAGTCTTACGATAGGAATATGTCACTTTAGGCTTCTCAAACATGATATCCAAGTTTTATTTGCTTCCTTAAATCTGTTTGATAACCCAATTTAGCACTTAAATTTAATAGATTCAGATCGTAACATGTTCAGTAGTATTTAATAACTAAAAATAGAACATCTAAATAAATTAGGTGGTACTGAATTTCCTAAGCAAAATGTGCTCTCAAAAATAAGTGATAAGTTATTCATTTATCACTGGATGTGAAACACACGCAACTATATCATATTTAGTACTTAATAATTTAGTAACTTAATAAATTCAAATTTCAAATTTCAGAGTTCAGATTTTAGTTTTCAAATTTCAATTTTATCAAACGCAACTTTAGTCATATTATTTAGCTAACTAAGATTGAAAAATTTTACAAGCTTGTGAACTCACCTTTGTAGCAAATGCATATCTACATGCGTATATACACAGACACACGCGCTTGGCAAATGCTATGACTTTCCTGAGACTAGACTGCGACTTGCCACGATTATAGAAATTTCCCTTCTAGTTTTGATACAGTTTCTGGTGGAAGAAGGTTGAAACACACGTCACAAAAGGAAAAGCATCTCTGTCTGGGACCTCATATATAAGACACAAGTGTCTTAACAATCACACCAACAAGTATTTTTGAAATTAGGTGAGTTCAAAAATTTATAAAACTAATGAAAAGTAAAATAAAAATTGAAACTTTCATTTACCCATCTATGCCTCTTTCCATTTCCACATTCAGAGGCTTCAATCTTGTATCATTTCTAATTTCACCTCCATCATTCCTTTTTTAATCACTAGTTTTTAATGTTACTAAATTCCACATTCAGAGGATTCAATCTTGCATTCTTTCCAATTTTACCTCCATCATTCCTCTTTTAATCATTAATTTTTAGAGTTACTAAATTCCACCGTTAGAGGATTCAATCTTGCATTCTTTCCAATTTCACCTCAATCATTCCTCTTTTAATCACTAGTTTTTAGGAAATTTATTGTAGTAACCCTAAACACTAGTAATTAAAAGAGGAATTTCACCTCAATCATTCCTCTTTTAATCACTATTTTAGGGTTACTACAATAAATTTCTCTTCGAGAAGCCAATAAAATTATTAACCTTAAATATCACTATCCATTTAATCCTTCTTTCCTCTCCACTTTCAAATCTCGCCTCCAATTCTTACTTCTTATTCCTTGCCTTCGGTTCTCTTTTTCATCAAATATTTTCTTGGCCAATAATTTATTCTCTATTACAAACTCCTTTCATCAAATATTTTCATGGTCAATAATTCCTTTTTTTTATCATCCCCTTTTAATCCCACTCTTTAGTTTAATCTAGTGATGTTTTCTTCCACCAGCTCTAGTTTAATCTTTTGAAGATTCCTTTCTTACTTGTTCGCATATTGACTTTCATTTTTTGTTCTCTTTTCATTTGAATTTTCTTTCTGCCATTTTCAATATGCTTTTTTTTCTACATCTTTTGAATGGATTGAAAGTTTCTTAACTAGCCAACAAGTTTTTTCATTTGATTTCTCTCTCTCTTTTTCTTTCTTTTTTTTTTTTTGTTGTGGTTTGGAAAAGTTACATCTATCAAATATGAAATTTCACTATATTTTTAATTTTTTCATGCTAGCAAGAAGACTTTTTTAGTGGATTTGAAAGTTTTATCTTTAATTTTTGGAAAAATAATAATTTTAAATTTAATGTGTACAAAAATATTTTTAGATGGAGTAGAGATTTGGGCTTTGGGTTTTGGGAAGATTTGTTTGGAAAACTAGTAAAGGTTGCAATCTTGCATCACAACCAAGGATAAGATGGACGGGGTCATGTGGCCTTTCTATAAAGTTGAGTGAGGGAAAAAAGAAAAAAGAAAAAAAAAAAGACAGAGAACCGTTGAACCGGCCGGTCGAACCGATTGGACCGTGACCTAGCCCCCTCTCCGGTTCACTGACCGATCCGATTTTTAAAACATTACTCTAAGGCTCTAAGCCAAGGCTAATTGGACTAGTAGCTTTCATATTTCACTCAATCGACCGACACCCAACTACTCTTATTAAAGTTGTCAGGTGAATGACAAATGCCCTCTCAAGAGGAAACAAAATCCCATGTTTCTCGCTGCTCCTTTCTCCTGCCCACCTCCAAAACCTTACCCCAGAAAACACCACAAAGGCCCCAATCCCCCATGCCCAAAAATAAAATAAAATACCCACCAAGAAAAAAATTGTCCAAGTGATTCAGTCAGCACCCTAAATTTTTCAATATTTACTAACATATATAGTAAAATCAAGCTGGTAAATCGAAATTAAATTGGTTTTATCATTGAGGTGCACATATCGCCACATTGCCAGTAAAGGATAAAAGTCTTCAATTCCATAAATAATTTGTTGATAGGGCATTCTATGCATATGGGATCACACTTATTAAGGTCATATATGTTACTTTCGTGTGCAAATAATTGACAAAGTTGGACTCAACTTATGGCTGGCTAGGTTGATTTGTCACATTGGAGAAAAATCAGAAAGTATGGGATCACACTTATTAAGGTCATATATGTTACTTTCGAGCAAATAGAATGACAAAGTTGGACTCAACTTTTGGCTCCTTAGGTTGACTTGTCACGTTGGAGAAAAATCAAAAGTGAAGATTAATCCGTCCTCTAAAAAGCACAAGCTTGTTGACAAGTAGAATGACCTTGTGAGGGGAGCTATTGATGCAACTCTTTCCTTGGATTCTTCTACAGATATGATGGACCTTGCTACAGATGTAACGGCAGAGTGTTGGCATAGTTTAAACCAAGCATTATTAGTTTTAGAAATTGATTTATTATTTTGAAAGTCGGTTAGGATTGGGTATCAAAATTTATTTAGCAAATAGGGTGGAGTCATGTTTTGGAATCATAATTAGAGAAGGATTTGTAATTTTGTTTCTCTATTTGAAAACTTGAAATTTTACACTTGTAGTTGAGGAAAATCAACTTCTTGGAATAAAATTTTTTTTATCCTCTTGTGTCTTTCTTATTAGTAAAATTTTAGTATTACTTCTGCTGCGTGTTTTTTTTTTTTTTTTTTGGGGTGCTAACAAGTGGTATCAAAATCCTAGATTCAAGAGTTTAATCTTGAGATATCTACGGTGTCTGGAGAGTTCAGAAAATTTGTGATAGATAAATCTATGCCATAGAAAGATACAGAGGTTGTGGTAAAGTACTCGTATTGAAAAATTAGACCACGAGGATTGGTCTAGAGTACTTGTTTGGTGATTGAAATTAGGAAAAAATTGATCCTAATTTGACAGAGGTCTAAAAAGAGGGACTCTGTCAAAACTGTTGGTGGCATGCAGTGATCAAGAAAAAAGATCCTGCTGAATTATTGATTATCTATAGTGGAGTTTGATCAAGTTTGAAACTAGGAAGGCTAAGAATTCAAGTAGGGAAGGAAAAATTATTTGTGAAGGTACGTAAATTATTTTGAGTTACTATGGAGAGAAAAGTATGGATGGTGAAAATTATTGTTATAAAGAAGATTATGAAAAACATATTTTTTCAGTTGAACATTGTGTGGATTATCATTATTCAAGAAAAAATGGTGGCTCTAATTGCGAATAGGTCAATATGGATGACTTTTTGATCGAGGAGAATTAGTAATAAAATTGTATTCAAAATATAAATTTTATCAACCTCAACGAGGGAAGAAGAAATTGAAAATTTGCTGTAAATTGGAAATGCATGTTAGCTATACTGCTATAGAGGCTGCAAAGACGATTCAACCTTGTGATGGCATTGGAGATGATGAGATCAAGAACTTGGTTTAAGGGAGGCATTGTTGGCATATTTCAGACCAAGCATATTTAGAAATTTATTAGTTTTAAAAGTTGATTTATTATTTGGTAATGGTTAGAATTGGGTATCAAAATCTGTTTAGCAAATAGAGTTGAGTCATATTTTGAAATCATAATTAGAGTAGGATCCGTAGTTTTGTTTCTCTATTTAAGAATTTGAAATCCTATACTTGTAGTTGAGGAAAATCAACTTCTTGGAATAAATTTCTTTTATCCTTGTGTGTTTTTCTTATTAGGAAGATTTTAGTATTACTTTCACTGCATGTGTTTTTTTATGCTAATGTTGAGTCTTAAAATACATGCTTTATTTGTGGACATTTTCCCTTGATTATGGCCTAGATATGATTTTAATTGCCTTATTCTACTCATATTTGGTTTTGGTATTGATTTTAGGTTCTTGGAATTAATTGAAGATTAAAAGCTCTATTTTTGGTGAAAATTCCAGAAGACCTTCAAGGATAGGCCGTAGGCGCGCTACATTGGGCTGTGAAGAAGGAATTCTGTGGAAGAGATCCTACGCCTGACAATTCCTACCATTGGTGGAAGATTTTACTTGTTTTCAGTAATTGGTTGAAGACCCTTTGAATTAGGGATTTTTAGTATTTGGTTTCCTTATTTACTTTATTAATGCTTTTTAGGAAAATAGACTCCAATTAGGACTAGGTTTCCTAAGTGATTAGGAAAGCTTAGGTTTCTATAAAATTGGGAGGATCCAAGCCGCAAGGAAGAACACACGACGAAGCAGCTTTATCGTTTCTTATTTTCCTCTGGTGGTCATCTCGATTGACTATGCAATTTGAATAGGACAAAAAAGCATCTCATAGTTTATTTCTTTCTTTCGTTTTGTCTCTTTTCCTTTTGATTAGTCACTCGATTGTGACACAAGAAAGAAGATTTGGTGACTGCATTTCTTTGTTGAATTGGAAGCTTGGCAATTCGATTCGTCGTTTTATTTCTTTTCTCGTTACTCCCATGGTTGAGAACTTCTCAAACGATTCTCGGATGAAACTCTCCATGAGGAGCGGCTAGAACCCTAATTTACTCAAAGGGCAACTCGAGGGCGCGGTCCAGGAAATTTGTGAGATCTAATCGAATCTCTAACCTTTCTTTTAATTTGTTACTATTCGTACGTTTTCTGGATTAATTGATCGAGGGTTATTCTGTTAATTGAGTATCGCGGCCGGGTATTTAAATTAACCTAATAGCCTACTGTCAAATTAACTAATTGAATACGTAATCGTTCATTTAGTTAATAACAAGTGACGACCACCATAATTGGTTTATGTTGGGAAAACGTATGATCTAGTTTAAATGGACCCTCTTAGCGTGTTCATTGGTTAGGGTTGGGTTTTTCTAACTCTTAATGCAATTGGATAATTAAATTCCTACGGTCGTACCTAGGGTTGTTATCTGGTTAGGGAAGCAGTCAACGGTCGTACCTTGGCTGTCGAAAAAGTAAGGAAAGACTGGTTGTCAGAGCTTGTTGGTAACTATAACTAACCTAGTAACAAATGATTGAATTATTTTTGCATCAGTGATCAAGTGATTGGACTGTGCCTGAGAAGTTGTTCCTTTGAGTAGAATTTCATTACCTGTTATCTCTATTAAATTATTCCCTGGTGATTTATTTAGTTGGTATTTTCATTTTTCATTTACTTAATTTATTTACTTTATTTCTAGTTCTATTCCATCCAAACCCCCCCATTTTCCTGTAACTTGGAAAGAAACAATTTCCTACCGTTCCCTGAGGAGACGACCCTACTTGCCACTTTTACAAATTAATTAAATTCTCGGTTAATTTCGGTATATCGGATTAAGTAAACTCCTTGGAATCGGGTGAAGCTAGTAACCCATTGCACATCCGAGTCCCCGCTCCAGCACTGATTTAACTTCGAGTATTCCGGACGCTTAGGCTTTAATATTTATTATTATGCACCGCCAATTTTTGGCACGGTGTTTTGGTTAATTTGTTTCTTTTGGGTTATTTGTTTATTTTGATATTTGGTACTGCTAGTTTATGCCACGTTCTTCTCGTACAGGTGAGTTGACTTACGATCCTGAGGTAGAGAAGACCGCTCGCAGACTAAGAAAGGAGACCAGGAGCAAGAATTGTTGGCCACTACATTTTCGGGACCTCAACAGCCAGAATCTCTAATCGATCAATCAAGTGATTCCGAAGAAGAAATGAACATGGCCAACGCTCCTAGAACACTAAGAGAATTGGCTGTTCCGGATCTCACTCAGCAGCCCCTGTGCATTACATTTCCAACTCTGGTTGAGAATACTTCATTCGAGTTGAAATCTCGGCTAATCCATCTTTTGCCCACATACCATGGTTTGTCTGGTGAAGAACCCCACAAGCACATTCAAGAGTTTGAAGTGATATGTTCCAGTATGAAACCTCCTGGGGTCACTAAAGAACAGATTAAACTCAGAGCATTCCCTTTCTCCCTCAAAGATGGAGCAAAAGATTGGCTGTACTACCTACCTGCAGGTAGTATCACAACTTGGGCTCAATTAAAAAAGAAGTTCTTGGAGAAATATTTTCCTGCATCCCGGGCTGCAAGTTTGAGAAAGGAGATATGCAGTATTAAGCAATATCCCGGGGAAGTTTTATATGACTATTGGGAAAGGTTCAACAAGTTGTGCACTAGATGCCCGCAGCATCAAATTAGTGAGCAACTGTTGATCCAATACTTTTATGAAGGACTTCAATCATCTGACAAGACAGCCATTGATGCTGCCAGCGGGGGAGCACTGGTAAATAAAACACCGAGGGAGGCTTGGAATCTCATTGAGGAAATGGCAGAAAATTCTCAGCAATTTGGCTGCCGTGAAACTAATCCCCCCTCCCCCCACACCTAAACACGACATTGTCCTCAATGGAAAAAGAGAAGAGAAGGAACGGAGGACTCCCCTGAAGAGCGAGGCTAGGGCCGGGAAGGAACGATAGGTAGGGACCTCATAGACTCAAAGAAAGCCTCCATAGTCCTTGCTATGCTCGAGAAGTTGTTGTCATGCTTAAGAGCCAAATATGGGAATGATGATGATATCTAAATTCATGCACAAGACATTTTGGAATTCTCTTTGATATTTATGAACCTAAATTACCTTTTTGTCCAACCTTTACCCTAAGCCCCATTACAACCCTTGCAAAGACCCTTTGATTCTTGCATTTGAATTCATATTCAGTGGTGGAGATGTGATAGATTAGCAAGCTTATGGTAATTTCTTTCTATGGTGTTGATTTGAGCGTACATGTCCCTTTTTAAACATCTTGAGTGCTGAGTGCATACACTATTACCTATGTGAGGATTGTCAAGTCTTGAATATCCTGATTTTGATGAGATTGTCTAGGTAATGTGGATTATTTGTGCTATGATATTATGCTATTCTATGGTTGATTCTGATTTTTGAGTCTTTGAATGCTTGAGGGCAAGCATTGACTAGGTGTGGGGGGAATTGTTGAGTCTTAAAATACATGCTTTATTTGTGGACATTTTCCCTTGATTATGGCCTAGATATGATTTTAATTGCCTTATTCTACTCATATTTGGTTTTGGTATTGATTTTAGGTTCTTGGAATTAATTGAAGATTAAAAACTCTATTTTTGGTGAAAATTCCAGAAGACCTTCAAGGATAGACTCCAACCATTGGAAGAGTCTATCCTACGCCTGACAATTCCTACCATTGGTGGAAGATTTTACTTGTTTTCAGTAATTGGTTGAAGACCCTTTGAATTAGGGATTTTTAGTATTTGGTTTCCTTATTTACTTTATTAATGCTTTTTAGGAAAATAGACTCCAATTAGGACTAGGTTTCCTAAGTGATTAGGAAAGTTTAGATTTCTATAAAATTGGGAGGATCCAAGCCGCAAGGAAGAACACACGACGAAGCAGCTTTATCGTTTCTTATTTTCCTCTGGTGGTCATCTCGATTGACTATGCAATTTGAATAGGACAAAAAAGCATCTCATAGTTTATTTCTTTCTTTCGTTTTGTCTCTTTTCCTTTTGATTAGT
Organism: Gardenia jasminoides; assembly: GCA_013103745.1. NCBI lineage: Eukaryota > Viridiplantae > Streptophyta > Magnoliopsida > Gentianales > Rubiaceae > Gardenia > Gardenia jasminoides. The sequence continues at coordinate 33,954,086 of CM023101.1, read as the reverse complement.
CACTCGATTGTGACACAAGAAAGAAGATTTGGTGACTGCGTTTCTTTGTTGAATTGGAAGCTTGGCAATTCGATTCGTCGTTTTATTTCTTTTCTCGTTACTCCCATGGTTGAGAACTTCTCAAACGATTCTTGGATGAAACTCTCCATGAGGAGCGGCTAGAACCCTAATTTACTCAAAGGGCAACTCGAGGGCGCGGTCCAGGAAATTTGTGAGATCTAATCGAATCTCTAACCTTTCTTTTAATTTGTTACTATTCGTACGTTTTCTGGATTAATTGATCGAGGGTTATTCTGTTAATTGAGTATCGCGGCCGGGTATTTAAATTAACCTAATAGCCTACTGTCAAATTAACTAATTGAATACGTAATCGTTCATTTAGTTAATAACAAGTGACGACCACCATAATTGGTTTATGTTGGGAAAACGTATGATCTAGTTTAAATGGACCCTCTTAGCGTGTTCATTGGTTAGGGTTGGGTTTTTCTAACTCTTAATGCAATTGGATAATTAAATTCCTACGGTCGTACCTAGGGTTGTTATCTGGTTAGGGAAGCAGTCAACGGTCGTACCTTCGAAAAAAGTAAGGAAAGACTGGTTGTCAGAGCTTGTTGGTAACTATAACTAACCTAGTAATAAATGATTGAATTATTTTTGCATCAGTGATCAAGTGATTGGACTGTGCCTGAGAAGTTGTTCCTTTGAGTAGAATTTCATTACCTGTTATCTCTATTAAATTATTCCCTGGTGATTTATTTAGTTGGTATTTTCATTTTTCATTTACTTAATTTATTTACTTTATTTCTAGTTCTATTCCATCCAAACCCCATTTTCCGTAACTTGGAAAGAAACAATTTCCTACCGTTCCGAGGAGCGACCCTACTTGCCACTTTTACAAATTAATTAAATTCTCGGTTAATTTCGGTATATCGGATTAAGTAAACTCCTTGGAATCGGGTAAAGCTAGTAACCCATTGCACATCCGGAGTCCCTGCTCCAGCACTGTTTAACTTCGGAGTATTCCCGTGACGCTAGGCTTTAATATTTATTATTGTACAGGTTCGGCACCTGCTAATTTTTAAAAAAAGAAAAAATGGGTGAAGCACGTAAAAAAAAAAAAAAGGAAGAAGTGCTTTGATAGTGGAACTAATCCTTTTGTTTTGTATGCACTTGCTATGCTTGAGAAGTTGTTCATTTGAGTAGAATTTCATTACCTGTTATCTCTATTAAATTATTCCCTGGTGATTTATTTAGTTGGTATTTTCATTTTTCATTTACTTAATTTATTTACTTTATTTCTAGTTCTATTCCATCCAAACCCCCACATTTTCCTGTAACTTGGAAAGAAACAATTTCCTACCGTTCCCTGAGGAGACGACCCTACTTGCCACTTTTACAAATTAATTAAATTCTCTGGTTAATTTCTGGTATATCGGATTAAGTAAACTCTTTGGAATCAGGGTGAAGCTAGTAACCCATTGCACATCCGGAGTCCCTACTCCAGCACTGATTTAACTTCGAGTATTCTGGACGATAGGTTTTAATATTTATTATTGTATAGGTTCTCAATTTTTGGGGGACATGAAAAAAAAAGAAAAATTGAAAAAAAGAAATGAAAAAAAAGAAAAAAAATGAGAAGAAAAAAAAAGTGTGGGTGAAGTTTGAAAAAAAAAGTGCTGTGTTTTGATAGTGGAACTAATCCTTTTGTTTTATATGCACTTGCTATGCTCGAGAAGTTGTTGTCATGCTTAAGAGCCAAATATGGGAATGGTTATGATATTTAAATTCATGCACAAGACATTTTGGAATTCTCTTTGACATTTATAACCTAAATTACCTTTTTTGTCTAACCTTTACCCTAAACCCCGTTACAACCCTTGTCAAAGACCCTTTGATTCTTGCATTTGAATTCATATTCAGGTGGAGATGTGATAGATTAGCAAGCTTATGGTAATTTCTTTCTATGGTGTTGATTTGGCGTATATGTCCCATTTTAAACATCTTGTGTCGAGTGTATACACTATTTTCCATGTGAGGATTGTCAAGCCTTGAATATCCTGATTTTGATGAGATTGTTAAGGAAATGTGGATTATCTGTGCTAGTCTATTATGCTATTCTATGGTTGATTTTGACTTTTGAGTTTTTGAATGCTTGAGGGCAAGCATTGACTAGGTGTGGGGGGAATTGTTAAGTCTTAAATTACATGCTTTATTTGTGGACATTTTCCCTCAATTATGGCCTAGATATGATTTTAATTGCCTTATTCTACTCATATTTGGTTTTGGTATTGATTTTAGGTTCTTGGAATTAATTGAAGATTAAAAGCTCTATTTTTGGTGAAAATTCCAGAAGACCTTCAAGGATAGGACGTAGGCGTGCTACATTGGGCTGTGAAGAAGGAATTCTGTGGAAAAAATCCTACGCCTGACAATTCCTACCATTGGTGGAAGACTTTATTTATTTTCAGTAATTGGTTGAAGACCCTTTTAATTAGGGATTTTTAGTAATTGGTTTCCTTATTTACTTTATTAATGCTTTTTAGGAAAATAGATTCCAACTAGGACTAGGTTTCCTAAATGAATAGAAAAGTTTAGGTTTTTTATTAATTTGTTAGTAGCCAAGTCGTCGAAGGAGGAGAGGAGGCCACGCATTTAAAACAGAAACAACCCTCGCAGGCTTTCTTCTTCTTTTTGGCATTTTCTTGTGATTAGTCATATGAATAATTAAACAAAGAAAAAAGCTTTGGCAAAAAAAAAAAAAAAAAAGAACAAGAATAGAAACTGAAGTTGAAAACAAAACTACGAAAAATTTAAATAAGAGTTATCAAAGCTTATCAAAGCCAAACTAATCCTAACATAGAAGCTGGTTCACAAGACCAACCCTACTGATCACAATGAATCTCATGAGTTGGAACTGCCGTGAGCTTGGGAACTGACGGACAGTTCGTGAAGTCTGTGATTTAGTCAGACAAAAAGTTCCCAAAATCTTATTTCTTTATGAAACAAAATGTAATGGTAATTTAGTTGAGCTATTAAAATATAGAATAAACTTTTTTGGAGTTTCTACTGATTCAATAGGGAACTTTGGTGGGCTGGCTCTACTTTGGGCAAAAGATATTGATGTTTCTATCTTAAGTTTTTTCCAAAGACACATTGATGCTGTTAGAAGTAATTTAGCGATATCTCAGACTTGGAGAATTACAGGTGTTTATGGCGAGCCCAACACAACTCATAGAAGGGAGGCTTGGGAAGGTCTTTAAAATGTTGAAGAATTACTCTAATTTACCATGGCTTTGCCTTGGAGATTTTAATGAGGTGCTTAGTCAAGATGAATTCTAGGGACTGAACGATCGATCACATAACCAAATTAGTAATTTTTGTGAGACACTCAGCCATTGTGGTCTCTTGGATTTGGGCTTTGAAGGCTATAAGTTCTCTTGGCAGTGCAATTCTATCAACCCTAACACATGCAGAGCTCAGCTAGATAGAGCATGAGCTAATCAAGCATGGAATCTAATTTTTCCATAGTCTACTGTCTATCATCTTTTTACCCATGTCTCAGACCACTGCCTAATTATGGTATCAGCTAGTGATAGGTCCAGCGAGCCATTTCCAAGGTGGAAGAAACGCCCTTTCAAGTTTGCAGCCATGTATTATTCAGGATGGATGGATCTCAAGTGATGATGTTTACAAAAATCTTGAAGATTGTAAATTGGTGTTAATGTCCTAGACAAAATCATGTTTTGGGAATGTCAAAATTGAGATTGAACGGATTAAAAAGAAAATTGATGTCCTTCAACGAGGGACAATTTTGAAAAATTCAAAATCCGAGATAGATACTCTCAGGAAATTGCTGGAGGAGCTTCTTGACAAAGAAGATTTGAAGTGGAAACAAACGGCCAAACAGCACTGGTATAAATATAGGGACCATAACACTTCTTTTTTTTCATACTCATGCATCGAAGCGCAAGGAAGTGAATATGATCAAAGGGCTAAAGTATCCTAATGGAAGCTGGTGTGAAAGTTCAAGTGATATTGAGGCAATAATAGTGGATCACTTTAGGAAAATCTTTTCTGACTCAAACCCGTTAGAGGGTGATTTGCAACTTGTTTTTGAGTGAATACAAGCAAACGTAACAGCAGAGATGAATGGGTGTTTGCTTGAACCCTTCACGGTAAAAGAGGTACAAAAAGCTCTTTCTCAAAAGCACTCTTATAAAATCTCCTGGTCCTGACGACTTTAGTCCTATTTCTTTCAAAAGTATTGGAATATTGTTGGGAAAGATATTTCCAACCTTGTTTTGTCTTTTTTGAATAATAATGGTGATTTTAGGAATAGTGTCCATTTGACTTATATTGTCCTAATTCCAAAATGCAAAGATCCCAAGCAAATTTCTCAATTCCGGCCTATTAGCCTTTGCAATGTCGTTTATAAGCTTGCCTCTAAGATTATAGCCAATAGGATCAAAATCACCCTTCCTCATATAATTTCTGAATTTCAGCCCACTTTTATTCCGGATAGATTAATGTTGTTGCTTATGAGCTTCATCACCACATAAAAGCCAAAACCAGGGGTAGGGAAGGTCTAATGTCCTTAAAATTAGACACGAGTAAAGCTTTTGACAAAGTTGAGTGGAATTTCCTTTTTAGAGTCATGAGCCTACTTGGTTTTGATGCAAAATTCATCTCTTTAATAAAAAAGTGCATCTCCTCAGTCACTTTCTCTTTCATGCTTAATGGAACCCAGTTTGGTTCTATTACTCCACAGAGAGGCCTGAGACAAGGCGATCCATTATCACCTTACTTATTTATAATCTGTGGAGAAGCTCTCTCTTGTCTTTTGTAGGAATCATTCCGGTGAGCCAAACTAAAGGGGATTTCTGTCAACAAAAATGCCCCTTTAGTTTAACATCTGTTGTTTACAGATGACACCCTTCTCATTAGCAATGCCACTCTAGAGGAAGCAACCAACTTCCCGAAGGTGATTCAACTTTATGAACAAGCTTCCAGACAACGCATAAACCTAGAAAAGTTTACAATTGCTTTTAGCCCAAACACTTCTTGGGAGATCCGAATTGGCATCTCCCAAATTCTAAATATGCCAGTTGTGGATTCTCATGATAAGTATTTGGGTCTTCCAGTGGCTATTGGTAAGTCAAAATCCCATGTTTTCTCATCGATAAAGGATGGAGTACGGTGTCGGTTGTAGGGTTGGAAAGAAAAGCACCTATCTTGAGCTAGAAAGGAAATGCTGATCAAAGTACTTGTCCAAGCCATACCCACATATACCATGTCGTGCTTCTTACTACTAGACAATATTATCAGGGATTTACACTCCATGACCAGCAAAACACACTAGTTAAGTTGGAACAAGTTATGTGTTGCAAAGGAACATAGTGGTCTAGGGTTCAAGAATATGAAGGCCTTCAACTATGCTATGCTAGCTAAGCAACCTTGAAGGATCCTTACAAACCCAAGCTCTCTTCTTCACCATGTGCTCAAGGCAAAATATTTCTCAGATTCAAACTTTCTTCAAGCGAAATTAGGTCACCGCCCATCCTTCACCTGGAGAGGCATACTGGAAGGAAGGAAATTTTTGAATATTGGGTGCCGATAATGGGTAGGATCATGTGATTCCATACGAATTTGGCATGACAAATGGCTTCCACATGAATGGTCTTTCAGAGTTTGTTCTCCCTCAGGCACCTTGGATAATGATGCTTTTGTATTTGAACTTATCCTCCAAGATCTCCACTGCTGAGATGCAAATTTAATTAATGCCATTTTTTGGAAAGAGAAAGCTAATTTAATCAAAAGTATACCACTCCCCAGAACCTAAATCAAGGACACATGGATCTGGAATTACTTAAGAAGTGGTAAATTCATAGTGCAAAGGCATATCATGCTGTAATAGATTGGACATTCTTGATTCGGGTCAGATAGATAGAGCAGGAACAAACTATGGCAAAGATACGGTTTGGAAGCATATTTGGTCACTTAAGGTTCCGAATAAAACTACGCATTTGCTTTGGCACATATCACATAATTCTTTACCCACTTCTGACAATCTCCTGAAGCACACCATTCAAGCTGATTCTTGCTGCATTTATTGTCTTGGAACAGATGACGCGCTGCACCATCTCATTTTTGAATGTCTGGCTTCAATTCAAACTTGGGCTCTTAGCTATCTTGAACAAAAAGTTTATGCATGCAAGCAGCCCCTTGTTGAATTGTAGATCAAGGAAATACTTAGAACTTTGTCTAGGGAAGATTGCAAGCTCTTTGGCATCCTCTACTATGAAATTTGGCACAATAGAAATGAGAAGATCTTCAACAACAATTGTTGGAATCCTCTATCAACTGTCAAATTTATGCAGCATCTTCTTACTATTTTTCGACAAGCAAACACTATTTCTACACTGACATTTGCAAACTGGCCTCAAGGCAACTGGTCTAGACCCCTTCCACCCCATTACAAGATTAATTTTGATGCTTCAGTCTCAACGGTTATTCGTTTGTGGGTCTAGGGGTTGTTATTCATGACTGTGAAGGGAAGTTCATTGCTGGTTTGGCCAAGAAGCTGGAGGGCATCATTGATATTGAATTGGCAGAAACTCTTGCAGCACGAGAAGGGGCTTTACTAGTTGAAGTTCTCATAATTCCTAGTTTTATCTTGGAAGGAAATGCTTCTTCAGTTATAAAGTTGATTAGTAGTTTCGAAAAGGTTTTCTCAGATATGGGGTCTATAATTAAGGATATACACATTGCTGTTCTTAAGCAGCATATAGTAGATATAATTTGGACCCTCAGAGAAGTTGACTTGGTAGCTCATACTTTAGCCCAATATGCTAGGTGTCGCGCCCCATTTTTTGATGGAAAAAAGGGAAGATTGATTTTTGAAAAAAAGAAATGAAAGGGAAAGGGGTCATGGGACTAAAGAAAATGCGACGGTTTGGACCCAAAATAAAAGTCTAGAAAAGGGTTTTAGAAAAGTTTGGAGTCGCCACTTGGTATGGATTTTAGGTGTACCAAGTCACCCAAAAAGTTTTAATTAATGAAAATAAACTAAGAAAAACCCTTTTTTAGACGACTCCAGGTCTTTGAAAACTAGAGAGAAAGGTTCGGGGGTCACAGTTGAAAGAAGGGAAGGCAAAGATTCGATGTTACTCGTCTCTAAGGCACCCTTCTAACCTAGCCAAAGCTAGTTGCAAGATTTAGTTAAAAATTTCCTAATTCTAACTTTAAATTTATCACATTTGGATGTTATCTATATGGATGCAAAACCTAGACCTAATGTTGGATCGAGAGGGGCAAAAATGTCTCCTTGAGGTTTGATTGGAATTGATCACATTAGTTGTGTCATCCAAGTTTGATCCCTCGAGGAGGTCACGAAAAAATGCAAATGATGAGACTCGAAAAAGACGGGAGAACTAGGGTTTTCAAAAAGAAATACATTTTTATAAAATCTCACGGGAAAAGAAGTTGGATTTTCGAAAAGATCAATTTTTAAGTGCAAAGAGGAACTTGAATTTTCAAAGGGTGCAATTCTTAAAAAAACGGTTCTTTGACTTTTGAATTGCTAAAACATGAAGAAAGAAACTTGATTTTTAAAAGAATGATTTTGATAGCATTTAAAATAATGCACGTGTATGTCCTAAAGAGGGGTAATGCAACATAACGGGTGCGGGGGACTAAGTTCGTGACTTTGAATCTTCCTTTTCATAGAAGGTAATAAAAGCGTGCTAAGGCTAGGAAGCCATACTCGCCCTTTTTCCCTAATTCAAAGGGTAATGCCTTAAATGCACTAATCTAAGAAAACTAAATGAGATGTTTCGCATAGGGGATGGGAGAATAGTAACATGCAAAATGGGAAAGAAACTCTAAAAGTGAAAAGTGTGTGAAATTTGTATCTAATGCATGAACGGCGTTTTAAGGGTCTAGCATTGGACTAGCTCTCGTCAAAAGGTTCTCACTAACATTGGATTAGTGAGAAATCGAAAGGGAAGGCCACAACTAGCGTTGGACTAATGTGGTGACGTCAATATATTTACACAATAAACATGTAGACATGATAATAAAGCAAGTAAACACATAAAACACATAACACATAGGCATAATATCTAGATGCAAGACCCTAGGAAAGCAAATAAACACATAATCATGCAAGCATGCAAAATAAGCATATAAAACCTAATTATTACATTGAGGGGAACCTAAATACATTCTAAGGGGGAAAAATTCGGAATAATAATCTAACTATTACATTTTCTAGAATAAATACACTTTTTGCCAAAATTAAACCTATCTATTACAACTTGGCATCCAAGACCTCCAAATGATTTACTCAAAAATTAAATAACATAAATGAAGACTAGACATGAATAAAAGCAAAGGAAAACTTAATTTAAAACATGCAAAATCATGCAAAAACACATAATAAGCACATAATAGGGGAAAGAAATTACCATCCCTTGATGTGATGCCTTAATTGAATCCTTAAATGATGGGAATGGTTATCTAAGACTCAATGTCAACAAAAGGGATCAAGGTACCAATTTAAAGGAAAAACCAATCAAAAATTCAAAGAGAGGTATCTAAACAGATTCGCAAGCAACACGATAAGACTAGGAAATAGAGTAAGATTCGGAACAAAAGAGCGGAAATATCAACGAATACTGAAACACAGAGGTTACGGGTAGAAAGCGAGCAGCAACTACGTCCAGCGTTACAAGCAAAATCAAAGTCCGAGGAAACGCGGACCGAACGCTGACTCACCAGAATCGTCTCTTCCCATCTTCAAAACATCAGGAAGATTACTTCCAGTTTTTCAGACAATAACACAAACAAAATATTTAGAGGCAAGGGGATGCGTTCAAAGCATCAAACATCATCATTCAGATCATGTCAAAACAAGCTAAAACCGAAGAAGGCCAAAATCTTAAGCATCAGCATCATCAAATAGACAACAAGGGGGAAGGGAAGAACTGTCAGGTTAGAAACGCAGGTAGTTACGCGGATCGGGTCGCGCAACTACTCCGCGTTTCTTCACATCTTCAAACCTTCAAAAGAACGCGGGGCGTTACGCGGATCGCCCCGCAAGAAGTCCAGCTTTCTTCACATCTTCAAACGTGAAGAACATTTTTTCAGAAATTTCTCGAATCACAACAAAATCAACACGAAGCATCAAACGCGTCGATTTTACGCCGAACAAGACTATGAGCCTTACCAAGGTTTTATAAACACAACATGCTCATGTAACAACTAATAATCATCATCAAATATCATAAACTAAAAGAAAAACTATTCAAGACCTTGGTTCCACCAAAAGGTCCAAATTTCCAGTAATTTTATGATCAAAAAACGGTAAATAAAGTAGAAGGATGTTACAGATCGGAAGCTTGAATCTAAACGAAAGAGGAGGGCAGAAATTCCAAGAATAATCTTCTCAAGTATGAAACCCTAGCTTTTCCTTTTCTTCTTTCTTTTCTTTTTCCTCTCCAATTCCCAGCCGTTTTCTTCTCTTTTTTTTTGCTCTCTCTCAGCCTCCCTTTTTGTCTCTTTCTCTCTCAGCTTTTTCCTTTTTTCAGAAAACCCTAACATGAGTGATTTATAGGCATTAAAACCTACAACCAAGGGCTTGGATACTTTGAGGGTTTTCTTGGGTTAATTTTGATCATTGGATGCGTTTTATTTGTGTCTTAAGGATCAAGGGTGATTTGGGCATTAACTAAAACGATTACTTGATGCCAAAGACATAAAAATACAGCTGGAAATGAGGAAGGAAAGGCTGGAAGAAACGAACGCGTCATTTTTTTTCGCTTCTGCTTCTGATCAAGTTACGCGGACTTATCCGCGTAACTGGTCCGCGTTTTTGACTTTTCTCTTTTTTTTTTTTTTAAGAAAAACCTACAAAAATGAGAAAAATGTGTTAGAATATTCAAAAAAAATAACTAAACATTAATAGATAAAAACATAGGAAAATAAAAGAAATAGTCAAAATTTGGTGTCTACACTAGGAAAGTCTACCAATCTGAATTTCTTTGGAATTCTCCTCCAAATTTTGTTAAACAAATAGCGCTGAACAATTTCCAGCAATCGCATTAATAAAAGTAATGTTTTATTTTCAAAAAAAAAAAGTGAAGATTAATTAATTTACACTACAAGTGCAGTTCTAAACAAATCTACTTAAATCAAACACTTTAGAATTCAAAATTTTTTAATAAATTTAAAATTATTTTCAAGTTTGCATGTTCATTTCTAGATCACACACAAGTGAGCTTTTATCAACTCGAGCTCTAATCGAGCACTAAGTTCTTTTAAATATGGTAATTAAGTGAAGATCAAGCCAAGGTTGATAACTCTTAGAAACAAAAAAATATTCATATTTAATATGATGAGTTAGAGAATCATATTCAAATGAACTTTTAGTTACTCTAAATCGAGTTTTAAGTTTAGTGCTTCAAAACAATTATGTAAAGTTCTTCAATCAGCCAGCACTGGTGTATTCCTCTGGTTTGGAAGCTTGATCACTCATCTAAGGATAATTCATCTAGTTGTCACTGGAAAAATAATGGTGCGTAATAAATAAATATTCATTCTTCCATGAATGAATAGAAGAAGAAGTTCTGAGAATGGAGTAATTTAGTTCGTCTTTTAAGTCTCAAATGACTGATGCACATAAGTAGGGTTATCAATTAGACTTTAAAGGTCGGGATTTTTTTTTTCTCTCTCCTAGGAGGGTTTTAGACCCATTACCAAGAAACAATTTGGGTGTAGCCATGCCTACTAGATCAAATGCTAGCAGCTTCCTTAAAGACGCTGGAGGCAAGACATAGATGACATGGATTTGCTCCCTGACGCCTATGCCCAGACTCATTTTTGCCATATGATCTGCAAATATTGCCTTCCCGCCATTGGTGTTTGAGCTAACATTCCCAGTTACAGCCCAGCAATTCCTTGATTCTTCTAATTAAGACCACATAGGAGCTATTTGTAGGGCCTTTCTTGATAAGTTCAAGACTCACCTCAGAGTCAGTTTCAATGATTACCTTTTTAATACCTTCTTCCCATGTTAAGCGTAAGCCCTTCCAGATTGCCCATAACTTAGCTTTAACATTGCTTGCACAGCTAAGGTTAACTGCAAAACCCTTAATCCAGCGGCCTTGGTCATCTCTGATTAGCCCCCCTGCACTAGCTTTGCCTGGGTTGTTACTAGATGCTCCATCTACATTAACTTTAACCCACCCCTTCAGAGGTTTGTTCCAGCCAATTAGAAGAGATTCCTTTGCTGATTGCTTCCACTGTTTGATAATGGCTTTTTGAGCGAACTTAACTTGTGCCAGAATTGATTGTATCTTTGTTTCAATTTTGCTCCAATCTTCTGCCTTACAATAGAAATTCCTAGCTGTCCAGGCATGATAAAAAAGGTCGGGATTTGGTAAGCTCAAGATTGGCTCAAAAAATAAATGGGCCTTTTGGGCTTTTGGATTTGGACCTAAGTAGAAGGTTCAAACTTGACTTATCATTTAACATGAGTTTTGGACTCATATCGGGGTCGGATCAAACTCATGATTAACTACATAATTATATAATATATTAATATTTATAAATTATTATAAATTTGTATACAAGTTGTTAATATTTTAATGCTATAATATTTATAATTGTATATTTTATATATTATTTAATAGGGTACAACATTAAAAAGCCACCTGTGGTTAAGCAAATATATAGGAAAGCACCTCGTGGTTTCAAAACATACAATTCGACACCTTGTGGTTTGAATTAAACTTAAAATACAATGGAAATTATCAGAACTAACGTGGGTAGATGAAATGACAAAAATACCCTAATATGTATAAAGGTAAAATGTAGAAAAGCCCCTCTGCTCAAGACAACTTACAAGAGAGTCTCTCGTGATTTCAAAAAATATAGCATTCATCCCTTTTACACATAAAACAATTGTTCTGATTTGGTTAGTATCTGTATATGGGACAACATCATGATCACAAGAAAACTCATAATCATCCACTACACACATAAAGCACAACATCCCATCTTATGACTTCTTTTACCTCGATAATTTTTACTTTATCTTTTTATGAATACTCATAAATCTTGTACTAATATCGTAGCGTCTAATTTTGCTAACCACTTAAGAGTTTGAGAAAGATATAAACAACTATTTTGTAAGATTTTTTAAATTCTTAGAAAAAACCATCTAAGATTGTATTATACTAGCAAAAACCCAAATTTAAAACTTTCACCATACTGTAAAAATAGTGTGCATAAGACCAGTGGTTGATTTCTCTCAAGAAACTTTACTCCCTTTTCAATATATTTCCTGAAAGTTTCAGGTCAACTTTAGAGTGCTTTTATGTAGGTTACTTCAACCATAGAGGGCTTTTCTGTAAATTAGATTAACTACATGGGACTTTTCTGTAAAGGGTAGAATATGTATCAACTTAAAATTAATTATAAAAAATAGTTTTCAGATACCATTACATATAAAACAAACGCGTGTAGTTCAAACACGTTAGTTTTGATGATTTCCATCACTTTTTCAGTTTAGCTCAAATCACAATATATCAAATTGTATGTTTTGAAACCATGGGGTTTTTTTTTGTACATTCATGTAAGCACATGTGGCATTTTTGTTTTTTACCCAATTTAATATGCAATTACACACACACACACAAATGTGTTGTAATCAAGCTTGAGACTAGTGATGTACAAGCTCGTTTCACATTTAATTCGGGTCTATTAGTTAGATTCAAACTCTAATTGACCCTATTGCTTTCAGGCTGTGACATCCTTACTTGGCATAAAGTGCGATTTATATATTTTTCGAAGGGTGCATTTTGTAATTAACCCTAAGTGGCAGTGTACTACTGCTACAAAATTGTAAATGTGTGATGTGTCTTGGCATGTCCTCCAGAAGTGCTAAAAACGTACGCTTGTGTACGCGACATTAATTCCCTCTATGACCTTTACGCTACGGCAGACCTCCGTAGCCTACCCCGCCGAGAGAGAACAATAAAGTCGTGGTAATCTTCTACCGCTGCCTCGCTAGCTTTTCTCTCTCTTCGATCAGCTTTATTTTTCTTCCATCTTCATCTTCCTCGACGACGGCGAAGATCTTAACCGGTGAAACCCAGAAAAAAATGATGGTTTTCATTTCATAACTATATCCTAGAGAAGAGGAAAAGCTTCAATTGACGACGGATACTTGTCGAGCTAGGGAAAGGAAAAAAAAAAAGGAACAACAAAAAGGAAAGACAAAGGAGAAATAGTATCGAGGGAGTTGGACCATGGCGGATAACTCCAGGGAAGAATTTCTTCAGCTCGTCAAGCGATTTGGGGCTTTTCTGACCTTTAAGATTTCCAATCTTTTCCAAAGACTGGTAGCTTCACACTCTCTTGTTATTCGCTTGTTATTATTATTTTTTTTTTATTTTTTGAGCCCAGTTTTTGGTTTATTTTAGCTAATCTGAGACGGTCTTGATCTAAGTGGTTGTAATTTATGGTGAGTTTGTCCTTTGTTGATATGAATTCCGCTATTTGTCCTGTTTTGACTTAGAATTATTTTTTCCATAAATTTAGTAAGATTAGTTTTAATTGGTGACTAGGTTTCATTTCAAAGACTAGAGAGCATAATTTAGTTTTAGATGAGTATATTTGTTAAGAAGAAATCCTAAAAATTGTATCTTTTTTGTTGTATTTCTGAATTTTGTAATTGTGAAAGATTAGATTTAACCAGAAATACTAGATTAAACTAGTTCCAAAAAGATGCTGAATGATTTTGTGGATAAGGAGGCCATGGCTTATCATTTTAGGAAAAGCTGTTTCTGCTACATCTTTAGAAAATATCTGGAGAATAATATTATGTCATTGGATACTAACTGTCAGGACCTTTCTCAGCGCTTCATGGAAATGGGGTTTTAGCTTTTGTTTCCTTTCGTAAGGATTAGGTTTTGGATAGGGTACAATAAGTTACACAAGCATTTGTTACATTTACCTAAATTTTGACCCAAGACAGGGTGGGTTAGCTTTTGTCTGGTATCATAGGAATTAAGTGATAGGTTTGAGGACGTTGCACATGCATTTGTTGCATTGACGTAATCTTTGAGTCAGGTGGCTGTTAGGAAATCGGTGTGAATTAGTTCAGGAAAGAGTCTAATTTATGGAGATTTCTCATTTTTATGTTGGAGAAGAGCCCATGTTGATTGCTGATGACAGCATTGCGTTGTGTTAGCTTTTTGAGAATATATAGTGGGGTCTGCAGAATTCATCAGGAAACTAGCTGTTAGTTTTTTGGGACAAAATTATAAAGAAAGAAACTGACTCAGTAGGGTATAGTTTTGAAGTTTGACTTTCACATTTGCCACTCGATTGTTACCTTCTACTCTGAAATTTCAAAACTGACTTTCCATGAGTGTAAAAAGAATTTTGTAGAACTTTCCATGGAGTGCCTGAATCACAACATTTTCTGTCTTCAGGAGGATGTTGCTGCGTAATGTACATTTCTCATCTTTAACATTAAACATTGTGTGTGTCTCCCAAAAAAAAAAAAAAAAAAAAAAACAAAGAAAATAAAGATGAAGAGATTTATATCTGGAGTTAGTATCTGATGGACTTTTCTCATAAAATTTTGAGTTTGAAGCTTAAATGGGTTAACAAGTATAACTGTATAGACATTGAAAGAAAAGTTTAGAAAGATGGAAACATATAACTATTACTGTTTGGACATTGTGTATGACATTCCAATTGAATTTTTGCAAAAGGAGTGAAACATGAAAATAAAGATGTTCGCTTTTCCTAGTTTAACATGCACCTTGCAGCTATATTAGGTTGAGCTTTTACTGGAGATTTAATAGAGAGTTTTAGAGAACTGGAATTGACCCGAATAGCTAATCATGACAAAAACCTTCTTGTTTTGGGTAATAATCACCAAAGGTATGTCATGTGAGTGCTGTGATTTTTAATGGTGCATAGGTCTTTTACTTGAATCTGTGAAAGAATTGGGATGGTCCATTTTACTAATATGTGACATTGACAGTAATTACTTGAGAAGAGCAAAAAAAAAAAAAAAAAAAAAACCAACTGGTTGAAGAGCCCCATTTGTCTAAAGAGCATTCATGAGATCTTAGTTTAATATGTGAAGTGGCTGAGTGTTCTCTCTTATTGACCATTTTGTAATGATAAAGGTGGAATGCCAAAAACTATTTGTAATGATCCATGTGACAATGATGTGATTTTCCTGAGCTGAAGTTGATGCTCCAGGTCTCCAGCTTTGGGTGAAGCAGTTACTTATGTGCTAGGGAAGCATCCGTCCCCTCATTGTTTTGAATTCCTATTAGTCCTTGTAGGAAAATACACTTTGTGAGTCATTTCCTGATAAAAAATTAAAAGTTGTCCCATCAATCCTTATACGGAAGTATGTCAAGATGCATGGAATTTATATTTGCTACTCGTGCATTCTGGGTCAGCCATGTAGTACTTCCTTGTATGACCTCAAGTAATTAAGGAACTAGAGAGAGATTCCATACTTTATGGACTATTATGGAAAATGCTGAACCAATATATGGCCAATACGTTGGTTTCTAAGAAGTATCAGGTTTACATTAAGAGGAACCTCCGGACAGCTGGGTTTTATTTAATTCTTTTTA
This sequence comes from Gardenia jasminoides, assembly GCA_013103745.1. NCBI lineage: Eukaryota > Viridiplantae > Streptophyta > Magnoliopsida > Gentianales > Rubiaceae > Gardenia > Gardenia jasminoides. Next base: position 33,938,418 of record CM023101.1, on the reverse strand, counting down.
TTTTGTACTTTGCAATTGTCTTAATACTGGGCATTAAATGAATGGAAATTAAAATTGGCCATTGACTTCAGGTGTTGCAATAGCCTGAACCTTAGAAACCTGTTGGATTGTGGATTTGTCATGAAAAAGCAACAGAGCATTGCAATAATGTCCATATAGAAGTGTTGTTGTATGTTCTTAGTGACTGATGACTTTGCGCATTGGATGCTCATTCTGGTGTCAATTATTTAGCCTTTGGTGATATTTTTTCCTTCTTGATTGTGTCATTCATACGGAAAAAGTCTCTGTTACTCGGACAATTTTTCTTTGCATTTGGATTATAATTTCTGACCACAAAAAAGCTGCAGGATTTTTTTGTTCTCCCTTATCCATCTCGTTCTCTCTTTCTCAGTCAGGGGCACAAACCCACACACTACAGATAAACTCATATCTGCACATGCCTACATGTATGTGCAGCCAATACAATAAATGATCTTTCTAGTTGGCTGATTGGAGATTATGTCAACCCACCTGAGGCTAAATTCTCTTCAATTTAAATTACCTTAACCTTCTTTAGTCTCGTAGATGAATGTAACCATTGTTTTTCCTTTGCTGGATTAATAATTCAGGATTCCCGATCAGTTGGAGCTTTGGCTGGGCTTGCTTTTGCAATTGTATTTACATGGAGAATAATGAGATCTCCTAGTGGACCCCAAAGAAGGTCACCTAAACGGCAAGCTACTGAACCTAGTAGTTCTGGTGTAAGCCACGCAAATGCAGATTCAGCACTGCCAGTTATTGCTGCCTCTTCAGAAGATTCTAGAGCACAAAATGTAATTGACGAATTCTTTCAGCCTGTAAAGGTGGGAGAAAATTAACATTTTATTTGTCCAAGAACTGTGTTGTTGCTTGTATGTGAAAATTGGTTTGACCTAAATAATCTTTTACTTTCTTCCTCTTTCAATTGCAGCCAACTCTAGGCCAAATAGTGAGACAGAGATTAAGTGAAGGGAGAAAGGTATGATTGTGATATTCTTCAGTGTAACCCAGTCGAGTCAAATCTCATTTTTTATGTTCTGAGACTTCTGGTAAGTGACGTGGGTGTTCAATGAATTGAGTTAAAACTATGGGGCACTTGTAACTTCCATTGCTGGCAAGAATAGACGATGCTATGGTAACTTTTGAAAGAGGAGCAGCTGGAATTTTCATTACTTTGTTGTTGGCTGGAGCATAATTGACAAGTTGTTCATGATGGGATTAGACATTTTATTGTGGTTTTAATGATTGATGAGTTGTCACATATTTTATGTTGAAGTCATTAAAAATAGTAGAGGTGACATGTAGTTGCTGTAAACGAAGATCTTATGCTGTTCTGGTCCTTGATTTTTGTGCAAAACCTGTATTGGTATGATCTTCTAGATTTTCTGTTGTAATTCAATTATTTTACATCTCACATCTTCGTTACTGTTTTCTGTAGGTGACATGTCGGTTGCTTGGTGTGATCCTCGAGGAAACTTCCCCAGAGGAGCTTCAGGTTAATATTTTCTGCAGTAACCTTTTTGAGTGAATGAGCAATCTCTTATCTATTTGACGTCTTGTCTTGCTGTCTTATTAGCAGAAACAAGCCACTGTTAGATCCTCAGTACTGGAAGTGTTGCTTGAGATAACAAAATTCTGTGATCTTTATCTAATGGAAAGGGTGTTAGATGATGAGAGTGAAGTAAGTACAATTTTCACCTTTTTCTTTTCTTATATGCTTTGAACTGTCGTATATGTAAAGTAGCACTTTTGCTAGGTCTTCTTGGCCATTGAATATTTTTCTGTCACATAGATGTGGTAGTTGTTTAAAGACATTTCTGCAAGAAGATTTTTCTGATTTATTTTCAAATTTTTAAAATGTTTCTTGATAACTTTCTTAAGAGCTTCACGTTTAGACTAGTATTAGCCTTTCCTGAAGCTGTTTGACATCTGGCTTTTGGATGATTGAAATAATTTATGGGGACTGTGTATCAACTTGGTGTATCTACAAGTACTTTTTTGGCCTGCACTAGTTATTTGCTTGTAACACGGTTAGTCCGATTGTTGTGGAAGTTGCTATGGGAGCTTAGAGTACTGTCTTTTTCACATGATATTCTTGAAGAATGTTCTTTTAATTTTTTGTTATTGGTCCTTTTTTTGGGGCCTATGTGCTTAGGAATTATTTTACTTTTTTATTGACGGGATGAGCAAATGTTTGCAGAAAAAGGTTCTGCTTGCCCTGGAAGATGCTGGTGTTTTTACATCCGGTGGTCTGGTCAAGGACAAGGTAATAGCCATTCCATATTATAAACCAGCTATCCTTTTGGTGAGATCTGGCCACATTTTTTCTGTACATGGAGACATTACCTTCTTTTGTTCTTTATTCTTTTTGCCCTTTTTGGTGGAAAAGCTTTTTCCTTAATATAGAAGGCTGATTGCGCAGCTTTTACCTCACTATTATTATGTTGATTATGCTTTGTATGACATCATATATCCAGTGCTTCTAGGAAGTATTGGAGAAGATCTCAGGGGAGCAAATTTATGGAAATGCCAGCTGGAAATCTTAAATATTTTCTAATAACTTTCAGTAATCGCTTGACATTGAAATTACAACAAAGATGATATCTGTTGCTGCTGGTAGAAATGCTATGGAAATTTACATGTGAACACTCTTGTCCAGTAACTATAGTAATTAAAAGCTTAAACATCTTTGGTGAACAAGTTGACATAACTGGTTTTGTCAATGAAGCTGTTAGGAAAAATAGTTTATTTCAGATTCAAGTTGAAACGAGTTAAAACGAGACTTTGTCCTGAAGATGACTTATGAGTTGAAATATGGAAGCTATTTTACTCAAGTATTTAATCAATATAAGAGTATTTTCAGGTAAAGGAAAGGAAAAATGTTGGCTTTCTGCTTGTGTAGGAACTACAAAAGCAGGAAGAAGGAATGCTTTTCTTACTAAAAAATTTCCTCTTCAAGGTTTGTGCTGTAGAATTATCAAGTGTATGCAGTGCCTTGTTGCCATCTAACCATCCAATGCCTGAGCTGCTCTGATTGCAACCCCATTTAGCTAGAGAAACATATTCGAATTTTGAACTGCAATTACAGATTATCAAATTTTACTTCATTGATCTGAATTCAACGTCATTAGAATCATGTCATTTGCTTTTCCTGAGCAGTAGTCTATGAAGGCATCTGGTGTATTTATAATTGAAAGTCACCTTAAGTATTGAAGTCTTGTTTTGCTGCATATTCTTCCATTCCAAATAAATTTTTGGGTTAACTAAATTATTTGAATTCCCAATATGAGGTAATATATCTAATCCACAGGCATTTCTGCTTTAAAACAACACAAGTTTTTCATCCTATTCAATCAACGTGCAGGTTCTGTTTTGTAGCACAGAAAATGGACGGACATCTTTCGTACGACAATTGGAACCAGATTGGCACATAGACACAAATCCTGAAATCATTACTCAACTAGCGGTATAAAATTGCAGCTCATTTGACTATGGTCCTAGTAGCACTTTATTAGTAGCCATTGGGCATTTTGTCCACATCTTTGTTCGTCTGAATTTTCTCTAGTTCAGTTTACCATATGTGTTGATTATTAAATTCTTGGTGTCTTTCGTCAATGGTTTCAGAGATTCATCAAATATCAACTTCAAGTTTCACCAACCAAGCCTGAAAGATCAGCCTCCAACGTCTACTGCTCTTCATGTTTGGAACAGTTCTTTGGATGTGTTTGATGTGCAATGGGTAAAACTTGCAACTTCTGTTTGATTTGTCTTAGTTACATCTTTTCTTGTTTTTGTTTCCATCAAAACAACGATTACCTAATATTGTCCTAGCCCAAGCAACAGCCTCTCATTTGCAGATAAGAGAAATGCTCTGTATTACTTCATTGTTTTTGAGTGGAAATACTATTTAGACTGTATATCTTTGAAGTTCTTGTAATAACTAATCGTCCAAGGTTAAGATTCTCAGACCAAAATCCCTTGACAAAATCTACTGGTGCTGAAAATTTGAGAATTTGTGAGCTCATTTGATTGTTACCCAAGAAGTTATCCCAGAGGCTTGAGAAGCGGGTTGGACTTGGAGCGTTATTTTTCATCATCTACAACTCGGGGCTTTATTCTTCATCATCTACAAGGCATTCACTTTTGAGTGGTGCATCATTTTTCAAGAAAAAATGCTTCTTTTTTCTATTCTATTCAGAGTTTTATGTAGTATATGTCGAGTCTATAGGGGTTGTGTTCGAGAGAATAGTCATCAGTTTTGATTTTTTTAAGTTGTGAAATATGGAACAGTCTCGGTTGAATGTCTATTCTTGGTTTTCAGTTAATTATCATGTTTTTGGTGATTCTGGAAATTTTCTGTTGATTATGCTTAAGACAACCGGTTAAAATCGCTGCTTTTGTGTATAGGGATTGCTATTCATTGCAGAAATGCCCTCACAAAATTGGTTTTCTTGGCTTCGTTTTCACAGATTCAACAAGTACTCTGTTTTTTGTCCTTTCTTTTCCACTGACTGTTTTGCTGGTTTTGGGTGTCGTGAAGGGATGCTGTGGCCGTAATTTGCTAATCCTACCTTCATCTGGATATTTTTTTCTTCGAAGAATTTTGAGGGATTGACTTAGGGATGGTAGGGGTTGTGTACCTTTAAAAATCTCTTTTACCAAGTTTTAATCCGCTTATTTCAAGTCTTTTATCAAGCCTATAGGATAAGCTTATTGGTTTTATATCTGATATCAAATCCTCTTAACTCAGGGTGTTCGTGGGACTCATACGGTACTCTGTGTCCACTAATATGAATAGTTCATTAAAAGGAAGTTAATCTTTATCAAATTAAAATTAATACATGTGTCATGTTAAATTAATAAAATAGAATAGGACCATTGAACTTGTGTGAGGAAAATTTAACATTTTATGAAGGGTTATATCAATAGTCTTTCAGTTTCAATCCCAGTTGCCTTAATTTGAAACACACATGCACACATACTAAATGTTTGGAAAATATTATTTGTATTTCATTTTTTGTTATTTACACTCTCACTATTTATTTTAACATATAGTCTAATAAATGAAAACTATATATTATTAAGATGATAGTAAGAGTGTGATTAATAAAAATAAGAGTGCAAATAACATTTTTCAAATTTTTTAGGTCATTGATTGTCTAATCAGATTAACTATTGCGTTGGCTACCCACGAATATCAAATTTTATCCTACCCATTGCCATCCTAATTATTCCTTTTTTTTTTTCTTTTTCGGTGGAGTGCTGAAGAAGGTTATCCCTTTGGACCCTCAATCATTGAGTGGCCGAAGGGAAGGTTCAAAAATGAGAAGTCCTCGAATTTAACAAAATTGCAAGGGAATTGGATTTCAGATCGAAGGAATTGGATTACATTTGGATTCGAAATAAATTGTGGAGAAAATGCAGATGGCAACACCCAGTTCGGGAAAATGAAATTGTCAAATAGAAGAACTTTCTACAAACATATAAGATGTGATATTTTGAAGAGTTAAAACAAATTTGTCATTCCATTTTGAAAGAAGGAAAGTATGGGGAAAATGAAGCAATTTGATGAGATAATTTTCGACAAATATAAGGAATATTTGTCATTAATCAAGTTCATGATTGAACATCAACTTTTCTTGTTTCATAAAACATGCTTGAGTATTTCTTCATAAATCATAATCCAGGTTATCTCATTATTCGATAAAAAAAAAAAGGGCAAGACAGTGTTACGGAAAGAAATTTATATTTTGGCATTTCCTCGTTAAGTTTTCGCTTTTGGTATTGTTGCCAACTGGTTCCCACATTGTAGAGCTGACAACGGGTCCATTTGGATTAGCTGTTTTTGGAGTTATATTTCAAAAAACAAGATCAGAAGATAAAAAACAATTATCAGAATTGTCTTTCAAAACTAGTTGTCTTTCAACAACTTTTTAGCATGTGTTTGTTTTGTGGTATTTTTAAAAGTAAAAAATTTTTTGGGTCAATTTTTTGGGGCATTTTTAAAATTAAAAATTTATTTGAGATAATTTTTTAGGGCATTTATAAAATTAAAAATTAATTTTAGGTTTTTTTGGGGATTTTTAAAATTAAAATTTTATTTAGGGTAATTTTTTGGGGTATTTTTAAAATTAAAAATTTATTTGAATTAATTTTTTGGGGTATTTTTAAAATTAAAATTTATTTGATGGGTGGTGGTGCTGGTGGATTAATTTGAAAAAAAAAACCCCAAATAAATTATTCTAAAAATACCTCAAATAAATTTTTAATTTTAAAAATGCCCCAAAAAATTACTCAAATAAATTTTTAATTTTAAAATGCCCCAAAAAATACCTCAAATAAATTTGGAATTTTAAAAATGCCCAAAAAATTACCCAAAATAAAATTTTAATTTTATGCCCCAAAAAATTACCCAAATAAATTTTTAATTTTAAAAATGCAAAAAAAAAAATTACCCCAATAAAATTTTTAATTTTAAAAATGCCCTAAAAATTTACCCCAAATAAATTTTTAATTTTGAAAATACCCCAAAAATACCCAAATAAATTTTTAATTTTGAAAATGCCCCAAAAATTACCCCAAATAAAATTTTGATTTTAAAAATGCCCCAAAAATTACTACAAATGAATTTTTAATTTTAAAAATGCCCCAAAAAAGCCCCAAATAAATTTTTAATTTTGAAAATACCCCAAAAAATTACCCAAAATAAATTTTAAATTTTAAAAATGCCTTAAAAATACCCCAAATAAATTTTTAATTTTAAAAGTGCCCCAAAAATACCCCAAATAGATTTTTAATTTTAAAAGTGCCCGAAAAATTCCCCAAATAAATTTTTGATTTTCAAAATGCCCCAAAAAATTAACCCAAATAAAATTTTATTTTTAGAAATGTCCCAAAAAATACCCCAAATAAATTTTTAATTTGAAAAATACCCCAAAAAATTATCCCAAATAAATTTTTAATTTAAAAAATGCCTCACAAAGTACCCTAAAAATTTACCTTAAAAAAATTTTAATTTTAAAAATACCCAAAAAATACCGCAACTAAATTTTTAATTTTGATGTGAGGGGGAGGGGGAGGGGGAGAAAGAGAGAGGGGGAGGGCGAGCGAGAGGGAAGGTGGAGGGGGGAGGGAGAGAGGGGGGAGGAGGTGGTGGTGGGGGTGGTGGGGGTGGGTGGTGGTGCGGTTGGGGTGGAAGAAGAATGGATAATTTTTTTATTTTTGTATGTATAAGTTGTTTTTGAAATACTTGTTTGGATTGGTGTTTTTGGGATTGTTTTTTGTTGGTGTATTACTGTAGCATTTGGGGTGTGAAAAACAGTTTTTCAAAAACAGGGGTAAAAACAGTGAATCCAAACAAAGCCAACATTTTCCCCTTAAAAATCAATTACAAATGACAGTCTCAATATAAAACAAGACAACTTGCTTTTGTTGCAAAAAAGTAGCAAGGATGATTATTGTTCCAATCAATTACTCACCTAACTAGCACTTCAATGATTGAAATTGATTATATGCTCAAAACTACCTTGTTGGATTGTAGTTTTCCGGAGAATAATTTTCATATTTTTCTTAGTATATTTTTCAATCACTTTTTTATCTTATATATATATCAAATTGCTATAATACATTTTTTTTTCAAAAACTAAACTGTTTGTTCGGATAGGAAATTATTTATAACAATTTACTTGCCTACACATTTTCCAACCACCTTTTTATCTCATACACATTACATCAAAAAAAATGCTACAGTGTTTTTTTAAAAAAAAATTATTTCAAATAATCTTCTATCCAAACACATAATATTTCTGAAATTAAACAAATAATAACATAACGGGTAAACTACTCACTGCATAATCGCTTATAACTCTGTGTGTGTGTGTGTATTCACATATAGTTGCATTACTTGCATACAACTTAGCTGGAAAAAAAGAAAAAATAGTGAGATAGAAAACCAGAATGAGTTCTGAACTCTGAAGGCACAAAATCTTAGCAGCCAAATGGAGGCCTTAACCAGCTGCAAGAGCAACCTCACTTCTCTCCCTCTTGAATCCCACTTCAAACCAGCTTTAACTTCACATCATTTTCATCTTAATTCTCTTCCTTCAAACCCTCTCAACAATGTTGAAAATTCCAAAATCCAACTCTATAAAAACAAAGCATTTTCAGTCCAATCAACTCTGACGCTTTCACGTCAAAAAGGCCCCATCAAGAAGTATAGAAAACCACAGAAACAACGGAAATTCACCGAGAAAGATGCATTTCCTGAATCTTTACCAATCCAGAACAAGAACCCACATGCAGTCTACAGAGATATTCAGAATTTCGCCAACCAAAACAAGCTTAAAGAAGCTCTCACCATACTGGATTACATGGACCACCACGGTGTCCCTGTTAATCCGACGACGTTTTCTTGTCTTATTGCTGCCTGTGTTCGGCTTAGAGCTCTTAAAGAAGGGAAATTGGTGCACACGCATATAAGGATAAATGGGCTTCAGAAAAATGAGTTCCTACAGACAAAGCTTGTTCATATGTATTCGGCTTGTGGATCAACTGAGGATGCCAAGAAGGTGTTTGATGAAATGCACGTGAGAAGTGTGTACCCGTGGAATGCGTTGCTTAGGGGGAATGTGGTGATGGGTGGACGTAATTATCGGGAAGTTTTGGGGACCTTTTCAGAAATGAGGGAGGTAGGGGTGGAGTTGAATGTGTACAGTTTCTCTTGTTTGATCAAGAGCTTCGCAGGGGCAAGTGCGCTTTTTCAGGGTTTGAAGACTCATGGATTGTTGATAAAGAATGGTTTGATGAGTAGTAACATGTTGAGAACTAGTTTGATTGACATGTACTTAAAGTGTGGGAAAGTTAAGCTTGCTTTACGTGTTTTTGAGGAGGTAGAAGAGAGGGATGTGGTTGTTTGGGGGGCAATTATTGCAGGATTTGCTCATAACAGGCTGCAGAGGGAAGCATTGGAGTATGTAAGGTGGATGAGTATGGAAGGGGTGGAAGTAAATTCAGTAATTATAACTACTATACTTCCAGTCATAGGAAAAGTAGGGGCACGAAAACTTGGGCAGGAAGTTCATGCTTATGTTACTAAGACAAAGGAGTATTCTAAGCAGTTGTTTATTCAGTCTGGTTTGGTTGATATGTATTGCAAATGCGGGGATATGATCTCAGGAAGGAAAGTGTTCTATGGTTCAAAGGAGAGGAATGCTGTTTCTTGGACAGCTTTGATATCTGGCTATGTATCAAATGGGAGGCTTGAGCAGGCTCTAAGAGGAATTATGTGGATGCAAGAAGAAGGTTTTAGGCCTGATTTTGTTACAGTTGCCACAGTTCTTCCTGTTTGTGGGGAATTGAGGGCATTGAAACAAGGAAAGGAGATTCACAGTTATAGTATTAAAAATGGCTTTTCACCTAATGTGTCTGTTGCTACGTCACTAATGATGATGTACTCGAAGAGTGGCCTCTTGGAATATTCCTCTAGAGTATTTAACAGTCTAGAGAATAAGAACGTAATATCATGGACTGCAATGATTGATTCATGTATTCAATGTGGATGTATACCTGAAGCATTTGGAGTTTTCCGATCAATGCAGTTATCGAAGCACAGGCCAGATTCAGTTGCAACCGCAAGGATGCTGAGTGCTTGTAGTGAACTGGGAGTTTTGAAACTGGGGAGAGAGATCCATGGACAGGTATTAAAGAGAGATTTTATGTCGATTCCTTTCGTCTCTGCAGAGTTGGTGAAAATGTATGGATTTTGTGAAGCAGTTGATAAGGCAAAACTGGTTTTTCACGCAATACCTGTCAAAGGATCAATCACATGGACAGCCTTTATTGTTGCTTATAAATGTAATGGCCAGTATCAGGAAGCAATAAATGTATTTAAGCAGATGATTTCAGATGGTTTTTCTCCAAACTACTACACTTTACAAGCTGTCCTATACGTATGTGAAAAAGGTGGGTTTGTTGATGAAGCTTGCCAATACTTTACCTTAATGACTAGGAAATATAAAATTAAGCCATCTGAAGACAATTACTCTAGCATTATAGGACTTCTAAGGCATTCGGGTCGTGCCAAAGAGGCTGAGAAGTATGTAAGACTGCAAGCTTCTTTGGCTGGGTAAACTCTAAAATGGTCATCTTAAGTCAGGTTACTATGCATACTGGATGTGTCAGATGCATGGACTGGTAGGACTGAAGTCTCTTCTCTCTTTATGAGATTCACATAGAGGGGTTAGGTTGACCTGATGCCACAAACACATATTTCTTCAGGGTGATTCTCTCATTTAAATCAAATGCAAGCTGCATCTCAAGCTATAACTTCAGATTCTAGGATTAGATTTCAATCAGATTGGAGGATATGACACCTTCGAGACATGGCTGACCAGTTGACTAATGATCATCCTACTCACTAAGACTGAGGCAGGTATTAAACATGATCCAACATGTGAGTTGTACATGTGAATAAGGATTCAAAAAAGCACTCATCATTATGTAAATCGTAGAAAACAATATTCTGTACATATGTTGGCACGTTGAAAGATATTTTGGCCCCACTACAACCAATACTGTATGACATTCTTGTTTTGCACTTCCTAGTGCAAATTATGTATTGATGTATAATCTGACTATGATTTTATTGAACTTCTTGTATGGACCTTTATATGCTTTTATCTTGCTCGTCTCTTAGCTGTTTAAGAAAGAAACCAATACTGTATGACATTCTTGCTTTGCACTTCCTAGTGCAAATTATGGGTTGATGTATAATCTGAATATGATTTTATTGAACTTCTTGTATGGACCTTTATATGCTTTTATCTTCCTCTTCTCTTAGCTGTTTAAGAAAGAAACCAATATCGATATCTGCGCTTCTGCCGAAGTCTAAATTAGCTATTCCTGAAATGAAATGTGCAGCGACTTATACATGCTGGCAAGTAATTAAATTTACGTTTTCGACTTTTAGTTACTTCAGTCTCTTCTCAGATGTTGACTGACTTATGCCCAGACTCTAGAGGTGCTAATTCTTCAATATTCATTTTATCTTCTGTTGTTCTTTTCCATCTCAACCTGGTAAGCATCTCTATCAGCCCTCATCTGCAACTCATTTCTCATTGATGCTAATTATCAGCATGCATGCATGAGACGGTTAATTTTGCACTCCATTTTTTCTCAGTTTTGCTTGCTTAGAGTTAGAGATATCAGTGCTATTTTTATTCCCCATTTGATCCTACCACATTTTGGTGCTGCATCTTTCTTGATCCAATTGATCTATGTCAAACCCAAGCAGCTACAAATTTGACATGCTGACACATCTCTACTCAAGCTGGAGCATGTCAAAACTTCATGAAGTTTACGTTACCAGAGTTTCCTTGATTTTGTTTGTTTTTATATGATGCTTTGCTGTTTGTGTTGTTAAGCTCTGCTCACCCGCGTGCTTGAGGTAACCCTGGCTAATTTCTTTATGGGATTTAGATTTTTTTTTTTTTTGGATATTCCATAGTTGCCTTTTCGTGTGTAGTGATGTGTTCTCTTGTGAAAGCATGTATAAATCTAGCTGGTGGACTTCCTTGCCTCTGTTAGGAGAGTTAAAATAGTTGGCATTGTAAGCTTTGTCATCATTTATGAGCTTTCTAGAGTTAGAAGTACTCTGAAACTAGTGTGCTGAACCAGAACCAGACTGTGAATTGCATGTTGAAGGGGGACTCCCAACCACACCAGCACCCCACCGTGTTCGTCACCATCTCAAAGTGTTTTCCCTTTTCTTCCTTCTCTTCTAACAAAAAGGGGTGCCGAGTCAATCATTTCTCTTCATGTCAAATTTGAAATGCTGCTTCAGACATGAGCAATTATTTTAGATGAACAGTAAATTATCACCAGCACATGGAAACGCCGGAAGAAATGGCACGATCAAATGCTGTTTTAGTTTAAGCATTCGGACAAAATGACAACCGCATGTTCTATCAAGTCAAAGTCATTCTTTATGATTGTTTCATCTTGCAAGAAGTATCCACCGACAGTACTCGGAATCTATAAACAAACCCCGAATTAATTCGAAGCAGAACGTCCAATTAATTAGTAGTCTATGGATCGAGTTTATCATTCATTCCCAAATTATTAGGACACGAAAAGCAAACAAGGAGCTAATCATAACGTCCTGGCCTTCAAGATGACTCATTAACTTATAGATTATGGACCATTTCTTGATTTCCAATGTGGAGGGGGCGGTCTCAGAGAAAATCTTGTTAATTTTTTGACCTTTCGAGCAATAACATTGACCATTTTTTGCCCCCTAAACATCTGTGTTGTTTCATCTCTAAATTGAAATTTAGTTTTTGAGTCCTCTTTACTTCCTTTTGTAGATGGCCTCAAGTAGTACTTGTACATCTGAGAACATCAGTCCAGAATGTATAGATTGTGATGAATTCAAAAACCTGAAAGCAGGGCTAAGAATTCTCAGAACATTTCTTCTGTGTGCAAGAAAGTGGGGAAACAATGGTGATGCAAGTCTTGGAGCTCTGGTACTCAGGACTGAAAAAGCCATTTCCAAATGGGATCCGGAGATTTACTCCATTTGTCATCACACTCCGTTGGAAGATGGACAACCTAATCACAACTCGCAACATCCACTCTCTGATTTTCTTGAAGAAATCCATTTTTTGCAGCAAGAAGTCAAGGAATGGTACATCATTTTCCTAAATTGCTCATCCAGGCAGTCCAATAACTCCCCAGTAAGCAAAGATGCCGTCATGGAACTCATGGACTCTGTTCTGGAGAATCTAGTGGATTATCATGACTGGCGTCAAAGCGAAGATCCAGATGTAGTACAACTAAACGAAGCCCTTGAAGAGAAGCTAACATTCTTGAAAAATTTAATCCGTTTCCTAGCACTTCGTGGCATCAAAGACGGGCAATTGGGACCTTTGCTTACTCACACTGAAGCTGCAACTGGCATTGTAGCAAGTCTTTTCTTTTTGTGCCAATTCGAACTATCCACGGAAGCCCAGAAATGTATTCCCCAACTGCTGCAAAAAATTATTCCTGTAGAGCCCCAAGTCTATGAGGCTTGTCTCCAGGCCTTGATTGCTTCTAAGTTATCAAGAGAATCATATGCGGACACGGATGATTATATATTGGGAGACTTCATTAATTCTCTTCTATGCAGTCTATGGGAGATCCTAAAGTCTAGTACTTGTCTTCTGATTTCTCTCAGAGATAAACTGCAAATGCTTTATGAGGGACTAAGATCCTTGAGAACCATTCTCAAGGAGAGGCCCAAGAAGTTTGATGCAAAAATGAGAAATCTTACTGGACTTGTAGTCTGTGATGCAGGACTTGTTATTTTGGCTCTTTCTCTTAATGGAATGGAAGATGGATTATTGGTCAAGGAAATGGATCTCATGTCTTTTGATTTTTTGGAAAGGATTAAGCTTATCGAAACAACAGTTGCAGAGAAATGTCCAGAAACATCATCATTCAACTTTACTAGGACCAATGAGTTGGGCTTCATTGAATTTGTTCTAGATAACCTGATGGATTTGACAAGTCCTGACGCAAGTTCAATTGCTGTTGTAACTGATCAAGTTCAAATAATCCAGGAAGAATTTGTTTTCTTGCATTCTTTCTTGGGAACAATTGTAGAGTTGCGTAATGAAGATGAGGAACTCCAAGCTCTTTGGGACAGTGCTGTAGAGGTTGCATACAGGGTAGAGTTTCTCATTGACTCCTTAATGATTGGGGATATCCGAGATTTGCCTTCAGTGTTGTTTGTTTCTTTTATAGAAGAAATTAAGATCATCAGAGCTGAGGCCTTGAAGATTTGTGATAGCAAAAGACTTGATGCCAAAGTTAAGGAAATTAGCAACAGATTCATTCAAATGCCATCACCGGGGAGTGAGCCAATAATCAATGATGTGGTAGTGGGATTTGACGATGAGGCAGCATTGATCATCAATCGACTCACAAGAGGATCACGACAAGTTAAAATTGTTTCCATTGTGGGTATGCCTGGACTTGGCAAGACAAGTTGGGCTAAAAAAGTTTACGATGATTCTTCCATTATGTCCTATTTCTATACGCGTGCTTGGTGCACTGTTTCTCAAGCGTATCACAAGAAAAAAATGTTGCTTCAAATTCTGACTTGTATTGTTTTCAAGCTTTCTGACAAACATTATAAGATGACTGAAGAAGATCTGACTGAAGAACTCTAGAAACTTTTGAGAAGAAATAGATATCTTATCGTTTTGGATGATGTATGGGACATTGAAGCATGGAACGAATTGGAAGCCACATTCCCTGATGATGCAAATGGAAGTAGAGTTGTCTTGACAAGTCGATGTCATGATGTTGCTCCGCTAGACAAGCTCGACAAAGAATCTCATTCTCTTCGTCAACTCACTCATGATGAGAGCTGGGATTTGCTGAAGGCAAAGATGCTTCCTGGACAAGTGTTGCATCCAAACTTATTTGAACTTCGAAAGCAAATCTTGGAAATTTGTCAAGGGCTACCTCTTACGATTGTCATTGTTGCTGGAATTCTTGCAAATGCAGACCCAGATGGTTGGAAAGCAGTTGTGGAGAGTTTAAGTTCGAGCAATCTTTCTAGCACAGAACAATGCATTGCAACAATCGAGCTGAGTTACAAGAACTTACCAGATCACTTAAAACCGTGTTTTCTTTACTTTGGAGCATTTCCAGAAGACCATGAGCATACTGCTGAGAGATTAATTTGGTTATGGGTCGCTGAAGGATTTGTTCGAAAGACTCGGCTCAAGAGCTTAGAGGATGTGGCAAATGATTACATGATGGATCTCATTGGCAGAAGCTTAGTCATAGTTTCCAGTCAAAGATCCATTGGTGGGGTGAAAACTTGTCGCATTCACGATCTGTTACATGAGTTTTGTGTGATAAAAGCCAAAAAAGAAAATTTTTTGCAGCTGGTACTTGGGTATGATGAACTATATACCCTCAATGTGCCACACAACCTACGACGCTTATGCATTGACACTAAGCCAGAGCACTTTCAGAAGTCGAGGTTTTTTTCTCCCACTCTACGTTCTCTGTTATTCTTCGCTCATAATGCCAGGTTTGAACGTGAATGGTTTGATCTTTCGTTCATTTTCTGCGTCTATAAACTTGTTAGAGTCTTGGATTTGAATCAAATTAATCTAGGCTCTACTTTTCCAAGAGAAATAGGACGGCTTGTACTCCTGAGATACTTGGCACTTTGGCAGTTCGAGGTGAGATAGGATCCATCCCATCATCAATAGGCAGTCTCTGTAATCTGGAAACTTTCATTATGCAGTCTAACAAAAAGGTCATACTGCCAGATGCTATATGGAATCTGAAAAAATTGAGGCATTTGCAAATAAAGTACAAGTTGTTAGCTGGTTTTGGCTGTCAATTGCCCACCAACAATCTTGACAATGCTGCACAGTTGTGTGATTTAGATACCTTCTCCAGCATAATTCTTCCCTGGGAAGACATGGACACGATATTCACAAAGTTTCTGAATATCCGCCGGTTGAAATGTCAGATCCGTGAATCGCAACAAGGTTCTGAAAGGGATGCAAACAACAAGGTTCTAGCACTTGACTTTCTAGGTCGATTAGAATCACTTAATCTAAATTTCAGTCCACGCGGTGATGTGCAATATCAGATTGAGTTTAAGTTCTCTCTGGCTATTAAAAAGTTGACTCTGTCTGGCTTCTGCTTGCCATGGGATAAAATTTCAGAAATCGCAAATCTACCAAATCTTGAGGTTCTCAAATTACTCCAGAAAGCCTTTGTGGGGGAAACATGGGACATGGAAGAAGAGAAATTTTCTAATGTTAGATTCTTGAAATTAGCTTCATTGGACATTGTCAGGTGGACAGCTGCCGAGATGGAGGACTATTTTCCGCGTCTAAAGAAACTAGTACTGGAAAGATGTCGTTCTTTGGAGGAGATTCCAACTTCTCTGGGGAGTGTTTCAGCTCTTGAAGTGATTGAGGTGTCTGATTGTCCGAACTGTGCAAGTTCACTGGAGGAAATCGAGGAAGAACAAATGAGCATGGGATATACTGATCTGAAGATCATTACATCCTCCAAAAGGGGTCGTTACTGACCTTCCAAAGTTTGCTTGGTTTGGGCAGCCTGCTTAATCATTTTACATGTTATTGTTCTCCTTTCAATCTTTTACTTTTGTACTAGTACTGGTTATGCTGCATCCGTTAGCATCAAGATCAAGGTATTCAGATGTTCTTAATAAGATCCCTATAGCAGAATCTTGTGGTGGGATCACTTTCCATGAGTGATGTTGTTTTTGAAAGAAAGTTATTGGAAGTCAGAAAAATAGAAGTTATGAGGAAGTTGGTGAAATTAAGTATTGTTAGTTTGTCTGTGGTGGTTATATGTGTAGATCCTTACGTATTTAGGAATAAAAATGGAATAGTAAATAATGACAAAAATTTTAACACCAAAATCAAGACTGATGCTTTATATGCAAAAAGAAGATTTCTTGCTTTCATTTCTTTATGTACTTGGACTCAATGATCATACATACGACTGCAAAAACATCTGCATATATTATCCCGTTGTATCATCAATTTTCTCAATGTAACTTCATTTTCTTAAAAGTATGGGGATTTAAATCAACGACTCATACATAAGCCCTTTCAAAATCAACTAACATACATAACCTTTAAGTTGTATTCAAGTTTGTTTACCTAGACGTATTTAAATTAAACATACTTTAGGATTGATGAAGAACTTGACTTTCTGAAATGGCCTTGGCCATAAGCGATCCCTCCACGATGGAATTTTCAAAAGCTAGTACATGATCATATTTGAAATTTTCACAAGAGAAAAAACAAAATGGAATTTCACTATATAAAAGATCATGTCAAAATCGTTGGACCCGGAATATGGCGTAATAGATTTGGGAGTGCACAACATTTAGGTTTTCTTTTTGATACAACTGATGTTTGAAAATTGAAATCTGACATCTGAAGTCTAAAATCTGAATTGGTTAAGTTATTAAATTTTTAAGTACTAAATTTGATACATTTGAGTGTATATTACATTAGAAATAAATAAATAACTTACCAATTATTTTTTATAGCGAGTTTTGTCTAAAAAATTTAGTGTCACTTAATTAATTCAAGGGATAATATCAGAAACCTCCCCTAAGCTTTCTTTTAATATCATCTGCCATCTCTAAGATTTTAAAAATATCATATACCTCCATTACTTTTATTATTTGTGTAACAAAGTTTTTAAAAACCCTAACTGCCTTTTTCTTGTTAAATAAAAATACTTCTCAATCACTTTATTTACTACAAAAAAGCCATCACTTAAAAAAAAAAATCTACAGTAATACTACCACATTACAATACTATAGTATATAAAAATAAAGGATTATTCTTTAATTTGCTTCTATCACTTAACTCTAGTATCGTTTAGTATAAAATTTGGGATAATTTCAGAAACCTCCCTTAAAATTTCTAATAATTGCACTTGGCACTTTCAAAATTTGAGAAATCTCACTTGCCTCCCTTATTTTATATTTTTTTCATCATTTATAACCCATTTTAAAATATAATATTAGAAAATTCATTTTGGAAAAGTAAATGTAATTTCATTCCAAAATTATCCTTTGTTGTCTTACTTTTTAGTGCCTAAGTATATTAATAACAAAATAAATGAAAATTTATTTTGATTAAACAAAATAGTGTGTTTTTATATAGCAAGCATTAATATTTAAATTCTGCAAGTTACAAAGATAATATTTTCTTTATTGCAAATTGTTTTGAGTTAACTTAAGAAGTTTTACAATTCATTTACGTATTTTTTAATTTTGTACTTTTTGTCCAAATTTATGGTTTGAAAACTAAAAAGATATAACATGCTAAAAATTATATATGAATTTGTTTGTATTATTTTTAAATCAGTGCAAAAAGGTATTATCATGGTTATAAATTATTCTAAGTTATTTCTAAGAGTATTATAAGTTATTCGTTGTTTTAAGTTATTTAACATTTTTTGTCCAAACCAATGACATAAAAACTACAAAGGAGTTTTTTAATATTGTTATGAACTTCTAAATGTTCATTAAGAAATTACATCCATCTATTTACAAAAATTAAGAGATAAATTTGGTATATTATAGTAATTAAGAAATCATAAGAAAAGGACAAATTTGGAATGGAATTATATTCTCTCATCCAAAATAAGTTTTTTAACATTATATTTTAAAATGAGTTTCAAATGTTATAAAAAGTTTAAAATAAAGGAGACATGTGAGATTTTTAAAAATTTGAAAGTGCATGTGAAATTATCAGAAACCTCATATTTTTCTCATAAAATTATCCCATATTTTTCTCATATTTTTCTGAAATTATCCCATAAAAATTTTCTCATATTTTATACCCATAAAATGGAAATCTTGGTTCCACCACATCCGACTAGATTGGATGTCCTTTGTGGCATTGCTGTTGCTGTCCCTGCATTGGCAGTGTTCCTGCATTATTTGTATTGGCAGTATTCCTGCATTATTTGTATTGGCATCATTCGGACATTATTTTTGTTTGACTGCTTGGCATTGTCCCCGCATTAAAGGCTGGTAAATAAAGCCAAACCCGGTGTCCTATCACGGAAAATTTGCAGCTCTCCATCATTGAAGTTCATTAAAGCTCTCACCTACGTATTATCTATCTATCAAGGGGCTTGTTTGGCACCATGAGTTTTTTATGAGTTTGTATAATACCAGTTTTTTCCCTACTTTAACTACAGGAAGCTCAAAAAACTTCCTTCATTTTTTAACATACACCCCCAAAAAACTACAAAAAAAAACTCTTATTCCTTTTAAAAAATACACACCAAACACTTCTTCTTTCTTTTTTCTTCTTCTTCTTCCCATTTTCCTTTTCTTTCCCTCTCCTCTCCTCTCTCTTCTTCTCCCCCTCCCTCCTGGGAGAGGGAGATCAGGGGAGAAAAGAAAAAAAAAAGAAGAAGAAGAGCTCAGGGGAGAGAGATCCTGATCAGATGAAAGAAAGAAAAAGAAAGAAAGAAAAGAAAAGTAAAAAAAAAAGAAAAGGAAAAGAAAAAAAAAGAAAAAAAAGAAAAGAAAAAAAAAAACAATTTATCAAAAGTTTTACATATCTAACAAATTTTTCTACTACTTTACAAGATTCTGATGAGTTTTATACCTAAAAAACTCACTGCCAAGATAAGACTTTCGCAATCAAATCCAAAACCCAACAACCTACCCAACCCACCCACTAATTTTAAAAGATGGGTTGGGTTAGTTGGTTTATAGGTTTTTATGGGTTGGGTTAGAGAAACCCCGCTTCTCTATTGGGCGGGTTGGGTTTTTTGTCTGGACACCCATTACCCAACTTTAAAAAAAAAAAAAAAATCAAAACAGCAAAGGAAAGAAAACCAACCCTTCCCTTCACCCGATAGATTGGAGCCTCAGAGTGTATGTAACAATGTGCAGCCTAGGTTTCATGACGTCATTGAGTAGCAGTTAGATGATGGTACTGATGATGACCCGAATATTCCTCCAGGATTTGGTTGACGAGTTGTGATGTAATTCAACCTTTAGTTTCTAAGGGAGCCTTATATAACTCTGCAAGGGATAGGTTTTCAATTTTTTGTCCATGACAGTGACTAATATGAGTAGTTTTCTCCTGTAAGAAGTCTCAAATTCATTTACTGAAAATTATATTGGTGTCGAAATTTGTAACTTTGGAACTTTTCCACAATGAGAAACATGAAATGATGTCAATCAAAGATTATTTTGTTTTTTTAAAAAAAAAGGAGACGACATCTATTATCATGATGTATTAATTTGAACCATTTTTGTGCTAGTTTTTGAGTAAGAGAGTCAAGAACTATGGTAGAAAATAGGAGTGCAGCTATCAACTCTTAAGAATTTAGGGTATTCTTTCAAAAAATTGAACAAATATTATCTTTATTTGTTGTTAACTAGTTTTACTGTTGAAATGCATTTTCTTCTTCTAACCTATCTTTTCGAGATTCTGTGTCTTTTATACTAAAAGATTAGTTTCCTTTAAAAAATTTTCATAGGAAGAGGGGGGGGATTGCAAAAACGTATAAGAAAGAGTGGAATGTTTATTTGAGTGTGAGAATTTACCAAAAATAATTTGTAAGCATTTTTTCAAGTGAAAGTGTGTGAAAAATGTGTATGTGAGTGTGTTAGTATGTGTTTATGTGTGAATGTATAAGAAATAGTTTACAAGTGTATGAAAATGTTTGTATAATTTTGCGTACACAATAATAAAAGTGTGAATACATAGAAGTGCATGGAAAATATGTTGGGTCATGGTTGGGTTTTTGGATTTAACTTTACCCAATTAGACCCAACCCAAGTTAACCCACGAAAAAGTTGGGTGGGTTGGGTTGTAACCCAATTCAACTAAACCCATCTTTGACCCACCCAATAATAACCCAACCCGCCCAATTGCCACCACTAATCAAGATCATGAGATTTACTAAAATTTATGAAAAGAATAAAAACGGCTCTTAAGATTATTTTTAATCAATCTTCAACTTTTGCACTGTTTTTAGAGGGTTCAACTAGAGCAAGACAAGTTAGAGAGAGGGTTTTATCCCTCTAAACTTGGGGGGTGCAATTAGTGCACACCTTCTAAATTTTACTGAATTCCTGACTTGATGGCCACCTCACCTGAGACGAGTTAGTTTCTTGTGATATTTTAATTTTACCTCTATTAGAACATTTCCCTGATCCTCATGTTATCGTCCTTGTGGCCTCCCACTCCATAATGACCAACCGTAAAATAGCTTGTAAAAGTGGCTTGAGGAAACGACTGGTACAGTATTGCCTATCATAGGAAACAGTCGAGACTTGGCCAAGAAATACGGACTTTTGATGCATTTGCAGATTGCTAAAATTTCAACTGTTGTCATGTCTTCAGCAGATGTTGCTATTTGCTAAATCATTTTTCATGAACATGATATCATAATGAAGAAGATTTATTAGCAATTGTCAATTCCAATTAAACTTTTATTCATTCAAAAGATTTAGATGAGGAAGAAACGAAGCAAGATGGCTAGAGCGGGGCAATTATTTTTCTTTTTTTTTTGGGTAGAAAAAGTTTAATTGGGTTTGGTTCCGATTAGCATAAGAATAAAAAAATTTAAATGGCGAGAAATGATAGTTTTTAACACAAACGGATGTAAATTCTAGAGAGGGAGAAAAATGAGAAACTGTAAACAAAATAGTTGCTAAAAGTAATAGTAATAACATCACCAGAATTTAAAAATTACATATGATTAAATTAGTTGTCTTTCAAAAGATGCACATTGCTCTTGTTTCTTAATTTAATAAGAAGAAACAGTATAGAATTGTTGTACTTTTCTAGATATGAATGACCGATTCTATATTTCTTTGTTTTAGTACATTATATCATATTCTACCAGGTTCATTATTAAGTCTACTTTTTGTCTTTTTGTTCCAAATTGTGAAGAAATATAAAGGCCCTAATTTATAATTTGATAAGATAATTATTCGCAAGATGATTGTATGTGGTTGTTATTGTTCTTATTAATGGTCTAAGACATAACTCTAAACCATATAAAATTTTCAGGAGAAAATAATTAGATGAGTCCTTTTACTGAGTAATTTTATGTTGCAAAATCCAATCGTACTTACCCAATTTCAATTTGCGTTTTCATTTGTGGAATATTGCTACCAGCTCGTGGTTTACGATTCTATGTTCACTTTCACTTTTCTATGAAAACCAGACCTTCAATTTTTTTTTTTCAATTCTTCACATGTGATTACACAAATAAAAGGACGGTTTATAACTATTTCAACCAAGCTTTAATTTCTGTACTAATGGAATAACTTGAATCACTGTGCTTTATGATCTACCCTACTCCTAGCAAACAAATGATCTACTCTACTTCAAGCAAACAAGAGCAAAGGTTGGTCTAATGATTAAAATTGATACTTCAGGAGTTGGAGGGCTTGGATTTAACTCCCCTCTTTCCTCTCTTTCACTTCTTAAATCTCACTCTTATTTTACTTAAAAAAAAGAAAGAAATAAATAAATAATACTTCACTGTAGTATTTTTATTTGCTCATTTGGCTACAATTCTGCAACCTGTAAACGAATTGGGAGCTAGATCACCATTTTTGAACTTGCATGGAAGATCATTCAGAGCTGTGGCTGGGAGTATAGTCAGTATTCATTTCTACTCCATTGCCAAAAAGCCAACAAATCATCATACGAATTCTTTTGAAAATATTTACATGCGCTTTACGGCTGTCAAATCTGTCCCAAACCACAAGAAATCACAAAATTTGGTTTCTTTCTCTTTCCTAGGCCCCCATTTCCGTGCTTTTGTCTATAATGCTTTGTGATTTTTCGTTATCATGATCAGTTGGTCATCTTGACTGCATAGCAGGGTGCTTGGTGAGCTTGCAGCCATGGATTCTGAGGCTATTCATACTTCAGGGTAGCCTTTTACTCATCTGCTCATGTCATGACAGACCCCAATAATCAATAACGGGAGAGCGTACGAGAGAGAATAGGCAAAGTTTGTCGGTGGAGGGCAGGCCAGAGGCCAGAAGTGAATTTCCAGACCATGCCCAACGACGCTCCTACTTAATGGAGAAAGGGGTGGAGAATAATATAAAAATGGGTAAATTACTTATAACCCCCTGCGGTTTTTTAACTGTTGCCATATGACCTCCTTAACGTTTCAAAATATCCACTTCACGCCCTTATGGTTTTATGTAAAATGGAAAGTGGACGAAATGTATAATTAGTTATAGCGTTTGTACCAAATGCGTTCTAAAAGCGCGTGTAATAAAATTTTAATATCCATACAACCCCCTTATGATTCATATAAATATCCACTTTACCTCTTGTGGTTTTTGCAATAGTCCGCATAATTTCCCAGTGTTTTTATATAAAGTGGTAAATCCATCTATTGATTTAACATTTAAATAAGGGCTATTGTCATTTCAACTAACGACGTTACATAGGGTATTTTCTGTCATGTTTCTACTTTATAGAAAACTATAGGAGGGTGAAGTGGACATTTTAAAATATTAGGGGGATTACCCTATAAAAATTTGACTGAAAATATCGGTCTATGCCAATGGTGGAATTGATGCAACATCATGAACCCCTAAATTGAGTGAATACCTAATACTGGTTTAATCCTAAGTCCATTTTCTAGGCCTGATTTTAGGCTGTGTGGGATTAGTTAGGTCGTTCATGGAAAAAATGTAGTTTTAAACCTCAATATTTAGCACCTGTGCGGTTTTAATTTTTAGAATTTTAGGATGTGAAATTAATAGTTAAAAGAGTAAATTTTATGTATACTAACAGTGTATACCCTTAACACCTAAATTAACCAAACAGTGCTTGGATTACCTCTAATGGGATGTCTAGATTAACCAACCAGTACAGACACAACAGACCTGTTTTATTTATTTATAGCACAGACACAAAATGGAGCAGCTAGACACAAAACAAATCAAAGCCGAAGCCCAAAACGAAAAAAAAAAAGAACAATTAAATGTTAGATGCTTTTATTTATTTACGTCTACATAGACTTTCTTAAACCCAACTTGTTAATTTTAACATGCCCGGCAACTTTCTCAATTTCCCTAATATCTCGGTCTCCTACGTCTTCATGAAAATATCTAAATCTTTTTTTTTTAAATTTTGTATTAATCAATCTTAATCTTCTTGTTTTTAATTAACTCACCTTATACAACGTGACATTTGATATTAATGTACTTACTGTACTTATGAAAAAAGGGGATTTTTAGAGAACTCAGTTGAAAAAAGGGGATTTTTAGAGAACTCAGTTGTCAAATGAGCAGCCACTTTAATTTCTTTCCCCTAGTCCCCCAACCCCTGGCAGAGCGTGCCCCTCCGATGCCAAGGAAGTTGCGGGGGAGAGGCTCGATCACTGGGCAACACGAGATACTACCGCATAAGTTGCCAGTCGAACCAACCCCCGGGACTCAGTCACTTTAATTTCTACAGGACCATTTTACTTGTAGAGCATCAAGAATACCATGCAACCACAATGCTTGGATAGCACCATTAGCTAATAGCTACTGACACGTCATCGATCCGGCTTTTCTATTGTTCTTCGCAAATCCATAAAAACATTTGAAATTTAATGAAAAAAAGAGTATAACTTGAAATACTTTTCTTTACAAGCGCATCACTTGCCCAATCATTATTGGTATACCGACAAAACTCTGCGTTTATGAATGCCATGGTGTTTGATTGCCACTTTTTGAAGAATTTTTTTTTAGGTGTTTCGTGAATATCTTTTTATATATATTTTTAATCACTTCTTTATATCACATACGTTACATAATATAAAAAATTCTTATAAATAATTTTTCTCCAAGTATTTTCCAAAACATGCAATCTAAAAGGTCTCTAAATTAGACGCTAAATGTACTTTGAATTCTACTAATAAGTTTCATTCTACATTAAGACCACCAACTCCTCCTTTATCAGTTGTCATTTATCAGTAAGCATATAATCTGCCATAAATTTCCAGTTTGCACCTGAAGCGCCTCGAAAAAATCAGAACAGGCAACTCTCGTTGATTGTTGCCTCCCAACCATGAGAACCACATAAATCCTGTGGAACACCACGTGCATTCTCAGATAAGAGCACCAATCTTTTACCAGAAAAGCCTGCAGTGCCCTTAAGAATTGAGCAATCAACAATTATTAGAACTATTAGTGACTACCATATTAGAACTATTAGTGGCTACCCTGTTGATCACTATTTGGTCTGAATATTGTGAGAGATCTCTATATAATAGTGACATCCTATCTTGGGCCAATATCCAATTCTTTCCCCAGCTGCAATGGAGTATTTCTTCTTCTTTTGTGCTTTCCTCCTCTTCATCATCATGGTAGCCAAATCTCTGATGAAATCCAAGCCTGTAAAACTGCCTCCAGGACCAAGAAAATTGCCTATCATAGGAAACATTCACCAGCTTCTTGGCTCCCAATCTCATCGAATCCTTGCAGACCTGGCCAAAAAATATGGACCTCTGATGCACCTACAGGTTGGCGAAGTTTCAACAATAGTGATATCTTCTGCAGAGGTTGCAGAAGAGGCTTTAAAGAAACATGACATCATTTTTGCTTCTAGAGCCTTGCTTCTTTCACCGAGAGTACTCTTTTATGATTGTACTGACGTTGGCTTTTGCCCTTATGGAGAATACTGGAGACAGCTGAGAAAGATTTGTGCAATAGAGCTTCTAAGCTCTCAACGTACCCAGACATTTCGATCAATTAGGGAAGCAGAGGTCTTAAACATGATCAAAGCAATCTCAAAAGAAGAGGGATCGGCTGTTGATTTTGGTAAAAGGATTTCAACATTGACATATAGCGTCACTGCCTTGGCTGCTTTTGGTAAAAGAAGCAAATACCATGACGATTTCATGTCGGCAATGGAGGATGTTGTACAGCTTATGGCAGGTTTCAGCCTACCAGACATGTACCCTTCTGTCAAAATTCTTGAAAGAATCACTGGAATGAGGCAAAAGCTGGAGAGGTTACACAAAAGGGTAGATGAGATACTGGAAAACATCCTCATTGAGCATAGAGCCAGAAGAGCAGAATCAAAACATGGAAGTGGAGAAGAAAAGGAGGATCTTGTGGATGTTCTGCTGAAAGTTCAGAAATCAGGAGAATTTGGAATTCCACTCACTGATGACAACCTCAAAGCAGTCATTTTTGTGAGTAAATCCATCATCTTTTTTCTTTCAGTAATTCCAACAGGGGAAGCTTTTTATCTTGACTAATTAACATATACATTATTGTGCTTTGTGCTTTCCAAGTTTTTGATCAATACATCAAGACATTTCCAGAGCCATAAAATGTAATGAATCAGATGTTCCTGGTTTTCTTCAGGATGTGTTCGGTGGAGGAGGAGAGACATCATCAACCACAACTGTGTGGGCAATGGCTGAATTGGTCAAGAATCCAGCAGTAATGAGAAGAGCACAAGATGAAGTACGTGCATTTTATGGTGAAAGAGGAAATGTTGCTGAATCACAACTCCATGAACTGAAGTACTTACATGCAGTAATCAAAGAAACTCTGAGACTGCACCCTCCTGCTTCAATAATTCCTCCAAGGGAATGTGGTGAAAAATGTGAAATTTTTGGATATGAAATACCTGCTAAATCTAGAGTCTATATTAATCTTTGGGCAATTGGACGAGATCCCAGGTACTGGGCTGAACCTGAGAAGTTCATTCCAGAGAGGTTTCTTGATTCTGAAATTGATTTCAAGGGGACAAACTTTAGTTACATCCCATTTGGTGCTGGAAGAAGGATATGTCCAGGAATATCATTTTCTCTACCTATGATGGAGCTACCACTTGCACAATCGTTGTTCCACTTTGATTGGAAACTGCCTGGTGGATTGGAAAATGAAGAACTAGACATGACTGATATCTTTGGCTTGACAGTCAAGCGAAAACATGATCTTCTCTTGGTTCCTTCTTCTTACCACCCGTCTTCTAAAAACTAGCAACAATGGAGTGCATGTGTTTCTCAAGTTTGTATGGAGCTTTACAATGCTCTTATTATCCTTCATCGATTTTGGTATGCTTTGTCAGCATTAGTTTCTCTAACTTTTCTATATGCATGTACAACATTTATTCGATCTTTTGATGTCATTTAATGGAATTAATTTGTCTAGTTTTATATGCTAAGGGCTATAATATACTATATATCTTCCCGGATAGCCAAGAGATATGCCATAACAATAGCATTACTATGTATCATCACTGTTTAAAACTTCCATCACCGGGTATCTAGTACTCATGTCTAGTGTCAAACGGAATTGGGACTAGCACTATTGCCGTTTGATGCAATTCCATCGGACTGTTGTACTTGTTATATTATTTAGCATACAATTACATTACTTTGTTGTACTCATTGCAAAAATAGTGTACATGAATAAAATATTTTATATAGTATACAATGCAAACTTGTAATGTAATTGTACATGAAAAATAACACAATACAGCGATCAGATCGAGTTGCACAAAACACAATAGCACCAGCACCCAATCTGTGTTAAATGTGCACTGCCACAATACATTTACATATTTTAATTTTGGCTCGGTCTAGGTAAATATAGTATAATAATGCACACATATTCTCGCATTAAATGTCCACTATTTTCTTAGATTTAGGAAAACAAAAAAATCAAGCTGAAAATGGGCGAGAAAGGCCAGTCACATGACTCAAATTGTGGTCCTAAACTGCAAGGACGTTTGCCATGTCTGTAACATTGAGAAATCCTATTTTGCTGCTGGTATGCTAATCAGCTGTCTCAGGGAAGCATCATCTACATCATAAACGTTAGCATATCTGACATTATGTCTATGTCGTTTGGAAAAAAAAAAAAGATAAATTAATTTTTAGTTTCTATAGTTTATTGTTTTATCACATAACCCTTTACAGGAGGTTAAAAAGGAATTTATCCCCAAAAAAATCATATCGATATGATCACCAGCTATGTATTTTTGGGTATCTATCTTTTACGATTGAATTGTTGGACGAAACAGCAATTTTCATGTGCAGCGCGACAAAGTTCACAACAAAATGTTGAACGTGACCTCATATTTCAATCATTTTTAGTCCAACGTTCCCCTCATTTAATGGTGCAAACAAGTTGAGTTCAATTGAGTAACTCGTGAACTTGCTCAATTAAAGCTTGTGTTTGAATTTGCATCAACGGAATTCAAGCTTGAGTTCAAGTTGCTCAAGCTCCTTGACGAGATGAAGGTCGAATCTAATATGTGAAGTTTGAAAGCTTGTTGAACTTAATCGAGTTTTACACAAGTGCGCAAACACATATATTATTTAAAATTTTTTATTTATTAGTACGAAATATCTATTTTTTCTCTTGTTTAAAACTATGGAAAATATAAATATATATTCCTTTAACTCGATTAGATTCGATTGAGGTTCAATTAATCTCGATTGTGCTCGATTTACACGAGCACGAGCTCAAGTCCAAGTAAAGCAAAATAAAATCAAAATCGAGTTCAAACTCGTGATCAATCCCAAAATTTCTTACTACTGGAGCTCAATTTGATTTAGTTGCACCCATAACCTTATCACTTCCATTTGGACTTCCAAGTCAATATGATTTTTGTGCCAACGACTGTAAGTTTACCTAAATGCAAGAACTATGTAATCTAATAGAGTATAACCCAAAATTTTTTTTGAATTATCCTCTAACCGAAAACTGGTAATTTTCAAGAACCATGTGCCATTGACAGATGAACTACATTTAATTGTCACAGAAATAGAATGATAATCACGTGCTAAGATATTTATTCTTATAGTCTATTCACAAATGGCAGAAATTAAGTAAGTGATTCTCTTTTATTGGATGAAAAAGATGTATAGCGACAGAGGCGGAGCCAGTCCTTTGTGCCCCCGCCCTGCCCCCCCCCTGGGGAAAGGACATTTATACTTTTATATACAAGCACAATTCACACTTTGATACTGACTACAAATATAAGGCTAAGGAGTTTAGTTGACTAGCAAGTTTTTCTACACACCTAAGTTCATACTTGAACTAGTTGCACAGTATGAAAAAAAATCGTTTTAGCTATTGATTTTTTTTTAAAATAGTTATGTTTATCTCTAATAATTTGTAGAAAGTCAATATACACATGTGTCTGTAATTAAGTTGATGTTGATAAAATTAAAAAGATAAGAGGCACAATTCACACTTTGATGCTGACTAAAAGTATAAGGCTAAAGGAGTACAGTTGACTAGCAAGTTTTTCTACACGGATAAGTTCATACTTGTACGAATTGCACACAGTAAACGTGCGGCTTGCCTCTTAGGTCTTAATCACTCACTATCTATTTAGGGCTAAAAAATAAATTAAACTACTCAATATTCGAGATGAACTCAGTTTGACAAGACTTTGTTTGGACTTGGTTTGTCTAACTATTCAAATTAAACTTAAACAATATTTTTGTGTTCAATAACTTTCAAATTCGATAAAAAAACTCGTTCAAAATTTAGTTCAATAAATAAATAAGCCAAATTTGAATAAAATTTCAAACTTATTAAAATACCAAACAATTGAGCACTAGGATATTCGATTTGATTAATCTCATTTACACTCCAATAGTTATTTGGACTTTTCTAAGTTTGAGTAGTTGTTTAGAAATTAGAATAGTCTAGGGAAAACTAATGAAATGATCCCTCACATTTGTAATAAGTCCTTTTTTCATCTGTCACATATGAAAAGTTGTAAAATGGTCCCTCACATTTATAAAAAGTCTGACACATGAACAGATAGAAATGGTTCCTCATATTTGCAAAAAAGTCTTTTTTTGGTCCCTCACATTATTAGAATTTATTACAAATATATTTTATTAATCCATTATTTATAAAATTTTATTTTACACTTACATTTTATTGTCCTTTGGCTCATGATTTTGACCGAGTTACTATCTCATTTGAAATATTTTTATATACAATTAAATTGTGTGTTATTTTGATGAAAAACTAACCAGAGATGATGTAATTAATGACATCACAAATATATCTTAATCATATAAAATAAAACATTATAAATATGTATAATTAAATACTTGTTTAAGATATGTTTATTTTAAAACTAATAATGTGAGGGACCAAAAGAGGACTTTTTACAAATGTGAGGCACCATTTCGATGATTTTCCCAATAGTTTAACCCTAATAAGACCTCTATATATACTTAATATCATTTCTGCTCCAAGCCAGGTGCATCCCAGAATTTTTTCCCCCATCCTCATGGATCTTTTCATTTTCCTAGTTGCTTTCTTCCTCTTTTGTTTGATGTTAGTCAAAATTATAAAGAAATCCAAGTCTGTGAAGATCCCACCAGGGCCGAGAAAATTGCCTATAATAGGCAACATGCATCAGCTTATGGGCTCACTGCCTCATCGAATCCTAGCAGATTTGGCCAAGAAATATGGACCCTTGATGCATGTTCAGCTTGGTGAAGTTCCAACTGTAGTTGTATCTTCTGCAGATGTTGCAAAAGATTTTCTGAACAAACATGATACCATATTTGCTAATAGGCCTACTCTTCTTACATCAACCATACACTTTTACAATAATACGCATATTAGCTTTTCTCCATATGGTGATTATTGGAGACAACTACGCAAGATTTGCACGATGGAGCTCCTGAGTGCAAGGCGTGTCCAGACATTCCGATCAATTAGGGAAGATGAAGTCTTAAATATGATCAAATCAATCTCTTCAGAAGAGGGATCAGTTGTCAATCTTACCACTAAATTGTATTCTCTGACGTGGAGCATCACTGCTCTGGCTGCTTTTGGTAAAAGAAGTAAATACCATGACAAGTTCTTGTCACTTATGGACGAAGTTGTGATCTTGCTGTCAGGGTTCAACATCGTGGACATGTACCCTTCTTTCAAGATTCTCGAGAGAATTACAGGATTTAGGCGTAAACTGGAGAAGTTACGCAAAAAGATTGATGAAGTACTTGAAAACATTCTGCATGAGCACAGAGTCAAAAGAGAAGGGTGGAAACCTGGATACGGAGAAGCAAAGCAGGATCTAGTTGATGTTCTTCTAAATATTCAAGAATCTGGGGAATTTGGAGGTCCACTTGCTGATAATAACCTCAAGGCAGTTATCTTTGTAAGTTAATTTCTTTTTCTCCATAGACTCATTTTGAACATATTCTTTTAGGTTATGTTAATTTTATCATCGGAACAGGAAGAGTAGTAGAGATAATATTGATCCGTTTGGACATATCTACTTCCATTTCAATTCCACTTCCAATTGAAATAGAGCACCAAATATACCTATATGAGTGATATCAATGAGCAGTACCTGATGATCTGGTTAACCCTCCTTTCCCCGTCAACTGAACTTGAAGTTACTCATTCTGTTTAGGAAATGTTCTTTGCCGGCGGGGAGACTCAATCAACAACTATGGCATGGGCAATGGCTGAAATGATTAAAAACCCAACACTATTAAAAAGATCCCAAGATGAGGTACGACAAATATATGGTGAAATGGGCAATGTTGATGAGTCGCGACTTCATGAATTGAAATACTTGCGAGCTGTTATCAGAGAAACTTTCAGATTGCACCCTGCTGGTCCATTTTTACTTCCCAGGGAATGTAGCGAGCAATGTGAAATTCAGGGATATGAAATTCCTGTCAAAACCAGAGTCTTTATCAATGTCTGGGCAATTGGTCGAGATCCGGAACACTGGACTGAATCTGAGAAATTCATCCCAGAGCGGTTTCTTGATTCTGAAATCGATTTCAAGGGAAAAACTTTTAACTATATACCATTTGGGGCGGGAAGAAGGATGTGCCCTGGCATATCATTTGCTCTTCCTAACATTGAGCTAGCTCTTGCTCAACTTCTCTACCACTTCGATTGGAAGGTCCCTGATGATCTGAAACAAGAGCTACTAGACATGACTGAGGTCTTTGGCCTTGCAGTCAGGCCAAAACAGGATCTGCTTTTGATTCCTATTCCTTATCACCCTTCTTCTATTTGAGAAATTTGTTTTCAATATGGTCCATGAATACAATGACGTCAGACACTTGTACCTTTCTCTGAGTAGTGGATGCTTACTTTCCAAAGGTTAATTTGAAGTCATGAATACTATCAGTAAAGATTCTGCTTTGTACAAGCGAGTTTGATTCTTAACAAATAAATAAATACATGCTAATATGTTCTGAGTTCTTATTGACACACAGCAAAGATCTTACCTAACCAGATTAACAATATCACAGAGCCATGGTGTATAATACCAATACTACACTAAAATGCATAGCTCCATTTCGTTTGCTAGTATAATTTCTGTGCATTTGTTGCTATTGAAAGAAGACAAAGTTGAAAATAGAGCTTCTAATTATCCTTATCTTTCAGAAGAGGGGCTGTAAGTGTAAGTAATTAGAATCAAGTGCCTATTCAAAAGCTGTCTAGTTGCTGCTGTTTCAGTTTACTATTTAGCTTCTAATCAAAATGGCCTAAAAATTGTAAAGCGGTTACTGAAGTCTTAACAATATAAAAAGCAAATGGTGTGAGAGGACATATCCTCCTTTCCTGATGATTAGAGTTTGTTGCTGTTTCACTGGTGCAAAATCATAACTTCCTGAAACTTCAGTTTTGATCAATGTCAATCAAAAATTTCAAGATTCCAACTAAAGTTTTCTGCGCAGGAAAAAAAAAACTACTGTTTACTCTTGGAAAATAAAGATAATAACTATTTCATCTGCCAGAAACTATTCCGTCCAAAGTTTCAGAACAAAGTCAGTCTAGTAAGTCGAAACTATGGTTGAGTTATTGCATATATCCATAAAAAAACGCCCTTATAGTTTCGTGAAAAATGGTTAACCCCCTGCTATATTTAGTAAGGACAATATTGATAATTTAATTATTGATGTTATAGAGGCAACTTTGCATCAAATTTCCACTTTATATAAGATCATAAGACATCATATAGATATTTTGAAACATTAGAAAAGTCATATACTAATAGATGAAACCACAAGCCATACTACCTCTTTTTTTTTTTTTTTGGTTGAAATAATTGCTTTTGTATTACCATAACCTATGAAAATACATTACACTTGATAAGGGTAACTACCCTAAACATTTACTGTGCCTTATCAGTAAGCCACAGGGGGAAATAGCTTTCCCACTTAACATCTCTAATCAATTTTGTGGCAAATCTTGCCAGACAATGACTAACGGTATTAACTTCCCTACTAACAAAAGAAAAGCCACAGGACCAAAAGGAATCTTTGAACTTTCTTATATCTCTAGTGAGTAAAGAAAGCCAAGATTCATCCTCTGTCTGGCTGTTTATAGCTTCAATAACTACCTTACAATCTGACAAGATATTGATCATTGCCAGTTTTAACTCCAGAGCCAACTGAAGGGCGACTCGGATAGCCATAGCTTCTAGCACTGCTACATCCATAGATTGATCAACTAGGATAGCCCAAGTAGCTTTTAGTTTACTCTCCACTGTCCAAACTACTACTCCCAGACCTGCTCTGTTGCTTTTCTTCTCCACTGCTGCATCTGTAAAAATTTTTGTTTCCTAAGGGTGGATCAGAAGCTCAAAAGTCATTCCTTCCTGTTGTTCCTCTCTGTTCATTCTGGCTTTCTCCTCAACTTTTTTTGCTTCCTGATATTCCAGCCATTCCTCAACTGATCTTGTTGCAACTTTGATGCTTGATTGGGAGATTGAGTTGAAGTTTGCCTCGTTTCTATGTTTCCAAATATTCCACATCAGATTGGCAGTCGTAGCTATGTGTTCCTTACCTTCTTTCCTGCCTTCAACTTCTTGGAGTCTTGACCACCATTCCTAGATGTTCCATCTATCTTCCCGAAGTCCATCCCATTGAATTGGAAAAGCTTTCCAAGTTTCTTGAACCTTCTTGCAATGGAAAAGCATATGCTCCAAAGTTTCTACCTCCTCCCACATCGCTTGCACATTGGATCTCCCTTGTTTGTTCTTCTGAAAATTGCTTCATTGGTTGGAAGGATATGGTGCAGACACTTCCAGAGAAAGTGTTTTATTTTAAACTTTAAGTTCAACCCCCACAACTTTCTCCAAACTTGTGACTGAACTCCTCTCCTACTTGAGCTTCCTGTGGTTCCTTTCCTACTTTCTCCCTCCCCTGCCCCTTTGACTTTAGGTGGTCGTATCCAGATTTGACAGTGTATATCCCTGTTTTGGAATGGCTCCATCTCAATCTGTTCTTTCCTCCGTATACACTGAGTGGAATACTCTTTATGCTTTTATAATCCTCCTCATTAAACAGAGATTCAATCAGTTCTTTCTTCCATTGTGCATTATGAATGAGTTGATCAACTATGTTGTAAACACACCCCTCAGGTCTAACAGAAATTATTTTCCCTGATCTAGCTTCTGGAAGCCATCTATCAGACCAAATGTTAATGCTTTTTCCATCCCCAACAGTTTTCCTTGTTTCACTTTCTATCACTGGTATCGCTGCCAATAGACTTTTCCATAGCCAAGATGCATTTGTAACTTTTTGGCCTCTTAAGATAGAAGAACTTGGGAAGTATTTCGCTTTCAGGACTTGGCACATAAGCAGGATTTGTTTTGTGAGAATCCTCCAAATTTGCTTAGCTAATAATGCTTGATTGAAAAACTGGATGTCTCTGAATCCCAAACCTATTCCTTTCACCACTGTCAGCTTGTCCCACTCATCCAATGGATCTTCTTTGTATCTCCATCACCACCCCACCAGAATTGAGCCATTAACGAACTCAGGCTTTTGCATATTCCAATTGGAATTTTGAAAAATGACATTGCAAAGGCTGGCATAGCCA
Organism: Gardenia jasminoides; assembly: GCA_013103745.1. Taxonomy (NCBI): domain Eukaryota; kingdom Viridiplantae; phylum Streptophyta; class Magnoliopsida; order Gentianales; family Rubiaceae; genus Gardenia; species Gardenia jasminoides. Next base: position 33,903,986 of record CM023101.1, on the reverse strand, counting down.
TCGCAACTGCTTTGAGAAGGACCTCTTTTCCTCCTTGGCTGAGCATCTTACCTTTCCAACCTTGAAGCTTGTTTGCACCCTTTTCTTTGATGAAGCTTAACACCTGGTTTTTTGATCTTCGTATCACCAGTGGCAGGCCTAGATATTTTCCTTATTTGACTATCTGGATCTCCTTCAAACTTGGCATGACCTCTTCTGACTTGATGCTTTGTGTGTTTTTGCTGAAAAAAGCTGCTGACTTCTCCAGATTGACCTGTTGTCCTGAGGCTTTTTCATAGCATTGCAAAATCCTTTGAATTGTTTGCACCTCCTCCTTCTTAGCTTTGCAAAACTGAATCATCAACAAATAACAAGTGAGTTAAAGGAGATCCTTTACATGAAATCTTCAAACCTGTAATTTCTTTTCTTTCCAAAGCCTGGTTAAGAAGGCTAGAAAGACCCTCTGAGCAGATGAGAAAAAGATAAGGAGAGGGGGTCTCCTTGTCTAATGCCTCTAGTGGGTTGGATATAGCCTATTTTTTCCCCATTAATGTTAAAAGTATACGATATAGATGAGACACATGACAAAATCCATTTGATCCACAGAGGGCAGAACCCCATTTTATGTATCATCACAGCTAAAAAATGCCACTCAATCCTATCGTAAACTTTTGACATATCTAACTTAAGGGCCATAAATCCATCTTTTCCATGTCTTTTGTTATTGAGAAAATGAATGCATTCATGGGCAAGCATGATGTTATCTAGCATCTGTCGACTCGGGACAAAATCTGATTGCATTAAGCCATACTACCTCTTGTCAACCCCAAAAAGATAAAAAAGGACAAAGGGAGGGTGGCAGAATTATGTACAACATCTAATTGAGGAAAAATTAAAGGCTCATCTTAAGAAAGTAACATTACCCTGCCAATGTATATAGCTGGTAAGAGATTTCATTGCAGCTATTAAGTAGTGTTACCCTGCCAATGTTTGATCACTGTTAAAATTTGGGTAAATTGCACAAAATCTCCCTATAATTTTTACCTTATGCTATATGATCCCGTTCAGGTTTTAAAATATTCATATAATCTCTTTATAGTTCAATTTAAAGTGGAATTAAAAAAAAATAGTCATTGAAATATCGTCAATTGAAATACTAGTATTGTCCTTGTTTAAATACTAAGTTGAATAAAAGTCCAACTAATTTATATAAAACCACAAGAGAACTATATAGATTATGCAAAATTATAGGAGATTTAAGTGAATATTTACGCAAATTCATAACAAGTGCATATTATAATTATATTAGATGCACTTTTAGATTGCGTCCCAATCAATCAAGTAACAGAAGATGCCTTTCGTTCATTTTCCATCTTATATAAAATTACTAGGAGGTTTTGTGCATGTTTTAAAATATTAAAAAAGTTACATAGTATTATGCAAAAGCACATGTTAATTATGCGTAATTGACCATAAAGACTTCCATTACTATCTAGTGCTAAGTCTGATGTTAGCTGTTAAACATGCCGTTGCTACAGTACATGCACATTTTTTTACATCGAGTCAGTCTAGGTAATTGTAGTAGAAGGCATACATTCTCTTCAAATTGAATGTCCATTATTTTCTTACAGTTTAACGGCTTTAGTTCATTCAGACTATGTAAGCCAGCAAAAATCAACGCCGAAAAAGAAAATCGATCTATTATCTATCTATCTATCTATCTATTATCTTCATCCCGACATAATATAAGTAAAATATAGTCTTTTATCTCCAACAATTAAACAAATTGCATTGCATTGCATTTCATTAGTAACTAATATTAATCATGCTCAGTTGGCCACTAGAGGAGGGACTAAGTCCCTTGCTAAGTGCAGGTCAGGAAGTCGAACTGCTCTGACAGTGTTTCCTCTCTAAAATTTCACAAAATATGGGCGAAATTTATTTAGCTTCCTTCAAGTTAGATTAGATAGGCCTATCCCCAACCTTTTTTTCCCAATATAGGACCAATTGTAATAAATTTTTCCCTTGAAATATGGTCAATTAAGCTATAAAAAAGAACAAATTTTGTTTTCAAAATATCTAAGTTGAAAGAGTATTTCTACCACCTTTAGTTATGCTCAATTAAGCCAAAAAAAGAAAGCAACAAATTTCATTTGCAAAAATATACAATTTTAAAGAGTATTTGTACCGTGAATCAAAATATAATACTGGTAATACGAGTCTTCATGAAAGTGCTATAAGTCTTAGGAGCACCATGTTGGTACCCATATTAATGTCACTACTGAATAAGAAACTTTGATGGAAAATACAGTAGTAGATGGAGTATAGGGTAGGCAAAGAGTTTCAGGTTTGAAAGCTTTTCATTTTAATTGCAGATGTAATTTTAATTTAGTGAACTTTCAATGGATATTCTTATAGCCACTGATAGTATAAATTAGGGATAATTTCAGAAACCTCTACTAAGGTTTCTAACACAAATTTCATTGAGCTTTCTTGAGGTTTTATAAATTATACCTACCTCTCTTCCCATATTAAATGACAATTTTAGCCTCACTATTTTAATAAAACCTTCTTTTTGGTATCTACATAGAAAGAATAGGACTTATAATTGTTTTTCTTTTCTTTTTCTCTTCTTATTCCTTTTTTGTTATATTTTGTGAGTAAAACTACAGAATTGTAAACTATAATACTGATTCTAGTTAGTATCATAGCAAACTAGTGACTTTTTGCTTTTGACAACTTTGAATGTAATCCAAATTCTTGTTGATTTTTTGTTTCCCCCCTCGTTGTATCAGAAGCAAGAATAATTTAAAAAGAAACTATCCTAAACTATTGCAATAGTTCCAACAATTCACAAATTCTAAAAGAATTATGATTATACTTTCTTCTCCAACTACGAAGGAATATGTATCCCTCGTAATTCATTATGTACTTTATCCTATCATAGTCATGAAACTATCATAACAATTACTTATTAAACAATCAATACAAGTATTGAAAACTTGATTTTTTTCTTTATATTTGGGCTGTATATTTTATAATTGTGTCAGAAAGTAATATAAACTTTATAAGCTAAGGGCATTTTAGAGTGTTAATTTAAATTTTTAACTGAGTTTGAGGTTAGGTTACTCAAAAGTGTCAAATCATGGGAGGTGAGTATAATTTTTGAAACCTCAAGGGAAGTTCTATGAAATTATCAAAAACTTCAAGGGAGGTTTCTTAAATTATCCTATTAAAATACAATCAATGAATATAGGTAATAATGGGTTAAATTTGAGGTGGATCTTGGTTTATTAGGTTGGACTCCCTGTAAAAGTAGCATGAGTTTGGTGGTTAAGTTTGTAAACAAAACTTGATCTTAGGTGGGAGGAGGAAGGGAGGTCAAGTTAGGTGGTAGGGTGGAAAAGATTGTAAACGGGAATTCTTGGGTTCAAAACCTCCAATTTATGAAAAAAATTGATCTTTGTTTCTTTTCTGTTTTTATATCTTTTGCTCAAATAATTAGATAAATTGCATTACATTTCATTAATAATCTATATCGATAAATATCAATCAGATTAATAGTTATAAGTGTGAAAATTTCTCCAAATTATGGTGAATTAAGCCAAAAAAGAATGAAGAATAAATTTTATTGGTAAAACATCCAAATTTAAATAGTACTTCAAACATGAACTCAAGCATATTCAGCTAACTCATTAGTTTGACTACTATGTGACAATAAGCCTAATGGCTTACAATTTCAAATCATAACAGTTCTCCTCAAAGTTAATGAGAAATACAAATAGATTTCACCAAATCAGAATAGTTCTCCTAAAGTTAAGCTATTTAAACAATCAAAATTGATTTGAATATGATTGAAATAGTGTTATAAGTCAAATTACACTTTGGATCGTGTTGAATCCATCATTAATAGTAGAAAAATCGACAAAAGCACTAACTTCTCATTTGGTACACTGGAAAGGTCTAGAAAGCTCTAGAATGGAAAGGTCTTTCCAACTTCTTCATTCCATTACAGTGTTTGGTATGGACATTTCTTGTTGGAAAGCCCTTTCTCCCTAAAAAACCTTTTCCAACTTTTTTCTGGAATCCTATTCCTCACAAAAATTTAGAGAAAGTTCATTCCCACTCTATTCAGGAAATATCTAAATTATAGGAGTCAAGTTTATACTTTTATATTTTATATCTCTATTTCCTACGTACGTATTTATCTTTCATATATATATATATATTAATTTGTCATTTGCTTTGTCAAATATTAGGTCCATTTTGTGAGTTTAGTTAATAAGTCCATTGCTTTTTTACTTAGGAATAATTCTAATTCTAATTAATGACTTTTCTTTTTTTTTTTTACTTTGAAATAAAATATTCAATTGACATTTTTAATATATTTTTATTTACAATATTGGATTATACGATAACATTTGTTAACTCAAACAAACAATTACATGCCAAAATATATTCATATAAAGTTAAAAAAATTAAAAAAAAGAAAAGAGTAAACCCACTAGACCATTTGCTAAGGCACAATTATATTTTCTTATTTACAAATAGTTCTTAAAACCCTTTAGAAGCAAATCAATGGTAGAGAATTTAGCATGCATAAATGATAGATTTAACATGCATGAAAACTACATGAGATTCAACATGCATGCAATTTAAAATTTTAATTTAGTTACAACTAGTATTCACCTATGGCAATCGTATTACAGCTGCTATTCACCTATTGTAACTGTATGCTATTAAAAAGTTATGTTCATATTCAATAATTTATTGTGGTTTCATGCTATTAAAAAGTTCTTTATTAATTAATACTTCATTTGTCTCTAAATCAAGATGTGTATATATATAGCAAAATTTTTCATTCTATTCTGACTTCTCAATATGATTATACCAGATATGGAAAAAAAATTAACATTCCATTCTGACTTGGTTACCAAACATTGGAATGACAAATATTTTCTTGTCCATTCTGACAAGAAAAAAATTTTGGATGGAAAGGGCTTTTCATTTTAAACCTTTCCAACGTACCAAACGAGGGGTAAAAGTAAAACTGAGAAATGACATTAAGGAACAAAAAATTAATAAAAAATTTGAAAAATTCAACATAGGGGACATAAAAAAGAATATTTAGGTCATCTAAATCGAATGGACAATGATACTAGGTAAAACTACTCGAAGGATATTGAAGGCCTTCTAGCTTGTGCTTTATTTGTATCGATAAGGTCAGACCAAATTCATAAAAGAATATAAATACTTAAATATTTAATATTAATTTTTTTATTTTAATTACATTTATTCCGTCAAAATAATTGAACTTTTTTAAAATTATAAAATAAAAATAATAAAAACATCATGTCCACATGCAAAGCATGTGCCAATACGACAAAAGGCTTTTCGAAAATGGCAGCTTGGCAAGGAATGGGCGAGAAAGAGCGGTGACAGGTGGCACGACTCAAACCGCTGGTCCCAAAATGGCATGTTAACCTTGAGTATTACTCATGATCAGCAGTCTCAGATAAAGTCATCATCTGCATCTTAAGAATTAGCATACCTGAAAATTATGTCTATCTAAACGCCAGGATAGATGTCCTATACAACTGAACTAGAATTCTGACCGTGCTATGCACGGGTTTATATTTAAAATAATAATAATAATTAATGAACTATTTGTAATAGTTGTATGAAAAATAAGTTAAAAATAAAAAGATTGTTATTTTAGTATCTAATTTATATTATATTTATGTATCTTATCTAAAACTTTAAATAAACAAAAACATATAAGGAAATGATTATAGAAACATTGAAAGAAATACCAAAAGTACATCGAATATAGTATTATACTCCCACCATCTCTTCAAGTCACTTCTCCCATTTCACAACTTCACTCTTCTCGCTATCCCATTTTTCTCATCTACTTAACTCAACATTTCCATAATCCTGCAACCCTTTCCCCAGCCCCTAAATCCTGTATTCTCTTTACCCTATATTATTCTTACCTAATTGTCATTCCTTTAATCTAATTTTATAGCACATTTACCTCCTATTCTACTATACTATCCAACTATTATAATTGTAAATGATAACATATTTACTTTGATTGCTTCATCAACAAATATGAGTTTGGATATGTAATTTAATTGAATTCAAATGTGTTTATAATTCAACATCCAAATTAAAAAGTTAATATTGGAAGAAAAAGAAAAAAAGTTTTCATAACTTCCAGTTTAGTTTTAAACTACTAAAATATACATATTTTTGTATTTTCAAAATAAAAGGACACGATATAGTTATTTATATTATAAGTTTGGATTGAATGGTAACAAATTTTCTTTTGAAAATGTTTTTAGTTGATTTCATATTTATCCTTCAAATTGAAAGATATCACTTGAAGCAAAAAGGAAAGAAGAACCGATGAATAGTAATTTTTAGAATATATTTAATTTTACCTCTCATAATATGAAACTATATAAAACCAAGAATTAATCACAATAGTTGTAATAATTGGCATCTAGAAATGCAAATGAAAAACTGACAATATATTGTAATACCTTCAACAATTACAAAAAAAAAATTTAGTCATTTTTCTAAAAATGATATAGTAGTGTTACATATTTACATTGAAGAAGATAACAAAAATATATAAAATAATCAATAATGCCTAAGACTATTCTTAATGGTTGGGTTTTACACGCTTATTTAAATCCCATTAGAGTAAAATATAGATTAGATATATATAAATTGAGTAGCTATAGTTTACAAATAAATACATTATATCTTTCTTTTAAACTATATAGTTATTTTTTTTTAAATTTTTAGTAGGACTGATGTTGTTGTTGTTGTTGTTGTTGTTATTATTATTATTATTATTATTATTATTATTATTATTATTATTATTATTATTATTATTATTATTTATCAAAAATAAATATTTTAAATAATAATTTTCATTTTCAAGAGTCAGTTGGACTTTGTTGTTAATTTAGCGATTTCGTAGTTTAACGTTTAGCATTAGTACAACTATTGATTTTTTAAATCCATGACCATTGAGTATCATTTTTTTTAAATATAATTTATACTTTTAGTTGGGATTATTGCGTTAAATAGTAAAATATTATTATTTGCTCTTTTAACTTTTAATAGGAGATATGATATTTTATTTTAATTTACCTTCTTATGAATAAACTTTATCCAAATTCCTACATTTATGATGCCACTTCTTACATTTCAAATTCAAAAGATATGAATGGATATTTGATAATTAAAAAAATATAAAACTCTATAAACAAAAGAATAGGAAGTTAGAAACTTTATAATTTAACCATTCTAAAAATCTGATTTGCAATACATATATGATAGATGATAGTTAGTTGCATATGAGTAAGAGTAGAGATAATACTGATAAGGTGGTTGCATGTGAGTAGGAGTGAAGATAGTGCTGATAAGGAGTTACTACTTACTAACGGTTTTTATTCATGAGATATTTAATGAATTAAATTAAATACAAATTCCTACAAAATTGGATTGGGATTTTTCTAACTGTTGGAGGTCTCTGACAAAAAACCCCACGTGCAATACATATATGATAGATTGCCAAACCAAACAAAAATAAAGGAAAAAAAGCCTAACAAAACAGCAATTGTCATATATAGCATCAGAAAGTACACAGGAACATCACCTGACATTTCTAGGGACGGAACTAGGATTTTTGTCTGGGGGGCGAATACCAAATATATGATGCTACAAGCCTATTCTATTTTAAGTCAAAATTTTATTAATTTTGTAAGGTAATACAAAGATTAAAAGAGAAAAAGTGTTAGGCCCCGTTTGATAACCCAATTTAGGTCTTAATCTTAATGACTTCAGACCTTAATGGTATTAAGACCGTTTGATAACAAAAAATACTACATTTTAATGATTAAGTGGGTCTGAATTGCCTAGACAAAATGGAGCCCAAAAGATAAGTGATAAGTTTATCACTTATCACCACTTAATAAAAAGTATGTTCAGATGTTAGGGTTTAAGTACAATTTTTAGGACATAAATGACCCTTCCCAAATAAAATACAATCACCTTATTTTTTCCTCTTCTCTTTCTTCTACGTCTTTCTTCTCTCTCATTCTTTTCTTTCCATCATCGTTCTCAATTTATCAACCTCTTCTCTAATAATTTTTTTCTTTTTTGGTTAGCCTTCATTCTTAATAATCTTCCATGATAGAAATAGAAGTGTAGGCAATACAAACTGACTAGAAAAATAATCTTTGAGAATGAAGAAATTGTGGTACAAAATGAGCAACATGCTGAAGATAACTCAAAAAATGCAGAACACGGAGGAGGATCTCGATAAGCTGATCAAACTTTTATGATCAATTTATTTGAGCAAATTAAAAATTAATTTAGCTTTTTTGATTAATTGTATTTATAACATTTGATAGACTAGCATTTATATTTTATCAAATAAATTTGTTATATTATAATTTTATTTTCATTTTTAGCTCATTCTTTTCTTTTTTTTTAATATATAATAGTTCATTCTTTTTCTAATAAATAATTCTTTTTTTTATAATAGTTCATTCATTTTTAGTTCATTCTTTTTCTAATAAACAATTCTTCTTTTAAATAAAATTAAATCATATGTACTACTAGTAAAATATACCAATATAGGTCATTTATAAACAAGTTAATATAAGGACAAAATTGTAAAGTACAAGAAATTAAGCATTCAGTCATCTATAATTATCAAACAAGCATAATACGTTTAGTGTTTAGATTCAGACAAAAGTTGTATTAGATTCACCACTTAACAATTCAGTGACTCAATGAATTCAGACTTTAGATTTCAGATTTCAAACTTCAGACTTTAGATTTCAATTTTATCAAACGGGGCCTTAGTCTCATTCTGTTTTTCTGTAATACCACTCCAACTTGCTTTCTTATTATATAGTCTAATAATTAAAAATTATATAATAAAAATGGAGTAGGAATGCGACTATAAGAACGTGAAATGTGATTAACATTTGCCTAAGAAAGAGTAATATTAGCTAGCAATTGTGAGATCATGATATGACTCTCAAATCCATCCCTTGTAAGGGTTGGAGCATTCTCTTAGAATCTCAAGTTTCTTTAAGTTGTTCTAAATTTGAAAACTAATAATGGTGCAACTTTGTATTGAAACCATCTTTTTTGCATAAAAAAATCTTTTAAATAAAAATTATCCAAGATTACAAGATAAAGGGGAAAATTATGATCAATTGAAAATGTGCCAAGAAAAAGGAAAACTTTAGATCAAAAGTTTGACTTTAAATAATGTAACACTGAAGTGAAATTTGTTCTTTCCCAATTTATGTCTCACACCTTATTTAATTTTTTATTTATTATACATTTTTTCTAATATTAAAATTTGAGTTTGGCTAGGTGTTAGTTTTTATTTTTAAGTGAAAAGTGTAACTACTTTGGGAACATATCTAAATGTAAGGAGATACGTAAGGAGTCAATTATTTTGATTGTATACATTCATATGGTAAATTAAGTTCAATTAGGTGTGTTAATGTTTGTCTAAAAAAAATTCTTAAAAGTTTTAGAGGATCTACAATATTTATTATCCAATTTTGATTCCTTAATTATTGTGTTCATATTCTATCTTCCTCATTATCTCTTCTTTACCTAATTTATCTCATAGAAAAGTGAATTTAAAAAACTTGCAACGATAGAGAAAGTGGGAACAAAGAGTAAACTTGAAAATTTTTGCATGGGCAAGAATTCTGCTATTATGAACTTTTGGTTAAAATCTATGATGCAAAATAAAGATTTAAAATTTTTTTTTTGGGGGGAGGAAGGGGCGGGAAGCATCCACGTGCATTTCAATCTCAATGAACATTTTTCCAAGCTAATTACTTATATTCCTTCCGTCTCATTAAAAGTATCAGATATTCCATTTTGAGATGTTCCAAAATATTTATCATCTTATCAAAATCAAATTTATTTTTAATCTATTTTGTCAAAATTTTCCCCACATTTATCTGTATTTCATTATTAAATTCAAATTTAAGATTTAAATTTTCGAGAGCAACTTTGGAAATGAATCCATTAACATCACCATCACCACTAACATTACCACTATCCTTAAATCATTCCAATCTCAAAATTTGATAAATAATTTGAGACAGAAAGAGTAATACTTAATTGAATTCAATGAAATTTACAAAATCAGTTCATCAATTGTACTTTTGATTACTAAGAAAACCTCAAGTCATCTGCAGGTGCACAAATTTATTTATTTTTTCAAGTCTGCGCAAGAAAAGAAGGATAAGGATTGCAGTTTTCTTCATCACTTGTCTAGCATACACTGAACTTGCCAATAGATTATCCATCCGGACTTTGACGACCCCAAAAAAAATGCGGCGAGTGACGATTTTTGTTGATTTCTCCACCGAATATGATTTCTGTGCTAACGACAGAAAATTTAACTAAATAGGAGAATAGAAGAACTATGTTACCTAACATAGCTTTGGAAAGTAATCTAATAAACTACAGTTAATTATCACTAATAGCAGCAATTTATTTGCCACATGAATTTAATAATAATTACAGGCTAATAGATTTATTCTTGTAGCCAATTCACAAAAGGCAGATATTAAATTATAACAATTCCTTTTTATTGGATGAATTAGATGTACAATAAGCTTGGAGTCCCGGAAATTTACATTAATTATTAGAGAAAGTTATGCTGACTTCTCCTCTAGTTTTTATGAAATGTGACCTCTTTTCTTGATTTTTTAATGACTTCCTCTCTAGTAGTTATCAATCACCTTCCCTATCATTAATTAAATAATGGAAGTTAATAAGAAGGTATTTTATACAACTAAAAATCAAAGTTTGAAATTTGAAAACTAAAACTCGATTTCTGTAGTTCTAATTTGTTGAATTCATAAAGTCAAATATATCTGATAATTATCCGAATGTGAGGACTGAATTAAAATAGTTTATTCCATATGAATTACATAGTTTAACTGTAACAGTATACTGTATTTATATAGGATTATTTAATTTCTTAGATATATCTTCTTAATACTAATAAATTATTTGCTAACATGGAAAGTGTGTTTTTATGTGTGTGATAGTATGTGTTTTACGTGTGAAATTGTGTTTGTCTGAGATAAGATGTGTGTGTGTGTGTGTGTGTGTTGTTTGTTTGGCAAAATAATTATGTTCTAAACCGTATGTTGTAGAAAAAATAGGTATACGTGTGTGTTTGAAAGAAAGGGGAGGAGGGGAGGGAGAGAATATGTGTGTGGGTGTGTGTGTGAAGGTGTACATATGTAAGAGAATACGTGTGTTGTATGTGAGGGAGGGTAAGCGTACATGTGAAAATGTGCGAGAGTGTGAGATAATTCATTTCTGTAAATATTACCGTACTGATTTAGCAATTCTGAAATTAAGTGATACAACTCTCACTCAAAATTGTAAGTACAAATTAGGCAAGTTTCAATAGATTAAGATGTAATTATCTGAACTTCTATAAATTGGAGAAGTCGCTAAGCATGGTTTCTAACTTTCTATGCCAGGACCGTCCCAGAAAATTTTTCCCCAATCCTCATGGATCTCCTCTTTTTCCTCGGTGCAACCCTCCTCTTTTGTTTGATGGTAGTCAAAATTGTGAAGAAATTCAAGCCTGTGAAGCTGCCACCAGGGCCCAGAAAATTGCCAATTATTGGCAACTTGCATCTGCTTATGGGCTCACTAACTCATCGAATTCTTGCAGACTTGGCCAAGAAATATGGACCCTTGATGCATCTTCAGCTTGGTGAAGTTTCAACTGTAATTGTGTCTTCTGCAGATGTGGCAAAAGATATTCTGAACAAACATGATACCATATTTGCCAATAGTCTTACAACAAGCATACTCTTTTACAATAATACTGATATTGCCTTTTCTCCTTATGGTGATTACTGGAGACAAGAACGCAAGATTTGCATGTTGGAGCTCCTAAGTGCAAGGCGTGTCCAAACTTTCCGATCAATAAGGGAGGATGAAGCCTTGAATATGATCAAATCAATCTCTTCAAAAGAGGGATCAATTGTCAATCTTACTGCGAAGTTATCTTCTCTGACATTTAGCATCATTAATCGGGCTGCTTTTGGTAAACGAAGCAAATACCATGATGAGTTCTTGTCACTTATGGATGATGTTGCGATGTTGCTGTCGGGGTTCAACATCGTGGACATGTACCCTTCTTACAAGATTCTTGAAAGAATTACTCAAATTAGGCATAAGCTGGAGAGGTTAAACAAACAGATTGACGAAGTAGCTGAAAACATTCTGAATGAGCACAGAGTCAAAAGAGCAGAATCAACACCTGGTTATGGAGAAGCAAAGCAGGATCTAGTTGACGTTCTTCTAAATGTCCAACAATCTGGGGAATTTGGAGCTCCACTTACTGACAATAACATCAAGGCAGTCAGATTTGTAAGTGCGTTCCTTTTTCACCTCTACAGACTCAATTCAAATATTTTTTTGTAGGTTGTGTTTAGTTTTTAATCAGACCAGGAATAGTAGCGGAGCTAATATTGATCCTTTAGAGCACATCTACTTTTCTTAGGATACATTTCAATTCCACTTACAATTTAAATATAGCACCAAATATAGCCATATGAATGATAACAATGAGTAGTACCTTATAATCTGGTTAACTCTCCGTTCTCCATCAACTAAACTTGAAGTTAGTCATTCTGTTTAGGAAATGTTCTTTGCTGGCGTGGAGACGGCATCGACAACTATGGGATGGGCAATGGCTGAAATGATTAAAAACCCAAGACAATTAGAAAGGTCCCAAAATGAAGTACGACAAATCTATTGTGAAATGGGCAATGTTGATGAGTCGCGACTACATGAATTGAAATACTTGCAAGCAGTTATCAAAGAAGCTATGAGACTGCACCCTGCTGCTCCCCTATTACTTCCAAGGGAATGTAGCAAGCAATGTGAAATCCAAGGATATGAAATCCCGGTCAAAACCAGGGTCTTTGTCAATGCCTGGGCAATTGGTCGAGATCGAGCCTACTGGACTGAACCTGAGAAATTCATACCAGAGCGGTTTCTTGATTCTGAAATCGATTTCAAGGGAAAAACATTTAATTACATACCATTTGGAGCAGGAAGATGGATTTGCCCTGGCATATCATTTGCTCTTCCTAACATCGAGCTACTTCTTGCTCAACTGCTCTATCACTTCGATTGGAATCTCCCTGGAGACTTAGAACAAGAACAACTAGACATGACTGAGGTTTTTGGCGTTACAGTCAGGCCAAAACAGGATCTCCTCTTGATTCCCATTCCTTACCGCCCTCCTTTTCTTTGAGAAGTTTGTCATTCAAGACAGGTCTATGACTATAAGAACTGTCTGAAAGTTAATCTGAAGTACTGCATATTATCAGTGCAAATTATGTTTTGCACAAGCGAGTTAGATGCTTAACAAATAATACATGCGAATTTGTTTGATTTCTTATTGACAGATGGAGAAGATCGAAACACATGAAGAGTAAAAATATGACGGAGCCATTGTGTATAATATAAATCCTCCACTAAAATGTATGGCTTGAGATTGTTTGCTAATATACTTCCAATGCAATTTATCATGAAAGGAGACAAAGTTCACAATAGAGCTTCTCAGTGTAAGGAAGATCAAGTGCCCATCATGGGGTCTCCATAAAATTTCTAGCTGTTGCTGTTTCAGTTTGCTGCTGAGCTTCCAATCAAAGTGATACATAAATTGTGCAAGCGGTAGTCCCAGGACATCTCCTTTTACCGAGCGGATCTTGTTGCGGCTTCAGAAGTGCAAAATCAGGACTTCCAATCCAAATTTTTTTGTGGTACGAAAGATGCAATTCAATGAAACTAAGAGAAAAAATTAAAAAGGTCACTTCAGCACAGTCATCCGAGAAAGAGATGTTCCTAATGTCTTCCAAAAGTAAAGGGGAATATGAATTACGAAGCTTCAAATTACAGCTGAACATTTTTTTTTTTACTTTTTTGATAAAACAAAAGCCAATATTATTAATAAACTAATTGAAAATTGTCCAGCACGATTTGCTTGATAAAAAAAAATTGTGCTAATGGTAAAAAATATATAAAACATGTCACAAGTATATCTGATTTGAAAAATCATTAGATTTGATAGAGTTACAAAGCATAAAAGATTACACCGTGAATCGCAAATCATTGAATCTGACTAACTTCAGGAGCTGCTACTTCTTCATGGCAACAAAGATAAATAAATATTTCATCTGCAAGAAACAATTCTGCCCAATACCTAACCAGAAAATCCTATTCTGCCCAAAGTTTCAGAACAAAGTCAAGCCCAGTAAGTAGTAGTTGTAGTTGACTAGTTGAGTAATGCATTGAACAAACCTTTGATTAGAAAGTGGAAATTGTCAAGAACAAGTCCAGTGATGGATGAAGTAAACATGTGTGATCAATGACGAGCAACAATTTATTTCCCATGTGAATATCGTCTTATCTAATGGAAAAGAATCTTTCCAACTGTCAGTGTAAGAACTACATTTCAAGTCAATAAGCTAATAGCAATTGGTGACTATTCTTTATTTCTTTCATGTGCTTTGGATATCAGAAGTTCATTGGTTTTATCTTATTTAAATCAGATCAGAGATATAAGAACTACAGATCCGGGCAACTGGATCAAATCATCACGAAACAGTTCTTTGGTTTTACTCGGTAATTGTCCTTATCTAAATATTCAAATTAAGAAAAGGATTAGCTGAAATAGAAGGGACAAAGTTGGCTTAAAATCCTCCAACAACCCAACTCCAATTGGCTCTAGATTAAAGAAATCTCGTCATTCATGCATAAATTCTATTTTTCTATCTTTCACAATCGTTCGTGTGATAGAAATAGTTTGCCACAAAGAAAAAGAAAAAGTTGGCTGACAAAACAGCAACTGTCACATACAGCACCACAAAATACACAAGAACATCACCTCGCATTGCAATCTCAAAGAAAATTTTGCCAAGCTAATTACTTGTAATACTTAATTGGATTCAATGAAATTTACACAAAATCAGATCATCAATCTTACCTATACTAAAAGAGAGAGTTTGCAACTAGATTTCAATTGTGATTCAAATTCAATTGAAGTGATGATATGGTACGCGTTGCGAGGGATAATTCCTTAGAGTTAAATTTAGGTTTGTTTTTATGACTTTAGTGTTATTTTTTAGGTGTTTTGGTAGGACCTTAATTGTTATTGAAATAATGGATAGATTGTATCGGGTCTTCTAATGAATCCTTTGATGGACGCCCAACATTGTCCAAGCTAGATACGTAGTTTTATTTGTTGAGCATTTTTGGTGTGTTTTGTTTTCGCTTAAGAATAGGACTCTTGTAGTTATAAGTAGGTGTATTTAGAATTATTATAATAGACTTTTCTTATTAGACTCTTCCCAATAATATATATATCGTTGGTTAGTTTTCCAATCGTTGGAAAGTTTTTTGTTGTTTTCATGAATCTTTGATTCATGGTTAGATATTAGTACGTAGTGTAACGATTCTAGTAGGAAGGGCACCCATATAATATAACTCCTTCGTTTTTCACGCTTACGCCGCCGCTTCAAGTGGCCACTTATTTTTTGTTTAGTTTTGTAATTGGGATTTGTTTCTTGTTTGTTCCAGATGGCGATGGACTTGTCTGTGAAATGGTCGGTGGTTTCCTTATGTGCCCTTTGTTGTCAATTATGCCCTTATAGTCCAGCAAATACATGCCTGTCTGCTTGGTTTTTTTGGTCATTTAAGTATAACAAATTAAATGGACAATCCGGTGGTTAGCAGTAACCTAACCCGTGGGAGCTCTAGCTAAAATTCTTTTTTTTTTTTTTTCCACTGCTTGTTTTTGAATTGCATGTGGCAGAGAACTTCAATGATGCTCTTTGCTTCAAGAATTGCAGCGCATTTGCCTGCGATGCTTCTTTGACCGGCGAGTATGGTTTTTTATGTTTGTCTTTGTTTGCTGTTTTCGCCTGCCTTGGTATCAACCGGCATTTTCAGTGCGAGTCCCTGGGCAGGGCGTTCCTAAATTGTCTCTAGGTAGTCAAATGGGGCGTTAGTGTTGTGGAGCATTCGTCCGAGAGTCGAGCCGTTGGGGCGAACACCCAGCCGTTTAGGCATTGGAGGTTGGAGAGTTCGGGGCTTTTTTTTTTTTTTTTGCCTTTTCTTTTTTAAACTTTGATTTTATTATTTTATCTTCCTTATCTTTGTTTTCTATCTTTATTATTGTTTAATAAGTTTATCGAATAATTTCATTTAATTTTTTTTTGAAAATAGTTCAGAAAAAATACAAAATAAAAGCATCTATGACTTTATTTTATATATTTTTCCCTTTTCCTTGATTCCAAAATATAATTATTTTTTGCTAGCATGATTCTAGATGGCAAGTGTATAGGTTAGCATTATGTTATGAATTTACTTGATAGACTAGCAATAATATTTTTGTAATTTTTCTTAATTTTATCAATTCTTTTGTATTTATTATTAATTATGTATATAGATAAATATACACACTCATATATATATATATATATATATATATGAATACTTTAATTTTATCATATTATTGTATATTTTATTTTTATATATTTAAAATATCAAAATTTGTGGACCTCGGGGCTTTTGCTCCACTTGACGGAAATAGAACACCCCGCCAATGCCTTTGCCTTTAAAACACTGTCGGCTGCTAGTTTTTTGGGGCTTTGTCCCTCAAAGGCCTAAAGGAAGTAAAAAGAAAATGCTCTGTGGGGCTTTGTTGTTGGTTTTAGTTGTTCATTTTTGGTAGTTGGCTTTGCTCAGAATTCTTTAATCATTTGCTATCATCGACATTTCCTTTATTTTATTGTTTGCTGTGGTGTTCGTTGGCTTTTATGAATGGTTTATGTTTAAATATGTTTGTCTGCTACTGCAAGTATTGATTTTTTTTTTTTTTTAAATCTGATCGTTAGTTGCGTGAGTTATTTATTCATCTTTTCGTCCACTTGTACTTCTATATTTTGAGTACCAAGAAAACCTTATTGTTTTTTTAATGTCTGCGCAAGAAAACAAGGACAATTGCAGTTTTCTTCGTCACTTGTCAAGCATACACTGAACTTGCCAAAAGATTATCCATCCGGACTTTGATGACCGAAAAGAAAAGCAGGAAGTGACGACTGTTGTTGATTTCTCCATTGAACATTATTTCTGTGCTAATGAATGAAAATTTAACCAAATTGAAGAACTGTATGATCCAATATAGCCTGAGAAATTTTGTGATCTAATGAACGACACTTAATTTTTACTGATAGCAGCAGTTTGTTTGCCACATGAATTTTAATAAAGGGATTAATTTTTATAAAAGGCCTTAATTTTTAGGGTAAATTACATATCACCTCTTTATAGTTTTGCATAATGCTAGATGATCCCCTAGAGTTTCAAAATATCCACATAATTCCTTTATGATTTTATGTAAAGTGAAAAATATACGGAATGAATAATCAATTATGATGATTAGATCGCAACCATGATGAAATCATAATGTCCACTTTGTTCTCCTATAATTTACATCAATATCTCTTTTACCTTCCTGTGATTTTTGCATTTATCTATGTAATTCCTCTATGGTTTTATACAAAGCGACCTCGTCGTCATTTGAGTTAGCATTTTAGTAAGGACACCACTAGTATTTCTACTAATGGCGTTACATTAACTATTTTCACTTAAATTTCCAGTTTACATGAAATCATAAAGGAAAGTGAACTGGATATTTTGAAATATTAGGAAGGTTACGTGATAATAGATAAAATCACAAAGGGATTATTAATAATTTACCCTAATTTATATCCTACTAATTTGTAATTGTGCCCCTAGTAGTCAAAGAAAAATTTCGTTTTAGATATTGATTTGTTTTTCAAAAAAAGAAAAATTATCGCTACCGCTATTAATGTGCAGAAAGCCAATACGCACATGCATCTATAATGAAGTTGATGATTGATAAAACAAAAAGTAACTGACACAACTCATCACTTTGAGGGTGACTACGAGTGAAAGGCTAAATGAGTTTAGTTGACTAATAAGTTCCATACTTCAATGATTTGCAAAAGTATAAACACCAGCTTGCCTCTTAGGTCTTTTAAATTGCATATGTCAATCCTTAAACTAAAGGAATTTTTTTCTGTTTGTGTCCGCTGAAAATTTATAGACGTTTATAAATTGGAATAGTTTTAACCATAATGAGACCTCTACACTCGAGATTATTTCTGCTCTGAGCCAGGAGCATCCCAGAATTTTTTCCCCCATCCTCATGGATCTATTCTTCTTCCTAGGTGCTTTCTTCCTCTTTGGTTTGATGTTAGTCAAAATTGTAAAGAAATCCAAGCCTGTGAAGCTTCCACCAGGGCCAAGAAAATTGCCGATAATAGGCAACATGCACCAGCTTATCGGCTCCCTGCCTCACCGAATCCTAGCAGACTTGGCCAAGAAATATGGACCATTGATGCATCTTCAACTTGGTGAAATTTCGACTGTAGTTGTATCTTCTGCAGATGCTGCAAAAGATATTCTGAATAAGTTTGATGCCATATTTGCTAATAGGCCCATTCTTCTTACACCAACCATACTCTTTTACAATAATACCGATATTAGCTTTTCTCCATGCGGCGATTATTGGAGACAACTACGCAAGATTTGCACGGTGGAGCTCCTAAATGCAAGGCGTGTCCAGATGTTCCAATCAATAAGGCAAGATGAAGTCTTAAATATGATCAAATCAATCTCTTCACAAGAGGGATCAGCTGTCAATCTTACTGCTAAGTTGTATTCTCTGACATCGAAGATCACTGCTCGGGCTGCTTTTGGTAAAAGAAGTAAATACCATGATGAGTTCTTGTCACTTATGGACGATGTTGTGATATTGGCATCAGGGTTTAACATCGTGGACATGTACCCTTCTTTCAAGATTCTCGAGAGAATTACACGAATTAGGCATAAGTTGGAGGGGTTACACAAAAAGATTGATGAAATACTTGAAAACATTCTCAATGAGCACAGAGTCAAAAGAGCAGAATGGAAACCTGAAAATGGAGAAGCAAGGCAGGATCTGGTTGACGTTCTTCTAAATATCCAACAATCTGGGGAATTTGGAGCTCCACTTGCTGACAATAATATCAAGGCAGTCATATTTGTAAGCCAGTTTCTTTTTCAGCTCCAAAGATTCAATTTAAACATTTTCTTGTAGGCTGTGCTTAGTTTTTAGTCAGACCAGGAATAGTAGTGGAGCTAATATCAATCCTTTAAAACACAGCTACTCTTCGTAAGATACATTTCAATTCCACTTCCAATTTACATATAGCACCTAATATAACTATATGAATGATATCAATAAGTACCTTAAACTCTGGTTTTAATCTCCTTTCTCCATCAACTAAACTTGAAGTTGCTCATTCTGTTTAGGACATTTTTAGTGGTGGTGGGGAGACATCGTCAACAACTATGGCATGGACAATGGCTGAAATGATTAAAAATCCAACAGTACTCAAAAGATCACAAGATGAGGTAAGACAAATTTATGGTGAAATGGGCACTGTTGATGAGTCGCGACTTCACGAATTGAAATTCTTGCATGCCGTTATCAAAGAAGTTTGGAGACTGCACCCTCCTGCTCCATTTTTACTTCCCAGGGAATGTAGTGAGCAATGTGAAATTCAGGGATATGAAATCCCTGTCAACACGAGAATCTTTATTAATGCCTGGGCAATTGGTCGAGATCCACAGAACTGGACAGAACCTGCGAAATTCATCCCAGAGCGGTTTCTTGATTCTGAAATCGATTTCAAGGGAACAAATCTCAATTACATACCATTTGGTGCCGGAAGAAGGATGTGCCCTGGCATATCATTTGCTCTTCCCAACATCGAGCTAGCTCTTGCCCAAATGCTCTACCACTTCGATTGGAAGCTCCCTGGTGGCCTGGAGCAAGAACAACTAGACATAGCTGAGGCCTTTGGCGTCGTAGTCAGGCCAAAACAGGATCTGCTCTTGATTCCCATTCCTTACCACCCTTCTTCTATCTGAGAAATTTGATGTCAACAACAGTTATCTGTGCGGGAAAGTGAATAGCTGTCTCCTTATGGTTTATAGAGATAATAATTGTTTCATCTGCCAAAGACTATTCTGTACCAAGCTTCAGCACAAAGTCAGTTCAGTGAGAAATATAGTTGAGGTATGCACTGGACAAACCACTGTTGAAAAAGTGGAAGTTGTGAAGAATAATTCCATTGATGGATCAAATAAACTCATTTAACTGATAACGAGCACCAATTTTTTTCCATGTGAAGAGCGTCTAATCTGATGGCGAAACAAATAAAAAATCTTTACATTGCCAATCCGTGAAGAGCAACTTCATTGATGGATCAGCTTCAAAAGACCAAATAAACCCAAATTACCCGCTGAATATGAGGCCAAGGGACGACTTCCAAGCTTCTCACCTGAATTTGGGCCGTGATTCTCAAAGATTTCATCTTGAGGGAGTAGAGAATTTAAAGGGGGAAGAAAAGGGAGAATTGAAAGATGGGAAGGAAACCCTAAATCAAATTCATCGCCAAAGTGAATTTTCCACAGCTACCGATTGATCCCTCAATTTCTTGATTTTTACAAATTGAACCCCAAAGTTCATCTATTACCCTTAGAAGACCAGAATATAAAAAGGCTTTAAGTGAACGGATATAGAGATTTACCTCTAGCACAAGTGCACAACTATAATACCACCTTTGATTTGATTTGAATTTGATTTGAATTTGACAGTTTCTCTTTAAAGGGACTAATCGGAATAAAAGAGCCCAAAAAATGAAAATTTGGGATGGTAAGAATCGGACGAGTTCCTACGTCCTAGCCGAAGATGAGGGAACAAAAGACAAAAAGTCAAAACATAGAATCTTTTATGTATTTGACATAGTTGACCGACGATATTTGCAAATGTAACATATGAAGATTTAGGGAGTCCAAGTTGCACAATTTGTCAAGTTGCATTATTAACATTAAACCTTAACTTTAAAGCTTCCATAATCTGTACAACTTTCATTTCTTATTGCTTATAACCATGGCCCTTGTGATTGCTTACTACTAGTTAAAAATAACTGTTACAAAATGACGCGTAGAAGGATACTCCTTTAAAGTGAAAGATTTCATGTAGACATGTAAAGTTTCATATTGTCCAATCTAGTCTAGCAAGATCTCCAATTTAGCATGCAAATTTTGAAAACTGAGGGTCCTAAGAACAGCCAAAGTTCCAAGCTAAGTTTGCCAAAGAGTCTGATAAACTACTGGCCTCAGAAAGGTACACAACAAAGCAAGATTTTTCTTTTTCTTTTTTCTTTTTTTGGGCACAGAAGTGGCAAACTCCATTCGTAATGATGGATAGAGGTAGAGCTCTCAAGTCCGTCTTCACCACAAGTCCACAACATCTTGCAGCCGTCTAACTTGCATTGCATTCTATGGCACTGATTATGCATCAAGATATCTAATTTGATAATTCCATGGAAGATAGAATCTAAAGGGCTAATATAAGATCAAGTCCTCAAAACACAAAGAAATCTCCAACTGCAAAGCCAATTGGTAGTAGTACCTAATTGGATTCAATGACAACTACAAAAACAGATCATCTGCAGCTGTATGTTTTGAGTACTGAGAAAACTTTGAGCATCCGTACTTGTAAATTTCAATTACAATCGTTTTCTAAACAAATAAGAGCTCTAAGATTCATTTACAATATTGACCTGCTCTTCTTACACCAAGCATACTCTTTTACAGTGGTACCGATATTGCCTTTTGTCCATTTTGCGACTACTGGAGACAACTACAGAATGGAGCTCCTATCTGCAAGGCGCGTCCAGACATTCTGATCAATAAGGGAAGATGAAGTCTTGAATGTGATCAAATCAATCTCTTCACAAGAGGATCATTTGTCAATCTTACGGCAATTCTCTGATATTTAGCATCGCTGCTCGGGCTGCTTTTGGTAAAAGAAACAGATACCATGACAAGTTCTTGTTACTTATGAACGTGGTTGTGATATTGATCTCAGCCTGGGTTTAACATCATGGACATGTACTTTTATTTCAGGATTCTTGAAAGAGTTACTGGAATTCGGCATAACCTTAAGAGATTACGCAAACGGGTTGATGAAGTAGTTGAAAACATTCTCAATGAGCACAGACTCAAAAGAGCAGAATCTACACATGGAAATGGAGACGCGAAGCAGGACCTAGTCGATGTTCTTCTAAACGTGCAAAAATCTGGTGAATTTGGAGCTCCACCGACCAATGATAATCTCAAAGCAGTCGTATTTGTAAGTGAGTTCCTTTTCCACCTTTGCACATTATAAACAGTTTCTTTTAGTTTATGTTCAATCCTAAGTCAGAAATGGAGAAGAAATTGCAGATGAAATGGAATTTATTGCACAAAGCTACCTCTTTTGAGGACGCAAAACTAGTACTAATTCAAGTAAAGCACCAAATACAGCCTTCATCCAAACATGGGAAAGACCAACCAACAGAAAAAAGAAACTGTTTTGTATAAAAAAGTAAGATACTTAAGAACCAGAACTACAAACAGTTTTTGTGCTAAACAATAAAAGGGGGTCCTAGGAAAATTCTTTGCTACTTTACTTGAAGAGGATCATTTCTTTGAAAGGCCTCTAAACTTGAAGTTGCTCTTCCAGTTTAGGACATATTTAGTGCTGGATGGAAGACATCGAGATAAATTTCCAAAAATGTGATGGTTTTTAAAATTTTTCTGCAAATAGGGTGATTTGGGTTTAGGTTTCCGTCCAGTGATGTTCGCATTTGCAAAATGCGAGTTCCAGTGAACTCGCATTTAGCAAATGCGAGTTAACTGGAAAATTCAATTAAAAAAAAAAGAAAATTTTTTGAAAGGTGAGCTTACCTCAGCAAAAAAGGTGAGCTTGCATTATCAGTTCCGTAAAGCAGCAAACCAGCCTGCCTCAGCAATGGTTGTCCAGGAAGCACAACAACGGCTGCAGTTGTTCAGATTATCAGAGTCGATTATGGAGCAAAAATCAGATGACTTCCCAAAAATTGCAGGAAAAAAAAATTTCCCCCAAATCGGTGCAAGACTTACAGCTTTGCTTTCTGTTTCCGCTTTGGGAGGCAGAAGCTATGTTTGGCAGCTAACTCACTTGCAATATCTGCGGGCAGGTCGTTTTTTCAAAAAAAAAATTACAAATTCAATTGATGAACTTCTATGTTTGGGCGAGCAAAAGATGGAGGGGAAAGCTTACCTCAGCCGCTTGTTGCTTCTGTGGAGCTGCAATGCCGCCGGTGTTTCCGACGGTTCTGCGCTGTCCGGCGGCTGAGCAGACGGAGGTGACTTCCCACGTAAAGGCTTCACCGAATTGCAGCAACAGATGAAGCAAGCTAAAGGCTCTGCTGTTTTGCGTATCAAGATGGCTTCCAACCTCTCGGAATCTACGATTCCGCTGTGTTTTGGGGCTCAATTTGGGGTGTTCCCAATTTTTCTGAGCTTAGGATTTCTGATTTTGAGTGATTTGCAAGTCGGGAGGCTGGAAAGGATGACTAACGGAAGTGGGTTTTGATTTCCAGAAACTCGCATTTTACAAATGCGAGATCCACGTGGAAAACAATTTCCGTTCTTTTCTTTTTGGGTGGCCAACAAAACATAACTCGCATTCTACAAGTGCGAAATACCTACTTTTAGAACACGCGCCACAAACAACCCCTGATGTAGAACATTTCTTTTTTCATCACAAATTTGGAATTTTCTCAAGACATCGACAACTTCTATTGCATGGACAATGGCTGAAATGATCAATAATCCAGAAGTACAAAAAAGTGCACAAGATGAGGTACGAGCGATATGTGGTAAAAAAGGAAACGTTGATGAATCGTGACTATATGGGTTGAAAATGTTGCAAGCTGTTATTAAAGAAGCTATGAGATTGCACCCTGCAGCTCCACTATTACTTCCAGGGGAATGTAGTGAGTAATGTGAACTTCAGGGATATGAAATCCCTGTCAAAACCAGAGTCTTTTTTAATGCCTGGGCAATTGGTTGAGATCCAGGCTACTGGACTGAGCCTGAGAAATTCATTGCAGAGTGGTTTCTTGATTCTGAAATCGATTTCAAGGGAACAAGCTCTTATTACATACAATTTGGTGCAGGAAGAAGGATGTGCCCTGGCATATCATTTGCTCTTCTGAATATCAAGCTACCTCTTGCTCAACTGCTCTAGCACTTTGATTGGAAGCTCCCTGGTGACTTGAAACAAGAACAGCTGAACGTGACTGAAGCCTTTGGCTCAGTAGTCAGGCCAAAACAGGATCTGCTCTTGATTCCCATAACTTACCACCCTTCTTCTATCTGAAAAATTTGCGTCGATGAATTCTAGGACTCTGCACTCATCTCTAAGTCAAAATTCAAAAAGTTTATCCTAGATTTTCATACTATGAATGTGAATTATATTTTGCACAAGCAGGTCTAGATGCTTAAGGAATAAACAAGATGACATTCTAAACCCATTGGTGTAACAGCAAGGCAGGCAGATGGTATTACTATGGAGTCCGGCAAAGTAAATCAATAATTCATCATTGGTTTTGATCATCATTAACAAGCTACAAATCTTACATGGAAAGCTAGCTATTAACAACAAAGAATTTTTCTGATTTTTGGCTTCGTCAATTGTCTATAATAGGAAACAGATGTGTATGGGAGAATGTTTCCCAGTATTTCATCAACCTGCTTGTGTCTCCTGACTCTCCTCTCTAGCTTTTGCCTCCAGTAATCTCCATATGGGAAAAAGCTATGTTGGTATTTTTATGTTTTTACAAATGCATGAAATTGATGATGGTAAAGCATGTAAATGACGTCTATGCAAGGTACTAAGTTTTACTTGACATAAAAATTTAGGCCACCCAAGTCCCCTAAAAAGAACTGTTAAACACTCCATTGTTGAATTAATTAACCCTCTCTAATTCCAATATTACAATGTGTTTGTCTTAGAAAACTCCTAAAAAATAAAGTTATCAAAGTCATCGATATTAATGTAGATACAGTTCAAAGTATTGATACTTATGTCAAACCTTTAGTTTTTAGTCAGATCTTAATTTATTTTTTCAGTTGTCAAAATTCGATCATTCCGTTGGAAAGTCTTCATGGAATTTATTCCAATTAGAAGAAAGCCTTTCTGGACTCTTACTGGTAAGTGAGTTTGTATTGGGAAAGAGATGGAGGAAAGAGGGGGGTGGGTTGAACGAACAACACAACAATTCACCTGCTACAGTAATCAAGTCATTGATTCTAATTACCCTCTAGAAGTTGGTGTTGTAGTTCACACATTTACTTTATTGATAATGTTTACAAATTCTATTTGTTGCTCCCACGCTTGATGTGTACAATTATGTCTCTGGTTACCACCTTTTTTTTTTGTATATAAAAATTACAATATCATGGTTAAAATGTAACAATATTATGAATATACAATCACTTAAGTAAGACATGATAATACTGATCTTTGTATGTCAGAGTTGAAGCTATAAAGTATACCTAAAAGGTTAAAAACAGAATAAAATTTTGGAAAATGTACTAGATCCAAGAATTCAAATTTAATTAATCTATTAAAAAATAATTGCTTAACCATCATATTTGACGTTGATAATTAAAATTTCAATTATTTAAAAAAATTATATTTTGGGGTGATATAATCACGTGCAAATCACATAAGGTATAATTAGTACATATATAGACAATACAATAAGATCGCCTCCTTAGTCGTGCACGTCTTCCACAATTATCCAATAGCTTCTCTATTCCTTGCGCAGAATCTCTCTTTTGAGTTGTGATGGCTGATTAAACACACTAGAAGAATGATTTTTTTTTTTTTTGGGTATAAGTTATCAAGAATGATACTATTTCTTTCTCTTTCAAAACATTAAAAGATGTAAGAATATGCATTTGCATTTTGCAATTCCAATTGACTACAGTAAGTCATGTGAATTCTCTTCTGTACTGAAGCAAAAGTGTTTTTTTTTTTTTCCCTTCCGGGTACGAAAAGGAAAATGCATTAAAACTTAAAATAAAGTAGAATCAGTTACAGTCATCTTGTGGAATTTGATCCCTCTAGTATCTTCTAACGATAAATTCCAAACAATGGCAGGGATGATAACATTATCTTGCTCCTTCACAATGATGAAAAATTTATTCAAGTCATGAAAGATGCTCTTCAAGACTTAGGCCCTGTTTGATAATCCAATTCAACACTTAAATTTAATAGGTTTAGATCTTTATATATTCAGGTACGTTTGACAACTAAAAGTAAAATATCTGAATTAATTAAGTAGCATTGAATTTTTTTGGGCAAAATTTGCTCCCAAGAATAAGTGATAATCTATTCATTTATTGCTAAATATGATATACAATCAAATATATCATGTTTAGTACTTAACAATTCAATAATTTAATAGATTCAAATTTCATATTTCAATTTTTAGACCTTAGTTCTATCAAATGTATCCTTACTCCTCCTTCATGGGTCTTATTATTGACATGGACAAGTCCAAGATTTTCTTTCCCATAAGTTACTCTTACCTTAGCGACAAATAACATTCATAGTTATTAAATCCGATCCTCAACGACAAATAACATTCAAAGTTATTAAATCCAATTCGACAAGGAACTCGACAAAGGAATCAGGTCAATGAATCATTAGTTCAATCAATGGGTCGTTGGTTGAATCTGTGGATATTAATTTAATATTTATAGATACAAAATAATAATTTTAATCTATGTAAGATATCTAATAAAGCTTCCAAAGACTAATTATTATACTTAGAAAGATATATAATAAACATATAAATATTAATAGGAGATTTAATTTTATTTTACCGTACTTTTACATAAATAAATAAAATATTCAAATATAAAAAAAATTGTGTCACTTGTTCTCAAAGATATAGCATCACCTTTTTATTATTTTATTTTTTATTTAAAAATAAAATAAATTTCTAACTACTCACATATTGTCAATAAAAAAGTTGAAACTATTAATTGTATAATAAAAAAGAAAACAAATTTAGTTATTAAATAAAAACTAAATAAGTGGTAAAGTCTTATATACATTTAAGTGGAGATCCAATGTATAAATCTTGACAAAAGTATATATATACACACACACACTTTGTTTCAAAAACAAAGACTTTACCAATTTTACAATTGGGCTGGTTCCCTATTGAACCAATAGGTCAAGTGGGATTGATTGAGTCAACACCTTGTCCAGTTATACTAGAGAGTCGAATTGGCGTGACACTGGAGTTATCAACTGACAAGTTCAGCCACTGGATCAACCGGAGTTATTAAAAACTGTGATAACATTTGATCCTTCTTGAACATTACGGAAACTGATAGACGACTTGGGATATTTAGTTATAGCATTCCCATCGTTCACAATAAGATCAGCAATAGTCATTTTCAAGTTCATTCTTGGAAAAACTCAGACTAATTAATTGTTTGGCAGACTATCATGGTTTCATTTTCAGGTAGGAAGAGGAAGACTATCATTCAAGAAGTTGCTTCTTCTTTTACTTCTTATTACACGCGATTTGCCCCACTCACTTTGGCTCTGTGCGATGAATTTTCTTGTGGGGCGGCTCTCATAGCGACAAACCTGAACAGACTGCTTTCCTTGGGAAGGCATTCTGTATAATTCGATAAAAACAACAAATATGAAAAAAAAAAGGAAGTTAGTTTTTTTTTTTTTCACAAACAATCTCCATTATTTCTTACCGCAGCATGGAGAATTGAATTTTCCTGATGTTAGACTTTTGATGAATTTCAAGCACATAGTATATATGAATTACATGATGGAAAGTTTGAATTTTCAGAAATATTAAGTTCCAAAGATGTTGTGTAACAAAGGGTAAATTTTATTTAGGACCCTTAAACTATAGATACATACCTACTTCAGTCCTTAAATTTTAATTTTGGACAGGCACCTTTTATTCTAAATTATAAAATTTGT
The DNA here is from genome assembly GCA_013103745.1 of Gardenia jasminoides. Lineage (NCBI taxonomy): Eukaryota > Viridiplantae > Streptophyta > Magnoliopsida > Gentianales > Rubiaceae > Gardenia > Gardenia jasminoides. The sequence continues at coordinate 33,875,929 of CM023101.1, read as the reverse complement.
CCCATAGCAATGCAATTGTTGACGGAGTTACACAGCCAATATGAGATTAAGAATTGATGATCTTGACAATACGTCCAATTAGTCTTCATACTACGGGATAGCTTTGTACAATGACCAATGTGGAATCAACTATTGGTGATCATGACAATATTCCCAATAGTCTTGATCCAAGCAATGAATCTTACACGACTTCTAGACAAAATCTGGTAACAAAAGTCAAGACCCATGTCTCAGCTTGGAACACGTAGAATATCTATTCTCCTATTAAAAGTATGATGAGTCTTGTCATTGTAGAGTATTAGCACTTTTTATCTTAGTTTTTATTTTACCTAAATTACCCTCCTGTCCTTCAAATAGAGTTATTGCATTTTAATTGTGGTAGTAATTAAAAATATGAAAGATTTCAAATGATTACATCTCAATAATGTTGGTAACTAAAATGAAAAAAACTCTCTATTAAAACTATTTACTGACCCTTGCACTCCATCATTTTCATTCTACCCAAAGCAACTTCTTACTCAAGGCAATGATACCAATTGCATTAGCCATAATTTTAAAATTGTAAAAAATATTACTATTAAAAAAAATGTTATTAGAACAAAAGAGAACTACATAAAAAGAAAAGAATCCATATACATTTAGAAAATCTTGATATGAAGATCACAATGCAGTTGCATAAGTATGTGCTCTGCATCAATTTGAAGAAATACAAAAGTAAAAGCAAGAATAAAAAAAATTCAACTATTTCAATCAATTAAATTTCAGCCAACAACTAAACAGCAAATTTAAGAAAATTGAACAGTATAAATCATTTACTTTATTAATAGTAATAGTACTTAGAAAAAATATAAATAGTCCAAATTCAATGTCACACCTTACATTATTCAATTCAAATTCGTAGAACAATTGAAAAGTTCAACTAGAAAAAAATAAAAGAGAATACTTAAATGCTTATGTGAAATTAGATAAACACAGTTTACATACTTTATTCTTAGATAATTAACCCATTCTAATTCTACAATTACATTTTGTTTTCCTTACCCAAAAAAAAAAAAGAAGTAATGGTATTTATTTTTAAGTCGAGAAAGACATTGTTAGACTTGAATTAGTAAATGAGCTTGCCAATGGCAAAAGAAGGGGGGAGTGTGATGAAAACAATTCGAATAACAAAATCCAAACAAGCAAGTTTATTTACTCCAATACCTCTCTAAAAACTGATTTGACTATTTAAGTCTTTACTTTCCTAAATATTTATAAATTATATTTGCTACTCCTACAGTTGACATATGCATATATATTTCCTACTTAATAACTCTTTTTGTGCTGTATAAAAAGGTAAAATCTTATAACTTGACAGTTTAAATAAGATTACGAGTACACAATATTTTTGGTGAAACATAATCGTACAATTATTTATCAAAATTTAATCTATAATTTATCAAAAAGCTCAAAGTAAGTTCAAAACTCATTAGATCCAAATGTTCAAATGTAGATATTATATGTAACAACAATTGGTTAAAAAAAGTGAAAAACTAATAATATTTTATTGCGAGGTAAATAATCAAAATTTTGTAAAAGATATTAACATCTAAGAGATGTTATATTTGAGTTAATATAATTATATTCAAATTACGTGAAGTATCACTAGTGACTCTAAATGTGCCAGTAGAATCCTAAAATTATTTGAAAAGAATTATGTCAATTGAAAACTATTCAAGATGCATATCATATTTATTTTAAGGTCTTTTCTGTCAATACTCAGTAAACAATAATGTTAATTCGTTTAAATTATATCAAACTTACCATTTGTATTTATACACTTTGCATTTATTGCTTCTCTTACATTTAGATACCTTTGTTTCAGCCTTGCTTTTCTGGGAAAGGGCAAAAGAAAAAAAAAAAGCTCAGCCTTCTTCCCTGCATAATCATGGAGCATTTCTTTTTCCTCTGTGCTTTCCTCTTCTTCATCTTGATGCTAGTCAAAATTGCAAGGCAATCTAAGCCAGTTAAACTGCCACCAGGGCCAAAACCACTGCCTATAATAGGCAACATGCATCAGCTTGTTGGCTCTGTACCTCATAAAATCCTAGCAGACTTGGGCAAAAAACATGGACCTCTTATGTACCTGAAGATGGGTGAAGTACCAACCGTCATCATCTCTTCTGCAGAGGTTGCAAAAGAATTCTTCACTAAATATGATCTTATTTTTGCTTCTAAAGCCTATCTTCTTTCAGCTAGCATACTATTCTATAACTGTACCGATATTGGCTTTGCTCCCTTTGGAGATTATTGGAGACAACTCCGGAAGATTTGCATAATGGAATTATTAAGTCCAAGGCGTGTCCAATCATTCAGATCAATTAGGGAAAAAGAGGTCTTAAATATGATCGAGTCAATTGCTTTACAAGAGGGATCAGTTGTTAATCTTAGTAAAAAGATTTCATCAGTGACATATAGCATCACTGCCCAAGCTGCGTTTGGTAAAAGAAGCAAATACCATGACGAATTCATGTTGGTTAATGATGAAACTTTGAAGCTTCTGGGAGGTTTCAGCTTAGCAGACATGTACCCTTCTGTCAAAGTTCTTGAAAGAATCACTGGAATTAGGAAAAAACTGGAGAAGGTACACAAACAGGTCGATGAAGTACTGGAAAACATCCTCAGTGAGCACAAAATCACAAGAGCAGAACCAAAGCCTGGAAGTGGAGAAGAAGCAAAGTATCAGGATCTGGTGGATGTTCTTCTTAAAGTTCAGAGTTCAGGAGAATTTGGAGCACCACTCACTGATAACAATCTAAAAGCAGTCATCTTTGTAAGTGATTCCACCATTTTCAGACAATTTTCTTTTAGGAATTAATTCCAACAAGGACAGAAAAACAAGTCTTGTGATGATCAGGAATGTACACTTTGTTGATCAGCTTTTCACGAAATTAGATTTATTTTTCTCAAGTAGATGTTCCTGATTCTGTTCAGGACATGTTCATTGGTGGCGGAGAGACATCGTCAACAACTGCAGAGTGGGCAATGGCTGAAATGATTAACAATCCAAGAGTGATGAAAAGAGCACAAAATGAGGTACGTAGAATTTTTGGTGAAAGAGGAACAGTTGATGAATCGCGAATTCATGATTTAACATACTTACAAGCAGTCATCAAAGAGACTCTTAGACTGCACCCTGCTGCTACACTTTTACCTGCAAGGGAATGCAGTGAACGATGTGAAATTTATGGATACGAAATCCCTGTTAAAACCAGAGTCATCGTCAATGTTTGGGCAATTGGCCGAGATCCTGACTGCTGGAACGAACCTGAGAAATTCAACCCTGAGAGGTTCCTTGATTCTGAAACCGATTTCAGAGGGAAAGATTTTAAGTACATACCATTTGGCGCTGGAAGAAGGATATGTCCTGGAATTTCATTTGGTTTGCCTAATATTGAGCTACCTCTAGCACAACTGCTGTACCACTTTGATTGGGAGCCGCCAGGTGCAATGAAACAAGAAAAACTAGACATGTCTGAGACCTTTGGCTTGACAACCTGTAGAACACAGGATTTGGAGTTACTTCCGATTCCTCACCACCCTTGTTCTGATAACTTGCAGACTTGCTAGAATAACCGAGTCTGAATAGTGAATATCACAGATTACAAGCACTAAAGTTGTAGTACTATTTCTCTGTAATTTTTCATCTACTAGAAAGATAAGTGAATTTGATGTAGAATCAGTGATTTTTGACTTTTTATTTTTTCTAAATCTAGGCCTCAACTTGTCAACGAATTGATTGTAAACCAGTTTTTACGCTTTTTTCAGTATGGGGTGAGGGTACTTGTGGCAATAATAAGAAATCAAGGGAAAGAAAAATTGTAACATAAGACGAGGAAACAAAAATCATAAAGTTACAATGTATCCATACTTACGAATCAATCATGTGTTAACGTGCATGTTGGTGTATAATCTTTTTGTATGTAACATATTGAAAACAGTCTGTCACCCATTAAAATGTAGATCAGGTGTTAGATTTTTAAAAAATATAAAATTAATTAGAAAAAAATGTATAAATGCAAGAGAGGGTAATAATTATTAGTGTGTGTGTACACACACACACATATGGTAGTTTAGATGGAATTTAGATATATTAGCGAGCGTCGAAAACCCATTGAAAATTTAGTCAGTCACTAGATCTTCCTAGGTATAACGATTTTCTTTCCCAGGGCTTTTGATTAAGGAACTTTATAGTCTGGTGTATCTGTTTTTGTTCTCTGCTTATCCACTGAGAAATTTGTGGGACTTTCCTTCCCATGGTAACATTTTGACGCTACATGAATGCAGTATCTCAGACTTTCCCTTAAACAAATGAAGAATAAATTTTACGTACAAAACATGGGCATAACCAAACAAAGGCAATTAACCATAAATGTTATAGGCCAGCTAGTTAAGAGTTTACTAATTCATGACATCTGAAAAAGCTCATATAGTACGTTAGGTGAATAAACCAAATATTTTGTCCATAAAAAAAAATAAATTAGGAGGTTATTGTCCATAGAAATTTAATCACATTGGACAATCAATCCAAAAAGTCAAAAACTTTTGTTTGCTTCCACAAAGTAGAACAACAAATTACTTATCCATCATAATGGCATTGAAGCTTTACATTTTTCATGTTTTACTCTTTCCCCTTTCCTTTTCCCTTCTTGTTTTTCTCTTTCCACATTATTCAATAGGCCAATGTATAATTATTTAAAATCATCCTCTTCTCTTTACAGAGGAAAAAGAAAAAGAGGAGAAAAGGAAATTTTTTTAAAAAAAAAAGTAGGGAAAGGGTGGATTTGTCAATTTATTAGTTTGATTTTGACTTTTGAATATTGACCATTAATTTTAATTGAAAAAATTAATGGTTACACTTTAACTCAAATCATGAAGGATTTATGTACAGGTTTTTAAATTATAGGGAGTTATGTGGTAAAGTACTAATCTACAAAGGGTAAAATATAATTTATCCAAAATTTAACCAAACCCAATATATATGTGACCAAACCCAACCAAATGTGATAGGAAAGTGGTATATTTGTAAAGGTACTCATAGTTGTATTTGTATCCAGTTCTATCCAATTGCATAATTTGATATAATTTTGGTATCGACTAATACATTTTTGGTGTAATAGTGAGTTTTTGCACCAACTCAGTTATAAATTCACATTCGCATCAAAACTGTACACACACCGAATGTTTTATAGATTACACAACAGAACATAACTAGAACTGGAGAATCCCCATATCCATTTGTCAAGAGCCCTATGTCATTGACAGACAAACCACAATTAAATATCACCAATGAGTGGTTGCCACGTTAGCAAAATATTTACAGCATCCTATGTACATATGCATATACATACATACATCATTATCATTATCATTATCATTATCATTATTATTATTATTATTATTATTATTATTATTATTATTATTATTATTATTACTATATTAAAAGTGTGATGAGTCTTGGTGTAAGTTGAAAGCAATTTTCTATCTTAGTTTTTGTTATGCCCATATTACCCCCAATCTTTTAATGAGAGTTATTGCATTTTAGTTGTGGTAGTAACTAAAAATATAAAACATTCCAAATTACTAAACTCAATAACAATGGTAATTAAAATGAAAACCTCTTTATCAAAATTATTTAGTGACTCTTACACTCTATTTCCAACTCTTATGTGTGTTAAATTTTCTTATTCAAAATAGTGTGACCAATTGCATTAACCATAATTTTAAAATCGTAAAAAATTATTAGTGTAAAAAAAGATGCTTTTAGAATAAAAAAGAAATATATAAGAAAAAACTATATTAAAAGTGTGATGAGTCTTGGTGTAAGTTGTAAGCAATTTTTTATTTTAGTTTTTGTTATGCCCATATTACCCCCAATCTTTTAATGAGAGTTATTGCATTTTAGTTGTGGTAGTAACTAAAAATATAAAACATTCCAAATTACTAAACTCAATAACAATGGTAATTAAAATGAAAAACTCTTTATCAAAATTATTTAGTGACTCTTACACTATATTTCCAACTCTTATGTGTGTTAAATTTTCTTATTCAAAATAGTGTGACCAATTGCATTAACCATAATTTTAAAATCGTAAAAAATTATTAGTGTAAAAAAGATGCTTTTAGAATAAAAAAGAAATATATAAGAAAAAAGAGTCCACATTCATTTGGACAATTTTGAAACGCATATCATACGATAAATATATAATTATGTACTTTTTATCATTATGAAGAAATAATAAAAGAAAATCAAAAATAAAAGAACCCAACTATTTCTATCAATTGATAATGAAATAGTTAATCTAAGATAATTAAGTAGTATAAATCATTTATATTCTATATTAACCATAATATCACTTAGAAAAAAGGGATAATTTCAGAAACCTCCCCTGAGGTTTCTGAAAGTTTCACCTGGCACCCTCAAACTTTTAAAAATCTAACTTGCCTCCTTTACTTTATATTTTTGGTATCATTTATAACCCATTTTAAAATATAATATTAAAAAATTCATTTTGGAAAAGTAAATGCAATCTCATTCCAAAATTACCCTTTGTTGTCTTTCTTTTGATTGTCTAAATATATTAATAACAAAATAAATGAAAGTTTATGTCGATTGGAAAAAATATAATACGTTTTTATATAGCAAACATTAATATTAAAATTTTACAAGTGAAACCCATTTCAAAATATAATGTTAAAAAACTTATTTTGGGTAAGAGAATATAGTTCTATTCCAAGTTTGCCCTTTTCCTATGATTTCTTAATTACTATAATACACCAAACGTATCTTTTTAATTTTTGTAAATAGATGGATGTAGTTTCTTAATGAACATTTAGGACTTGGTAACAATGTTAAAAAAATTTTTTAGTAGTTTTTATGTCATTGGTTTGGACAAGAAATGTTAAATTACTCAAAATTAATAATTTATACTACTCTTAGAAATGACTTATAATAATTTATAACCATGATGATACATTTTTGCACTGATTTAAAAACAATACAAACAAATTTATATATGATTTTTGGCATGTTATATCTTTTTAGTCTTCAAACCATCAATTTGGACAAAAAAGTAGAAAATTCAAAAATATGTAAATGATTTGTAAAACTTCTTAAGTTAACTCAAAACACTTTGCAACAAAGAACATATTATCTTTGTAACTTGCAGAATTTAAATATTAACGCTTGCCATATCAAAACGTACTATATTTTTTTCAATCGACATGAACTTTCATTTATTTTGTTATTAATATATTTAGACAATAAAAAGTGAGACAACAAAGGGTATTTTGGAATGAGATTGCATTTACTTTCCCAAAATAAATTTTTTAATATTATATTTTAAAATGGATTATAAATGATACCAAAAACATAAAGTAAGGGAGGTAAGTGAAATTTTTAAAAGGTTGGGGGAGCCAGATGAAATTATCAGAAATCTCAGGGGAGGTTTCTAAAATTATCCCTAGAAAAAATGACAATGATTCAAAATAAAAATGTCATTACCTTTACCCAAAAAGAAGTATTCTCAACTTATATAGGAGTTATTACGGCAAAATCCTCAAAATATTGATAAAATGAAAAAAAATCTGCAATTTGTGGCTGAAATTTTCACAGTTCTTGGACTAGTGGTGCCGCACATTTCATGTGCGGCACCAACTAGAATTTAGATTTTTTTTTTCATTTTTCTTTGGAGAGGAACTTTTGTGTAATTATATGAAATTGTTTGGGGGGACTTTTATGCAATTATATGAAATTGTTCTGGTACCGCACATGACATGTGCGGTACCAGAAACAACAAAATCCCATTGTTCCGCACATGTAGGAATCGGGAGAAAAAAAAATCAATGAGTCTAGATTAAAAAAAGTCTATGATTCTGAATTAAAAAAATCAATGATTAATTTTATGTTAAATTCATTGCAAACGATTTGGATTAATTACATGTGTATTTGCAATATGTGTCCAATTGCTTAATTACATGTATATTTAATATAATATATCGCAAGTGCATTTAATTAGTTACAATGCATAAGTATTTTACTCAAATTATACTTATTTAATTATATGTATATTTGATTAATTACAATTACATGTCCATTGAATTATTCAACTTGCTATAATACGTTTTATAATAATACAGTTGTCTGTTTAATTACACGTCAATACTTTTGTTTCGTAACTGCACATTATATTTCAACAAATAAATGAAGTCAAAAAATGTAGTATATTCAAATTATTATATTAAATTATATTATAATGAAGAGATGGTCGTTGGAGAGTAGAAAATATATATTAGGATATTTATTTAGGTTAGACAATTTAAATTATAGTCAACGCGAATAAATAATCTCAAATATAATAAAGTACTCTCTACTTGATGTATATATCTTATAACTTTTATATTTTCATACACACAAAACTTTTAACACGAATATAACTAAAAAATTTTCGATATGAGATTCAAACACATTGATTTTTCAATTTTATCAATTCAATAAATTTCTTTTTATTTTAATTTGATTTATTACTGTAATTTTTTCCCATTCCGATATGGATTTATTTTTATATACTACGTCTTCAAATGCTAAAGCCTAAATCCTAAATCGTCACTACCCAAAACCCTAAACCCTAAAAACCCTAAAAACCCTCAACGCTTAACATATAAACCCTTAACCCTAAGGCCTAGACCCTAAAACCCTAGTATGTAGTTTTTTTTTTTAACCCTAAACCATAACCTCCACCCTAACCCCAATTTATTCAGTACTCTCTACTTCATGTGTATATATTATAACTTTTATATTTTCAGTCACAAAACTTTTAAGACGAATATAACTAAAATTATTCCATATGATATTCAAATACATTCGATTTTTCAATTTTATCAATTCAATAAAAAAATTTTCATTTAAATTTGATTTGTTACTATATAATATTCGCGTTGACTATAATTTAAATTGTCTAACCTAAATAAATATCCTAATATATATTTTCTACTCTCCAACGACCATCTCTTCATTATAATATAATATAATATAATAATTTGAATATACTACATTTTTTGACTTCATTTATTTGTTGAAATATAATGTGCAATTACGAAACAAAAGTATTGACGTGTAATTAAACAGACAAGACAACTGTATTATTATAATACGTATTATAGCAAGTTGAATAATTCAATGGACATGTAATTGTAATTAATCAAATATACATATAATTAAATAAGTATAATTTGAGCAAAATACTTATGCATTGTAACTAATTAAATGCACTTGCGATATATTATATTAAATATACATGTAATTAAGCAATTGGACACATATTGCAAATACACATGTAATTAATCCAAATTGTTTGCAATGAATTTAACATAAAATTAATCATTGATTTTTTTAATTCAGAATCATAGACTTTTTTTAATCTAGACTCATTGATTTTTTTTTTATTTTATTTTCTCCCGATTCCTACATGTGCGGAACAATGGGATTTTGTTGTTTCTGGTACCGCACATGTCATGTGCGGTACCAGAACAATTTCATATAATTGCATAAAAGTCCCCCCAAACAATTTCATATAATTACACAAAAGTTCCTCTCCAAAGAAAAATGAAAAAAAAATCTAAATTCTAGCTGGTGCCGCACATGAAATGTGCGGCACCACTAGTCCAAGAACTGTGAAAATTTCAGCCACAAATTGCGGATTTTTTTTCATTTTATCAATATTTTGAGGATTTTGCCAAGTTATTACCTATACTTTTCTAATGAAGTCTACTAAAAAAGTAAAATACAAATAAAGTAAAAACCAAAAAGAAAAAAGGATGCAAAATTATCCCTAAACAAAATTTCAATTTACAAAAATGAACAAGATTAAAGAATCAATTAAATATGTCAGATTATTTATATTCCATTATTATAAAGGAATACAAAGAGTCATATATACAGACTTCACATCTATTCAATTGTAAAAATATGTTTCTAATTTAATACTGAACTATTTCACTTATCATTAACAAATTCATTTCACATTACATAATGATAGAATGCAATCATATATGCAAGATTTACATTTTATTATGAATGTTCAGTCCACTCACTCAAGTAAAAAGAAATAAATAAAAATTATTTATATATTTCATATAAATTGATTAGATCAGTCTCACTATATAGTTCTACTATAAAAATTTATTTTACTTAGCCAAAAAGGGGGGAAAAAAGAAATCCATAAGGAAAGTTATACAGATTGACATATTGTTCAATACATTAATATTTATGTTAAAATATTTAGTAGTTTAGTCAAATTTTATCTTTTCAAAAGGTGTATGGTTCTAATTCATACTTTGATTAAAAAGTGTTTTGTTGGAGTGTATGAAGAATAGGGAATTGAAATAAATATATAATATTATACTTGAATTGAATTTACATAATTGATATAAATAAATTCATTTACTTTAATGCCCTTTTAGAAATTGATATCACAATTTAACCTTTTATGTTGCTAATATATATTTTTTTTGCACTCACTCTCAACATCTAAATTCATTTTTTCTCACTCAACAATATTATTTTGTATGTAAAAAATCGTGATATCCTGATTTAAATATGATATTAAAAATGTTGAATAATTTTGGTAAGATATTCAAGTATCAGTATTTTGTGACAATTAAAAGAAAAACACAAATAAAAAGCATTTTAGTGTGAAATTGACAATCAAAATTATACAAAATATTTTAGAATCTTACGATACTACATACTAAGATGATAAGATCACGTGCAAAGCACGTGAAGTATTACTAGTATATAAATATATACCCACATACTCTCTCTCTCTCTCTCTCTCTCTCTTATATATATATATATATATATATATATATATATATTCTTAGAGTCAATTCACAAATTGCATCAAGGTCAATTGGATGAGTTAGAAGTATAACAACATCAATGTCTGGGAAGAAATTAAACTATTCCATCAAGTTTTAAGTGAAACCTACTAGATTGTGGTGGGATCTAATACCAAATTAATGAAATAAATCCACTACTAATGGAGGCAAATGAACAATTTTATTACACTCAAAGTATATACAATAATACCATTCACAAAATAAACTTTTACGAGACACTATTAAAATTTGAGTTTCACTCTTGAGAGTTTCTGCTCTAATTTTGTAACTTTTTTTCTGGACCTCTGGTGCACTTTAAACTGAAGACTTGAGGAACCTATTCAGATGCAAGAGTGGAATTTGGCAACTCGTCCATTGCCAATGAGTGAGTAACACAAACAATCCAAAGCCGCAAAAAGTGCTGGCTTTGTTCTCCCTATGTGGAATTGTGGATGACTTTTATCTAACTCATAAATGCAACAATATAGCGCACAACTTTTGAGCAAAGGCAATGTTGTATTATTTCAACAAAACCATCATAAACCAAATACAGAGTACTTTTTTCTTTTTTATCTTCGAGTCTTGATCACTACATAATTGGATCATTTATTCTCTAAGCCAAGACCATCCCAGAATATGATCTTTCCAATTCTCATGGATCGGTTCTATTTCCTTTGTACTTTCCAGCGGCATTATAAGAAATTGGAATCAATTGCACATCATTTTTTGGCCTAACTGCCAGGCCAATGCTCTCAGTCATGTCTAATGGCTGCAGTTTCAGTTCACCAGGGAGCTCCCAGTCAAAATGATACAACAGTTGTGCAAGCAATAGTTCAACACTAGGCAGAGCAAATGATATGCCAGGACATACCCTTCTTCCAGCACCAAATGGCAAGTAACTGAAATTTGTACCCCTGAAATCGATTTCAGAATCAAGAAATCGCTCAGGGATGAAATACTCAGGTTCTGTCCAGTGGTTGGGGTCACGACCAATAGCCCAGGCATTAATAGTCACTCTAGCTTTGGCAGGGATTTCATATCCATGAATTTCACATTGTTCGCCACATTCCCTTGGCAGTAACAGTGGAAGTGGAGGGTGCAATCTCATGGCTTCTTTGATGACAGCTTGCAAGTATTTCAGTTCATGAATTCGTGATTCATCAACATTTCCTCTTTCGCCAAATACTTCTCTCACCTCTTCTTGTGCTCTTCTCATAACTCCTGGATTCTTTATCATCTCCAGCATTGTCCATTGTGCTGTTGTTGATGATGTCTCACCTCCAGCACTGAAAATGTCCTGACAGTCACAATGTTTGAGGTTATCTCATCGAAAATAGAGATCAGAGAAAAATAAACAGCAATTTAATTCATCTAATTCCCCCGGAAATCTCTTCAATCAAAATCAAAATACGGCCAAGAAGTTACAGAATACACTTGATCACCCAGATTTTTATGTTGAAGTTCTTTCTTACCGTGGTTTAAATGATGCAGATTGCACTGGAATCTCTCTGCAACTATTATTCCCAACAACTGATTGAAAATATCGAATAATAAATTTACTTACCAAGATAACAGCTTTGAGGTTGCTGTTAGTTAGGGGAGCTCCAAATTCTCCTGATTCTTGAACTTTTAGGAGCACATCTACAAGATCCTCCTTTCCTTCTCCTTTTCCTGGCTGTGCTCTTTTTTCTTTATGCACTTTGATAATGTTTTCCATTATTTCATCAATCCGTCTGTGTGTCCTCTCTAGCTTTTGTCTCACTCCACTGATTCTTTCAAGTATTTTGACAGAGGGATACATTTCTGCCAAATTGAAACCTGCAACAAGTCGTACAATATCCATCACAACGGATATGAACTCTTCTTGGTAGCTGCTTTTTTTACCAAAAGCAGTCTGGGCAATGACGCTATATGTCAATGATGAAATCTCCTTGCTAAGATTAACAGATGATCCCCCTTGTGAAGCAATTGCTCTGATCATATTTGAGACGGCCTCTTCCCTTATTGATCGAAATGTTTGGACACGTTTTTGACTAAGAAGCTCCACTGTACAAATTTTACGCAATTGTCTCCAGTAATCCCCATAAGGGGAAAAGGCAATGTTGGTGGAATTGTAAGAAAGTATGGTGGTTGCAAGAAGCTTGGGTCTGGAAGCAAATACGATATCATGTTCATGCATAACCTCTTTGGCAACCTCAGCTGATGAGACGATAATGGTTGATAGTTCACCGAGCTGCAGGTGCATCAAAGGTCCGTGTTTCATGGCCAAGTCCCTCAGAATTCGATGAGGGAGGGAGCCAAAAAGCTGATGAATGTTGCCTATGATAGGCAGTTGTCTTGGCCCTGGGGGCAGTTTCAGAGGCTGGGTTTTCTTTACAAGTTTGGCTAACATTGAAGAGAATAGGAGGAAGGCAAAGAGGAAAAGAATGAACTCCATCTGAGTTGGTAGAAAGAATGCTGGAGTCTTTTGGGCAATAAATCTAAATGTAGAGGTCTTGCTATATATCTGGTCTAATAGCATGCAAGTCTATTTGCTTGATCAACTCTAGTACCTTTACAGGCACTAATTTTGGACTTCACAGACACGCATATTAATTCAAAATGGCACTTTTTAAAGTATGAAATTTAGATAATCCTTTAGGTACCTACTGAATAAGAGGTGAATATATCTAAAGTAAGAGAAATAAACATAATTGATTTTGAAAGTTACACACAAGTAGGAATTCGAGGTGTTACTTCCGCATTAAATTTTACCTAATCCCCAAGTATCTAATAGATAGGGGCTGAGTATGTCTAGATATATGGATTGAAGAATAATGCTTTTTGTTTTCTTTTTCTTTGTTTTTTGATAGGAAGTTATTGATGAAAGTACCATTTTACCCTTTGTTTGGAAGGTAAAACAAAAATTATAAAAAAATGACACAAAAAGTTTACAGCAACCCCTCACCCTCTCCCTTTATATATGGTAGGGGTAAAGGAAGTCAACATTGATACGTTTGAGAGGTAAAAATCATAAATAATTACTCAATTACTCTTCCCAAAATGACAGATTTTTAAATCTGTCATGTTCTTCAAAGGCTCAAATAATTGCTAAACCGGCAAGGAACGTTTTCTGCATCTTGGTTAGGGCGAGACAGTGGCTTGGACCCCACTTGTTCTTTGTTGCATGTGATTCAGCCTGTCGTTTCTACTGTACAATTGCAGTTTGTCATAAAAGTCAATAATTGTGAAGAAATTTTACGTATAATTTCACTAATCTCTTGTGAGGTTTGTAAAATTACACGAACCTCCCTTGAAGTTATGTATTTTAGTAACAAAATTAGCCCAAATCAAAAAAGTATGCTTAAAGAAAATATTTCGGAGAGAGGATGAAATGTTATTTTCATAAATGCCCCTTTTCCAATCGTACAAGTCGTGTTATTAAAATAATACAAGCTAGAAAGAATTAATAAAAGTGAAGGGCGTATCTTTTTATGATGCCTTATAGTTTATCAACCAATGAAGTTAATAGTTTAATATGCAAGATTTAATTTATGACCATCAACTCTAAAAATTTTATGATATGTAACTAACATGTATCAGACTGAGATAACAAGAGATTGATTACCTATCTTATTATGATTGTTGTGATTTGCAATAGAAAAAATTTCAGATTTAAGCTTTATACTCTCTCCTTTCTCATTCAAAACTACCAAATCACTTTATTACCACTACAACTTGACAAGTTTTAACAGCAATTCCTCTCACATTTAGCCTTTACTTTCTTCATCTTTGTCCTTAATTTTCTTTCTTCTACAAGATGCCTGCTTCTGAAATTGTACAGGACTGATTTTGTTGTCCTTGTAAGTGATATCAATCACGACATAGCACCATATTAGTATATCACCATTTTTGTAATTGCAGTTATAGCTTTTGGCTAAGGATCAATTATTTTTCGTTAATCAATTGGAATTAATTAATTTGTGCCCTAATTACTCATTTGTCAGATATTAATCTTCAAATAAGACATAATATCTTTAGGTATGATAGTAATCCCGTACCATGTGATGTACGTAATGGAAACAAATTTCTATTGAGAGAGGTTAATGTAATGTTGCTAACTTCATGAGAAGTCAATAAAGTAATTAGAAACCTCGAGGGAGGAGAGATTTCTGAAATTACCTCGAAATTTTATCCATACACTCGATGTTGTTCTAGTAACTGTTTCTAGATATTTGTTGACAAGGTGATCAGAATTGCAGCAATTAGTCACATCATCGTCCTATGGATCTTTGGAATTAAGTGGTTTGCGATAAAGGCTTGTCAGAATATGAATGATTGACTGAGGATCGCTGGAATAATGTCATTCTTGTTATTTGACAAATGATGATGCCACAGCTCTCATTTTATTTCCAGATTTGATTTTACCTAAATGGTAGATTTACCCTTTGCAGGCAAATTACATATATATATGTGACTTGAGCAAATCTGTCAATTTAAGCAAAAAGTAAAATTACAACTGTGGCATGTCAACTACCTTGTTATTTGGCTATGTGGGCTTCAAGGAATAGTTATGCAGGAGAGACCAATCCTCCAATTCAAACTTGACTGCTTAGAATTTCCAAAAGAAATTTAAGGAAAATGGAGTTATTTTAGTCCGAGTTATACTCATTGGAGTCCTATAATTGGAATTGTTCATACAGAAGAATTTTGTTTTCTTTTACATAATAAGAGTGTTCGTGATTCAAATTAAACTGGATTAATATTTTCTCCACATATTTTTTTGGGTATATTTGTCTATTCACCTATATCTACATAATTTTAAAACAGAGCTTGTGAATATATACAGCTGGTTTTTATCATGATAAATAGATTAACATATTAAAGAAATCAATCCTCCTATTTAATCTCTATAAATTTCTTGAACAATGTGAAAATCTTAAAAATTTTAATAAAAACTAAGATTATTTACTTAGGTGTCAACATTTTATTTCTTTAAATTTGAATTTTCCACACCATTTATATCAACCACGAAAGAAATTAAGTATGATCTTGAAATTTAGAAAGAAACATTAATAATTTTCTGAAGAATTCTCCACCGACCCCTAAATGGAGAGTGTATCTTAATCAAATGTTAGCGTGACAACCATCGGCTTTCTGCATAATGTTAGGCATGAGTTGTGTTCAAAATAGTCAAAATAAAGGATGGTTTAAAAGCCAATTCACTCTTGTTTCTGCTCTTGATTCCCATGGCTTACCACCCTTCTTCTATCTGAAAATTTTGTGTCGATGAAGTCTAGGACTCTGCACTCACCTCTAAGCGAAAATTCAAAAACTTTATCCTAGATTTTCATACTATGAATGTGAATTATATTTTGCACAAGCAGGTCTAGATGCTTAAGGAATAAACAAGATAACATTCTAAACCCATTGGTGTAAGGCAACTGGTATTACAATGGAGTCCAGCGAGCGAAATAAATCAATGATTCATCATTGGATTTGATCATCAAGCTACAAATTTACATGAAAAGCTAGCTACTAACAACAAAGAATTTTTTCTGATTTTTGGCTTCTTCAATTGTCTATAATAGAAAACAGATGTACACGGGAGAATGTTTCCCAGTATTTCATCAACCTGGTTGTGTCTCCCGACTCTCCTATCTAGCTATTGCCTCCAGTAATGTCCATATGGGAAAAAGCTATGTTGGTATTTTTATGTAGTGGTGCATGAAATTGATAGTGGTAAAGCATGTAAATGACATTTATGCAAGGTACTAAGTTTTACTTGATATAAAAATTTAGGCCACCCAAGTCCCATAAAAAGAACTGTTAAATACTCCATTCTTGAATTAATTAACCCTCTCTAATTCCAATATTACAATGTGTTTGTCTTAGAAAATTCCAAAAAATAAAGTTATCAAAGTCATCGATATTAATGTAGATACAGTTCAAAGTATTGATACTTATGTCAAACCTTTAGTCTTTTATCGATAACGTTTACAAATTCTACTTGTTGCTTCCACGCTTGATGTGTACAATTATGTCTCTGAGTTACCATCTTTATTTTTTGGGTATATAAAATTTACAATATCATGGTTAAAATGTAATGATATCATGAATATACAATAACTTAAGTAAGACATGATAATACTGATCTTTGTATGTCTGAGTTAAAGCTATAAAGTATACCTAAAAGGTTAAAAACAAAATAAAATTTTGGAAAATGTTAGATCCAAGACTTCAAATTTAATTAATCTGTTAAACTAATTGCTTAAAAATAATATTTGACATCGATAATTAAAATTTTACAAAGAATTTTAGTATTTAAAAAAAATTATATTTTGGGTTGATATAATGTCGTGCAAATCACATGAGGTATTATTAGCACCACGGTTAGACAATCCAGTAAGATCATCTCCTTAGTTGTGCAGGTTTTAGTTATGAATATCATCACGTCTCCCACAATTATCCAATATCTTCTCTATTCTTTCGCAGAATCTCTCTTTTAAGTTGTGATGGCTGATTAAACACACTAGTTATGAAGGACACTATTTCGTTTTCCTTTAAAACATAAAAGATGTAACATGCACTTGCGTTTTGCAATTCAAAGTGATTAGAGGAAGTCACATGTGCATTCTCTTCCGTACTGAAGCAAACGCGCAGGCTCCCTTTTTTTTTTTTCCCGGGTACGAAAAGGAAAATGCATTAAAAACTTAAAATAAAGTAGAATCCGTTATAGTCATCCTGGAGAATTTGACCCTCTAATATCTTCTAAGACAATTTCCAATTCCAAATAAATGGTCACAATGATGAAAATTCTATGCAAGTCATGAAAGATGCTCTTCAAGACTTAGGCCTGTTTGATAATCCAATTCAATGCTTAAATTTAGGGGGTTCAGATCTTAATATGTTTAGCACGTTTGATAACTAAAAGTAAAATATCCGAATTAATTAATTAGTACTAAAATGTTTAGGTAAAATTTGCTCCCAAAAATAAGTGATAAGCTATTCGCTTATTATTGAATGTAATATACAATCAAACATATTATATTCAATACTTAAAAATTCATTAATTTAATAGATTCATAATTTATATTTCAATTTTCTGACTTCAGTTTATCAAATGCGCCATTACTCCTCTTTCATGCGTCTTATCATTGATATGAACAAGTCAAGAATTTTCTTTCTTATAAGTTACTCTTACCTCAACAACGAATAACATTTATAGTTATTAAATCCAATCCGACAAGGAACTCGACAAAGGGATCAGGTGAATGAATCATTAGTTCAATCAATGGGTTATTAGTTGAATCAGTGGATATTAACTTAATATTTATAAACATAAAATAATAATTTTAATATATGTAAGATATCCAATAAAGCTTATAGAGACTAATTATTATACTTAGAAAGATACATAATAAACATATAAATATTAATAGAAGATTAAATTTTATTTTACTGTACTTTTACATAAATAAATAATATAGTCAAACATAAAACAAAATTGTGTCACTTGTTCTCAAAGATATAGCATCATTTTTTATTATTTTATTTTTATTTAAAAATAAAATAATTTTCTAACTACTTAAATATTGTCAATACAAAACTTGAAACTGTTAATTGTATAATAAAAAGAAAACAAATTTATTTAAAAAATTAGTTATTAAATAAAATTTAAATAAGTGGTAAAGTCTTATATACATTTAAATGAATATCCAATGTACAAATCTTGTCAAAAGTATATATACACTTTATTTCAAAAACAAAGACTTGCAACTATTTGAAAAAAAAAAGGCCAATTTTAAAATTGGGCTGGTTCCCTATTGAACCAATGGGTCAAATGGGTTTGATCGAGTCAACACCTTGTCCAGTCATATGTCAGGGATGATAGCTTGAGTAGTGTCGTTTTATATGAGAACGTTGACGTTTTGTACAATTTAGCTTTAATAGTAGGACGACGTCATTGAGTATAGCTGCAGTTGAGCTCCCACGTGATATCTGTATAAATGGGACCCACTATACCTGTATTCGGTTATGAGATGTATAATGCCAGATTTATTTCTTCCTGTCTTCCTCTATTTTCATTCTTCTTTCTTACTCATCTTCTTTCTCTACCTGCTGTCCATTTCTCCTTCCCCAAATTCTTTCGTTCTCATCCCTAAATTCTCTCCTCACTAGTTCGGAACCTGACAATTGGTATCAGAGCGGTCAATCCTCGGCCGCGCTGAGTTAATCCATGGCGGAGAACACACGATATCGATCATTGGAAGAGCAGCTCAAGAAGCAAGAATCGAAACTTCAAGAAGCTCTGGACTCCATGGCAGCTCTTCAAGAAAGTTGCCAGCTCCACATGCAACAGAAATATCAAGAAGAAGACGGCAACCAACGTCGATTAGAAGTGATGGTGACCAATTTGGATCGCCGCTTCAACAATCTCGAACCAAAATTCGCCTCCTTCTTGAAATATATCATGAAGGAAAAAGAATATCCGAGGGGGATGCAGATACTTCGGAACCTATTCTTCCAACCCCTTCGACTTACATGAGGCTGAATTCAGAACTCGAAGGTCCGGGAATAAACATCGACAAGAGTGTAAGTTCTTAGTTCCGAATCCACCCAAATTGGATCTCCCAATGTTCTCCAGTGGAAATCCTCAGGAATGGTTGCGGAAATGTCAAAATTATTTCCTTAATCACAATGTTCCGGAGAACCAGAAGATGGAGGTGGTAGAGATGTTTTTAGAAGGAAGAGCGGATATTTGGTTCCAAGGTGTTAAGCTGGAGAAACCCAGCCTGACTTGGGCAACTTTCTGTGAATTGTTGTGTGAAAGATTCGCAGACAAAAAGAACAGGGACGTCATAGAGGAATTCAACAAGTTGCAACAGAAAGGGTCAGTGGAGGAATACCAGGATAAATTTGAAGAATTAAAGACCTTGATGTTGTTAAAAAAATCCCAAGCTAGACGAGCAGTACTTCATATCCAGCTTCATTAGTGGCTTAAAAGATGAAATTAGACCCATGGTTAAGATGTTCAAACTAGAGAAATTGTCCAAGGCTTTCGACATTGCAGCCTTACAAGAGCAGTCCGTGGAATTGCAGCATAAGCAGGCCAAGAATTCTGGAAAAATGGTCATTGAACCTCAATTTGGGTTATATAAAACCCAAAATGGTAGCAACAACCAACCAGGATCATATAAGCTTCCATCTGTGATGCCTATAAATAAGAAGGGGGAAGCACCACGAGACTCCAAGAAGATTTCTGCCGAAGAAATGCAGTATAGGAGAACACATGGATTGTGTTTTAAATGTGGGGAGAAATTCTCGAGTAGGCATAGATGTGGTGGAAATCACTTGAATGTCCTAGAGGGTGATGAGGAAGAAATGTCCTTTGAAGATGCACTGGGGGAGCAAGAGGAGCATACAGGGCATCCTGGGGAAGTAACCGAGGTATCTATCAATGCTCTGTCAGGAGCCTTAAAAAGGAAAACGATAATGCTAGTCGGAGTTATTCAAGATTTACCAATAAAAATATTAGTAGATACAGGGAACAGAGACAACTTCATCCATTTTGGATTGGTTAAATTTCTGGAGTTACCTTATCAGAGAGTATCTCCTTTCTCGGTAACAATGGCAAATGGCTCGACTGTAAGTAGTGAGGCAGCATGTCCAGGAGTAGCATGGAAAATCCAAGATTACTAGTTCAGATTTGATCTAAGGATAATGGAATTGGGAGGCTGGGATATCATTTTGGGAGTCGACTAGATGAGCTATTTTAGCCCCATAACATTCGATTTCCAGGAGTTGAATATTATACTCAGCCAAGAAGGGGAATTAATCCATTTACAAGGTTTCATTAATCAGCCAGTTATGGACTTGGTAAGAGGTAAGGACCTGAGATACTTCATTCAAGAAAGGCAAAGTGTTGTGCAGCCTTAGGAATGGAAAAAGGTCAAGGCATCACTGATGAGTTACCTGCGGAAATCGAAGAGGTGCTACAACAGTTCTCACAAGTGTTTGCCCAACCTCAAGGATTGCCACCAGAAAGAAGCTTAGACCACCAAATCCCTCTTAAACCAGGTGCGGAACCGTTCAAGCTGAAACCATATAGGTACCCTCACTCTCATAAAGCAGAAATAGAAAAACAAGTAGCTGAAATGCTTACTAGTGGCATCATTAAGCATAGTAGTAGCCCATTTGCTTCACCGGTGTTACTGGTTAAAAAGAAGGACAGTTCGTGGAGGTTTTGTATAGATTACAGAAGACTGAATCAATTAACTGTTAAGGATAAATTTCCAATCCCTAATGTTGATGAGTTGCTCAATGAATTGTATGGTGTTAAGTATATGTCCAAGTTGGATTTAAAGGCAGGTTATCACCAGTTACGGGTCAAGGTAGCTGATACTTACAAGACAGCTTTTTAGATCCACCATGGACATTTCGAATTTTTGGTAATGCCCTTCGGGCTAACAAATGCCCCGGCTACATTTCAAGCCTTGATGAATCAGATATTTGAGCCATATTTGAGGAAGTTTGTTTTGGTTTTTTTTTTTATGACATCCTCATATACAGCCCTACATTGGAGTCACATATACAGCATCTTAGTATAGTATTGGGAGTGTTGGCTGAAAATAAATTGTATTGCAATTTGTCCAAGTGTGCATGCGCGCAGACTACAGTGGAATATTTGGGGCACTTTATCTCTGAAAATGAAGTATGGACATCTCCAAAATAGAATGCATACTTTCTTGGCCAACTCCAACCAAGTGTGAAAGAATTAAGGGGATTCTTGGGTTTGACCGGGTACTACCGGAGATTCGTCAAGGGATATGGGATGATCAACAAGCCATTGACATAATTGCTCAAAAAAGATAATTTTCCATGGAATGATGAAGCTCAATCAGCTTTTGTGGATCTTAAGAAAGCAATGACTTCAGCTCCGGTATTACGAATGCCAAATTTCAACCAGCCATTTGTTATCGAAACCGATGCATGTGGGGTGGGTATTGGGGCAGTGCTTATGCAGGAGGGCCACCCCATAGCCTATCTAAGTAAAGCCTTATCACCGCAGAACTTAGGGCTGTCTGTGTATGAAAAAGAGTTACTTGCATTAGTTATGGCCGTGTCCAAATGGAGACATTACCTCATTGGGCACCATTTTATTATCAAAACTGATCATCAGGCTTTGAAGTACTTGCTGGAGCAGAGACTCACACATCCTCTGCAACATAAGTGGCTCACCAAGTTACTAGGATTCGATTATGAAATCCAGTACAAAAGGGGCAGTGAAAATGGTGTAGTTGATGCTTTATCGAGACGAAAAATAGTTGAAGAAAAGACAAGTAATGGGGAGGAGAATTTTCTGGGTGCTTTTTCATCAGCACAACCACTATGGATGCAGGAGTTGATAGAAAGTTATGAAGTGGACCAATTGGCTCAGGATATCATGACTGAATTAACTCTGGACCCCAACTCAAATCCGAATTATGTGCTGGAAGGTGGATTACTGAAACATCAAAACAAGATGTATGTTGGGACTGCCAATGAAACCAGGAAAAAGGTAATCGCAGCCCTTCACTCTTCGGCAATAGGAGGTCACTCTGGCCAAAAGGGGTGTTTACAAAAGCTCAAGTCTCTATTCTTTTGGCCAAATATGAAAGAGGATGTGATCCAGTTCGTGCGGGCTTGTGATATATGTCAAAGAAGTAAGCATGAGAACGTGCCATACCCAGGACTTTTACAACCTATCCCCATTCCTTCTCAAGCATGGTCACACATCACTATGGATTTCATTGAACAACTACCATTGTCAAGAGGATTTGATACAATACTAGTAGTAATAGATCAGTTGACCAAATTCAGCCACTTTATTGCCCTGACACATCCTTTTTCTGCCAAGGATGTGGCCCAGATATTTCTTCACAATATCTACAAATTGCATGGTTTACCAGAAACCATCATCTCGGACAAGGATAGAATCTTCACCAGCAAATTCTGGCAGGAGTTGTTCAAAATGTTAGGCACAAGACTGCACTATAGCTCGTCCTACCACCCTCAATCAGACGGCCAAAGCGAAAGGGTGAATCAATGCTTGGAAAATTACCTTAGATGCATGTGTACAGAGCAACCGAGGCAATGGAGTTCTTGGTTACCACTAGCCAAATTCTGGTATAATTCAAATTTCACACCAGCCTCCAAGCAACACCTTTCGAAGTCTTATATGGATATAAGCCAGTTCACCTTCCTCTTGGACCATTTCACGATGTGATAGTGCCAGCAGCAACATCCTTGATCAGTGACAGGCTGTAAGCCTTATCTGTTATCAGAGAAAATTTAATTAAAGCATAAAGTCGAATGAAGCAGTTTGCTGACCTACACCGAACAGAAAGGAAGTTTGAGGTGGGTGATTGGGTTTTCCTTGAGCTTCAGCCATACAAGCAACAAACAGTCGCAATCAGAAAGAATTTGAAGCTTTCAGCTAAGTACTTCGGACCCTTCCAGGTGGTAGAAAAGATTGGAGCTGTTGCCTACAAGGTAGAACTTCCTCCAGAAGCTCGAATTCATCCCGTGTTCCATGTTTCCTTGTTAAAAAAGAAAATTGGCAACATAGAAAAGATTTTTTGCAACTATTCCCAACCTGGGAGATACTGCAAAGTGCATGCTATTCCCAGAAAAAGTGTTGAAATGACGGGTGATCATGAGGAACTCGCAACCGGTAGTTCAATTTTTGATTAAGTGGAATCATTTGGGTGAAGAGGAAGCCTCTTGGGAAGACAAGTCATTCATTTGTAAGCAGTTTCCTGAGTTTGCAACTTGAGGACAAGCTGTGTTTAAGGGGAGGGGAATGTTAGGGATGATAGCTTGAGTAGTGTCGTTTTATATGGGAACGTTGACGTTTTGTACAATTTAGCTTTAATAGTAGGACGACGTTGTTGAGTATAGCTGCAGTTGAGCTCCCACGTGATATCTGTATAAATGGGACCCACTATACCTGTATTCGGTTATGAGATATATAATGCCAGATTTCTTTTCTTCCTGTCTTCCTCTATTTTCATTCTTCTTTCTTACTCATCTTCTCTCTCTACCTGCTGTCCATTTCTCCTTCCCCAAATTCTTCCGTTCTCATCCCTAAATTCTCTCCTCACTAGTTCGGAACTTGACATCATACTAGAGACTCAACCGAGCCTGATACTCAAGTCATCGAGCTGATCAATTCAGGCACCGGACCAAGCAGAGTTATTAAAAACTGTGATAACATTTGATCCTTCTTGAACATTAGGGAAACTGACAGACAACTTGGGATATTTAGTTATAGCTTTCCCATTGTTCACAACAAGATCAACAAGAGTCATTTTCAAATTCATTCTTGGAAAAATTCAAACTAGATTAAGTGGTTGGCATCCTAACATGGCTTCATTTTCAGGTAGGAAGATTATCATTCAAAAAGTTGCACCTTCTTTTACTTCTTATTATCAGGGGGAAAGCCCGTGCAATGCACGGGTAGAGGGTGCGTGTTTGTGAAATTCTATTTGCAATTTTTTATTAATGAAACTGTAGAAAGTTCTGGCATAAATAATCATGGGAAAGAAATATTTTCTACAAACAATTCAAATTTTGTAAAGGAAAGTCAGATTTAACTGTATAATTAATTATATAAGCATTTGAAACACTACATGAAGAGAAAGAAGCTACTTAAAAAAGTAAATAACCAACTCTAGTGTTTAAAAGTACAATTAGGCATCATTCTCTATTATACATTTATGAAAGTAACACCACCTATTAAGTAAAGACACACATTGATTTACATTTCTCTAAAAATCAACCCTCTTTCTCTCAAATTCTTTCTCACTTTTATTTTTTTCTTGTCATTTAGCAACTTTTATTGCAGGTGAACGAAACTCTAGTTACAAGAACTAATTACTATCAACTTCCAACATGAACTTGGGGCCCCCATATATCTTCCTCTTTAGCTAGAATTACAATTATTTTATTCTTTGGATGCTCATAACTTCTCTATTCACTGAAAGCGATGGAGAAAAAGCATTTTTGAGAGAAAGAAGCAAGAGATTTGTTACAAGAAACTAATTAAGAATGCCAAAAAGTAACAAGAAAAGAGATGCAAACAAAAGACTGAAGATAACTAATTTTAGAGCACAATTAGAAGCCACTTCTCATATAATCACTTAAAAGCAACTGAATTTGACTAATTATGAGTCCAATGCTGAAGTTACTAATCTTATTGAAAATTTATGCAATAAAGTTAGATTTAGAAAATAAATTTAGCCTAGCGTATAAGGGGAAAAAATATGGGAGAAATTAACAAGTTAAACTATGAAATTGCAATTACAACTATATAAACATCATCTGCAAATGAATATATAAATCTATTCCTTGTAAGCTAAAATATACCCAAAATGAGAGTAGAAAAAATATCAATGAACTTACCTCAATTATAAAGAGAAAATACACCTACATCCAAACATCGCAAAATAAGTTAGTTTGATTTCAATAGCTCATGACATGTACAAAGTCTAATAAAAGCATAACAGAGAAACGGCCGAAGAAGGATAGCCATTCATTCAACGTAGAGGGGTAATTAAAGTAACGATTATGCAAAAGCAAATAAGTAAATTGATTGCAAGTGCAGTTTAATGGTTAAGCATTATATCCATGAAGAGATAAATGAAACTCTGCCAATAAGTGAAAATCCAACTTCTTAAGAGTATTTAATAGTACTTAATAGTAGTTAAGGAGCACTTAATTGTACTTAAACAACTATCTATAACTAATGTCTCATAATAAAGAATCAAAAAGTCTATTTTAGCCCCAAAAAAGCAAAAGAAAACAAAACCCCAAACTCCTTCTTATATAGTTATAAGGACATGCGATGTGCCCCACTCACTTTTGGCTCATTGTGATGATGCTGGTATAGTTCATAAGAAATTTTCTTGTTGGGCGGCTCTCATGGTGACAAACCGGAAGAGACTGCTTTCCTTGGGAAGGCATTCTGTATAATTCGATCAAAACAACAAAAATTAAAAAAAGGAAATTAGTTTTTAATTTTTTTTCACAAACAATCTCCATGATTTCTCGCCGCCACGTAGAGAATTGAATTTTCCCGATGTTAGACTTATGATGAATTTCAAGCACATAGTATATATGAATTACATAATGGAAAGTTTGAATTTTCAGAAATGTTAAGCTCAAAACATGTTGCGTAACAAAGAGTAAATTTTATTTTGGAGACTTAAACTGCAGATACATACATACTTCAGTCCTTAAATTTTAATTTTGGACAGACACTTTTTATCGTAAATTATAAAATTTGTTCCATAGCAATGCAATCATTGACGGAGTTGTACAATCAATATGAGATTAAGAATTGATGATCTTGACAATCCGCCCAATTAGTCTTCATACTACGGGATGGCTTTGTACAATGACCAATATGGAATCAACTATGGATGATCATGACAAATACTCCCAATAGTCTTGATCCAAGCGTTGAATCTAAACGACTTCTGGCCAAAATCTGGTAACAAAATTCAATACCCATGTCTCAGCATGGAACATGTAGAATATCTATTCTCTTGTGAAAAGTATGATGAGTCTTGTCATTGTAGAGTATTAGCACTATTTATCTTAGTTTTTATTTTACTTAAATTACCTCCTGTCCTTCAATTAGAGTTATTGCATTTTAACTGTGGTAATAATTAAAAATATGAAACATTCCAAATGATTAAATCTCAATAATGTTGGTAACTAAAATGAAAAAACCTCTCTATTAAAACTATTTACTGACCCTTGCACTCCATCATTTGCAATTCTTAAATGCATTAAAGTTTCTACCCAAAGCAACTTCTTACTCAAGGCAATGATACCAATTGCATTAGTCACAATTTTAAGATTGTAAAAAATATTCCTATTAAGAAAAGATGTTATTAGAACAAAAGAGAATTGCATAAAAAGAAAAGAGTTCATATACATTTAAAAAATCTTGATATGAAGATCACAATGTAGTTGCATAAGTATGTGCCTTGTATCAATTTGAAGAAATACAAAATCAAAAGCAATAATAGAAAAATTCAACTATTTCGATCAATAAAATTTCAACTGATAACTAAATGATGAATTAAAGAAAATTAAATAGTATAAATCCTTTATTTATTAATGGTAATAGTACTTTAAAAAATCTAAATAGTCCAAAAATGTCACACCTTACATTATTCAATTCAAATTCATAAAACAATTGAAAAGTTCAACTAGAAAAAAAAAAGAGAATACTTAAATGCTTATGTGAAGTTAGATAAGCATGGTTTATATACTTTATTCTTAAATAATTAACCTATCTAATTGTACAATTACATTTTGTTTTTCTTACCAAAAAAAAGAAGAAGTAATGGTAGATATTGATATTGCAAATGCAGCTCAAAATATTGATACAAAATTTTTTAGTTGTTAAAATTTTATAATTTCATTAGAAATTGCACCATGGATTTTATTTTCAAGTTGAAAAAGACATTGCTGGACTCAAATTGGTAAATGAGCTTGCCAAGGGCAAAAGAGGGCGTGACTGTGATGAAAACAATTTGAATGACAAAATCTAAACAAGTAAGTTCATTTACTCTAATACCTCTCTAAAAATTGATTTGACAATTTAAGTCTTTACCTTTCTAAATATTTATAATTATATTTGCTACTCCTACACTTGACATATGCTCATATATTTCTTGCTTAATAACATCTTTTTGTATTGTATAAAAAAGTAAAATCTTAAAATTTGACAGTTTTAAGATTACGAGTATACAATATTTTTGGTGAAACATGATCATAAATTTTTTATCAAAATTTAATCGATAATTAACAAAAAAGCTCAAAGTAAGTTCAAAATTCATTAGATCAAAATGTTCAAATTTAGATATTGTATGTAACAACAGTTGGCTAAAAAAGTTGAAAACATAAAAATATTTTATTATGAGGTAAATAGTCAAAATTTTGTAAAAGATTTTAATATCTAAGAAATGTTATATTTGAGTTAATGTAATTATGTTCAAATTACGTGAAGTGTCTCTAGTGACTCTAAATGTGCCAGTAGAATCCTAAAATTATTTGAAAAGAATTATGTCAATTGAAAACTGTTCAACAAGATGCATATCATATTTATTTTAAGGTCATTTCTGTCAATACTCAGTAAACAATAATGTTAATTCATTTAATTTGCATCAAACTTACCATTTGTATCCATAAACTTTGCATTTATCTCTCCTCTTACATTTAGACACCTTTTTGTTTCAGTCCTGCTTTTCTGGGGAAAAAAAAAAACTAATGGAGCATTTCTTTTTCCTCTGTGCTTTCCTCTTCTTCATCTTGATACTAGTCAAAATTGCAAGGCAATCTAAGCCAGTTAAACTGCCACCAGGGCCAAAACCACTGCCTATAATAGGCAACATGCATCAGCTTGTTAGCTCTGTACCTCATAAAATCCTAGCAGACTTGGGCCAAAAACATGGACCTCTTATGTACCTGAAGATGGGTGAAGTACCAACCGTCATCATCTCTTCTGCAGAGGTTGCAAAAGAATTCTTCACTAAATATGATCTTATTTTTGCTTCTAAAGCCTATCTTCTTTCAGCTAGCATACTATTCTATAACTGTACCGATATTGGCTTTGCTCCCTTTGGAGATTATTGGGGACAACTCCGGAAGATTTGCACAATGGAATTATTAAGTCCAAGGCGTGTCCAATCATTCAGATCAATTAGGGAAAAAGAGGTCTTAAATATGATCGAGTCAATTGCTTTACAAGAGGGATCTGTTGTTAATCTTAGTAAAAAGATTCCATCGGTGACATATAGCATCACTGCCCAACCCGCGTTTGGTAAAAGAAGCAACTACCATGATGAATTCATGTTGGATAATGATGAAGCTTTGAAGCTTCTGTGTGGTTTCAGCTTAGCAAACATGTACCCTACTGTCAAAGTTCTTGAAGGAATCACTGGAATTAGGAAAAAGCTGGAGAAGGCACACAAACAGATCGATGAAGTACTGGAAAACATCCTCAGTGAGCACAAAATCAAAAGAGCAGAACCAAAACCTGGAAGTGGAGAAGGAGCAACGGATCAGGATCTGGTGGATGTTCTTCTTAAAGTTCAGAGTTCAGGAGAATTTGGAGCACCACTCACTGACAACAATCTCAAAGCAGTCATCTTTGTAAGTAATTCCACCATTTTCAGACAATTTTCTTTTAGGAATTAATTCCAACAAGGACAGAAAAACAGGTCTTGTGATGATCAGGAATGTACACTTTGTTGATCAGCTCTTCAAGAAATTAGATTTATTTTTCTCAAATAGATGTTCCTGATTCTGCTGAGGACATGTTCAGTGGTGGTGGAGAGACATCGTCAACAACTGCAGAGTGGGCAATGGCCGAAATGATTAACAATCCAGGAGTGATGAAAAGAGCACAAGATGAGGTACATAGAATTTTTGGCGAAAGAGGAACAGTTGATGAATCGCGAATTCATGATTTAACATACTTACAAGCAGTCATCAAAGAGACTCTTAGACTGCACCCTTCTGCTACACTTTTACCTGCAAGGGAATGCAGTAAACGATGTGAAATTTATGTATAAGAAAATCCCTGTTAAAACCAGAGTCGTCGTCAATGTTTGGGCAATTGGCCGAGATCCTGACTGCTGGACCGAACCTGAGAAATTCAACCCTGAGAGGTTTCTTGATTCTGAGACCGATTTCAGAGGGAAAGATTTTAAGTACATACCATTTGGCGCTGGAAGAAGGATATGTCCTGGAATTTCATTTGCTTTGCCTAATATTGAGCTACCTCTGGCACAACTGCTGTACCACTTTGATTGGGAGCTGCCAGGAGCAATGAAAACAAGAACAGCTAGAATAGGCAATGAAAACAAGAACAGCTAGAATAGGCAAGTAACTCCATCGTCCAAGCAACTCCATCTCAGTTGGAAAAGTATTCCCTATATCAATTTGCTCAAGATCCAGCACTTTAAGAAGATTGCGGATGCCAAAAATGATTGAAATATTGCACATTTGGGCCATATTACCATGAGGAAAGTATAATAGGCAATTTATTTGGGGACAATATAATCTTGACATCAAGAAATCTTTAACTTGGAATGAATGCAAAGCTCATTAAAAGTGAAAAGTTCTTCAAACCCATGTAGTGTTTTCAGTTTTTTTTTTTCATTCATTTTTTTTAATGAGTAGATTTATGAATAGTTTTCACTTTTTTTTTTTTAGTTTTCCTTGTATTAAGGGGTTGCTATTAATGATCATCATGAGCTGTATGATAATAATGGATTGATATTTTCAATTTTTTTTCCAGTTTTCCATCAAGTATATACGATACAAACAAAATTTATTAAAAGAAAATTTTGCACATCTGGGCCATATTACCATGAGGAAAGTATAATAGGCAATTTATTTGGGGACAATATAACCTTGACATCGGGAAACCTTTAACCTTGGAATGAATGCAAAGCTCATTAAAAGTGAAAAGCTCTTCAAATCCATGTAGTGTTTTCAGTTTTTTTTTTCATTCATTTTTTTTATGAGTAGATTTATGAATAGTTTTCATTTTTATTTGGGGACAATATAACCTTGACATTGCGAAACCTTTAACCTTGGGATGAATGCAAAGCTCATTAAAAGTGAAAAGCTCTTTAGATCTATGTAGTGTTTTCAATTTTTTTTCATTCAGTTTTTTGTATGAGTAGATTTATGAATAGTTTTCAGTTTTTTTCAAAATTTTGGTTATATGAAACATTAACATCAAATTAAGAAGGGCATATTTGGAATAGCAAAAAGTAAGATCACAATATTGCTTACACTTACACTCCAAAGTATCAAGACTCATGGTACTTTTATATATAGTATATATATATATATATATATATATATATATATATATATATATATATATATAGATATACATGTATATATATATTCTTAGAGTCAATTTACAAATTGAATCAAGGTCAATTGGATGAGTTAGAAGTATAACAACATCAACCTCTGGGAAGAAATTAAACAATTCCATCAAGTTTTAAGTGAAACCTATTGGATTATGATAGGATTTAAAACCAAATTAATGAAATAAATCCACTAATAATGGAGGCAAATGAACAATTTTATTACACTCGAAGTATATACAATAATACCACTCAAAAAATAAACTTTTACTAGATCACTACTAAATTTGAGTTTCACTCTTGAGAATTTCTATTCTAATTTTATTAGGCCACACTCTTGAGATATCTACTCAGATACTTGTTAAACTATATATGTACATTTAACATGTACTACGCAGTGGAAAACTAAATGACTTATCTCTAACCATTGTTGTCAAGCACCACATGCATCCTGTGTGCCTTCTTTTCACCATCCATTGTTGTCAAGTAGAGATTAATACCATGTCTCCTTTGTCTTCTTCCTCTTATTATCTAAAGTGTCAAAATATGTAGAAGAAGAAAATACGTAGAAGAGAGATTTAGAGTAAGGGAGCTTCTAACCTATGCCTAACCAAAAGGCCATAGTTTGATGGAATACCACAGGCTATTTATAAACTAGGTTAGGGACCCTTATTGGCAAATATCAACATCCCTAGGGTTTCTTTCCATCAAGGAAATCATACCATAATTCATAACTGAAAATAATATTTTTGACTATTTGATTGATTTGATTGGTGATTTGATTGAGTGAAATATCAATCAACAGAATATACCAATCAATTACCATTAAATGAGAGATATTCAATCAATGATTGACAAAATATCAATCAATTAATCAAGATATCAATCAATATCAATCAATTAATCAATCAACCATGTGGGTCATAATTGCCTCTAAAAGAGACTAGTCTTACATTCTCCCACTTGACCCACATGTAATAGTCAAATAACTTTATGAGTGACTACATATTTAAAATGGCCATAAATCCCCATTGTCACTCAATAAATTTAACAGTTATGTAACAGTTACTTAATTAAAAAGTGATAATATTCGAATCATGGCGGTTATATTCTTAGTACGAACACTTCCTTCCATGTATTACAATATATCACACTTCTTAATTAAGTGCTTTAAAGGAACTTTATGAATAACTTCATATAAGTTATTTAGGGTCCACCTTTATGGATCAAATAATCCTTACTTTATACATGAACAACAATGTGCACAAAATGATGTAAACATAAATGTCTCGAGTGTCTAGACAACAATAATAGTTTGAAAATAACAGCAAAATACTAGATAAACTATTGAGTTCCTTATGAATTATTTGATCACTAACAACTTAGCCGGCAACCTTTAGTTGTTAGATCAATAATAATAACTCCTTACGATATATTCAATAGTTATCTTTTGCTTTCTAAATGTCATTTTTAACCATTAAATACCTTATGTCGATTTACTTGTCTTGACTCCCACTCTTTCACACATACATAATGAAAGTGCATAGTCAAGTTGAATATCAATAGTGGCCAAAATGTAACATCGACAAACTTTAGGCCAAACATTCGATGCCTGTGATATAACTTCATAGCATCTTTGAAAATTTTATATTCATTCCAATGCATGATGTGAACGTTTGCAATTGTTCACTATTATTACTTGAAAGTAATACTTATCCCTTTATTCCGTAAGAATTCTTGCATGAATGTCTTAAGATAGATTAACTATCTTTTACATTCCATTTTGTAAATACCAATGACAGAAGGGTTTCACAAATATCATAATTGAGTTGTTGAGAAAACTCTCATAGTATTACTCTCAACAACCTTGATGTATATTAATTTACTAGAAAAAATTCTTCTAAGATCAAATGAAGAATCAACAAATTAATATACTATTGAGAAGTAACAATTTTGTTTAAATTACATTCTCTTAAAGTCATGGTAACACATGTGTATATCTATTTAATAAGATATTGCAAGGATAATAGTTTTTCACATTTATCTATTGTAACTCTAATAGTGAGTTACCAGTGCCATAATTACCCTAAATAAAATCTCTTAAAACTTAATAGAGATTTTATGGTAATTAATATATCTCCTATGACACTATTCTAAAATATGGAGTCTTCTCCATTTGTACTTTATGAAAACATTATCCTTAAAATTCTTGAAGATATACAACACAGTCACTAGAAAATTTGAATTTCTTTTTATAGATCCTCCCACTGTTTCAAAGATAGTAGGTATAGAGTGAGTTATCTTCATGTGTTCATTTGACAAGGAGTTTTTCAATTGATTGCTTATCCAAAATAATTTATATAATTATTTTGAGAAAAGCCATCAATTTTCTATATGTAGAGGAGTCAAATATGAATTCTTACCTTTTCAAACTCCATTCTTAAGTCAAAACACTCCCACTTACTTTATATTCTTAAGAAATTCAAATCTCCAGTTCTAATAATTTTGAAGTGTAAAAGCATCTAAATTTCTTGGAGTTGCAAGATAGCCTTGTTTCTTCTATTCAGCTTATTTATGTGAAAGCTAATTTCCTCACAAAACTGAACAATGCACATTAAATATGATTTCCATCCATACCATAATTAATATGGTGTTTAAACAATATTGGAGGAAATTGTTTAAGTATATACTTCAATCTCAAGACTTTACTCACAAGATAAAAACTGCCAATATGCTATATCTATACGTATCTCATTATTTCCTTACAGTACATCATTTAGATGTAGTCAATCAAGCATTGATTTCATTCATTAGCAATGCTTCTCAATTAAGGATTTCATAAAATGAGTATGAACAAAATAGTCCCTTTTGTTTATGCCTTCATTTTATTTTCTATCCCTTAAATTTCAAGTTTTCTTTCTCGTTTGGACACTTGCAAAGGTATCAAATATTGATCCTTTGTCAAACAAGAAAATGGATTTTATATTTGATGAACAGTAACCCAACAATGAGATAAATAAATATCTTTCATCAAATATAGAAGGATAGAAAATAATTCACATAATTTTTCGTGTTATAATGAAACTCTTATGGCATTCATAATGATTGAGTAGTCTGCTTTACTTATGCAGTCTACTTAATACACCACAGTCAATAAATCTAAATTCTTTAAAGATTTATGATTTATCAACTCTTTATATTCTCTATGGAGATATATCTTAATCTCTTATGCCAAAGTTAATGAGTTTCTCTAAGTGATAAATATATACTCGCTGCCAATATAATTATTATGATCAAGTGTTGTATATTGCTCAATTCAAAAGACTGCACTAAAAACTTTAGAATTAATAACTTTACTATTTTCAAAATATACTACTGGATAATGAGTTCCAGAATCATATCCAATAGTAATTGATTTGAAAATAAAAAATTCTAAAGTAAAGAGAAAATAATGTTTTAGAGAAAAATATTTTTTTTTCTTTAATTGAGCAATAATACACCACTTATCTATATGTGAACATATTTAGTTCCTTTGTTCACATTCCATATGTTTCTATGTAATTAGAAACTTATTACACTGGCAATGTGAATTGATAAACCTTAATCAATTCAGCAAATATATCACAACATATAACACTTAACAATTTGAGAATTACTTTCGAGTTATTGTCTCAAGACAAGGTATCAAATTTTATTCTCTTACAAATAACATTGGTCTTTATTGTTGTTTGACTTAATGAGAACAAAATTTTCTTTATTTGCATTTCTACCTTCATGAAACACAATTAATACTTAAGTGTCTCATATGTTTCTCTTATTTCTTAACCTCTTTGTCCTTTCTAATACACATGGTTAAAACAAGTGATTAACCATAGATCTTTATGTGTATTATAAAAGGTTCATATGGATAAGAAATTCTTTATGAGAAAATCAAGAATGAAATGCCACAAAAATAACTCAATCTCAATTTAATGGGACTTAAACTGATGATATAGCAAAATTCTCATTTTCTCCAAAATAAGTTAAAGCACACGTCAATACTTAAGTGTCACAAAAGAAAGCCTTTTAAGGGTGCTAGTTAAAACTTGCAACAATTTCTTTATGACTTTCATGCAAGATTTAACTACAAAATAATTAAGGTTTGAACCTTACTCTATGTGAATATGAGACTGGATGAGCAAAATATTAAATTGCTCCTAATTCCCATATTCAACCTCTATATTAGCAAATATAACAAAATTATGAGAATAGTTTGTTCTCATAGAAATGCTAATTTAAAACTTGCACCCAAAACAAAGAGAATGAATTCAAAAGTCACGCTAATAAGAGTCATAAAATCATTGGAATGAAACGATGAATATAAATTATTAACCAAAAATCATAACATAGAAAAGCTATGAAGTTTTAATCTTGAGTTTGAATCAACCTTATGTTAATTCAAATAATAAATTCAAACCTTCGTGTAGGCAAAGGTTGCAAAACATGCATAGAATTTACGTCCTTAATCATAAGACTAGTAATCTAAAACAATAATTGAAGAAATAATTCGTACCTGTGGGCATAGAAATATTTCTTAATTCATTGTCTAATTTAATATCTTATGTCAATTAATTTCACTAAAATAATTACCTCCCTGTGGGCCCAAATAACTATCTTAGTGAATTAATTGCAACTTAATCTAGATGCCCTTTTTCCCTTTTCTTTTTCTTTTTGATCACTCAACAATATGTGAAAAGGAAATAAATTTTTTCCTCAACCACTAATATACTTAAGAAGCTGTGGCTACTCTTAAGCATATGATGTTACAAGGAAACTTATTAAAAAATGTCAACTATTCAATATGTTGACTAAAACCCATAATTTCAATCACCAACCTATATGTGATGAAAATCTTTTCACATCAAATATTTGAGATGCTGTGGCTACTCTCAAATATATGATGTAGAAGGAAAATTCTCAATATGGCATTTAGTAACCTTTCAATAGTCAAAAAACACATGCTAACTAAAAGTTCATTGAATTTCCTTTCATGCAATGACTTAACTTTATATGATTAAAGTTTTTCAGGCTCTATATTTGGGATGCTATGGCTATTCCCAAATACAGATAAAAAAAAATTTCTAATAGAAATTCATAAGTCAACTTATTGACTAGAAGTCCTTGATTTCAATCACTTTGCCATATGTGATTAAAATTTTTCTATACACCAAATGTCCGAGATGCTGTGGCTACTCTCAGATATATAGTATGTTAGATTTTATAAGGAAATCAAAATAGTCAAACAATCTGTATGTTGACAAAAGAATTTCTTAATTTCCCTTTTCATTCATTTTAATCACCAAACTTAATGTGATTAAATACTTTATGCATCAAACAATCGAGATGCAGGGAAAAACTTTATAAAGGAAATTTTATGAAATTCAAATATAGTCAGCAACTAATGTTGATACCAAATATCATAATATGAAACAAGTGACTATAATTATAGTACGTAAATACACTACATGATCTCATACAACAACGTGAATATAGAGACACAAGAAATTAAACATTGAAATAAATCAATAATCATAAGAAAAGTGTCTCTAAGGTTGAAAACAGGCCCATATTATGATTTTTAGAATATTAGAATCATGTGATTTATTAAGTAAAACTATGCCAGTATTGATTCTAATAAGATTTCAAAAATTCAATAGTCATATAAGGCCATAAACATTACTTGTCACTTGATATCAATTACCATAAACAAAATCATAGTATATTAAATGGCACATGGAGCTATATATATATCTTGATGAATCCAATATAGTAAAGTATATGGTCACCAAGATTCTTTACGTGAATCTTAATATTTATTAAGACATGTATCGAATATTCAACTATGAAATTGAGAATTGTGACCATGCCAAATAATCAACATATGATATGATTCATGATAACATAAACATATATATGGGATTTACCATTAGTTCTCAATTATTGAGACAATGGAACTATATATCCCATGACTAACTAGATTTGATTCGTCATAACATTATACGAATTTTTGCAACTTTCATCAGATAACCAGTAAACCATGAAGTTATGGGCTAACAACATGGTTAGAAGGTGGCTCTGAAACCACATGTTAAACTATATATGTACATTTAACATGTACTACGCAGCGGAAAACTAAATGACTTACCTCTAACCATTGTTGTCAAGCACCACATGCATCCTGTGTGCCTTCTTTTCACCGTCCATTGTTGTCAAGTAGAGATTAATACCATGTCTCCTTTGTCTTCTTCCTCTTATTATCTAAAGTGTCAAAATATGTAGGAGAAGAAAATATGCAGAAGAGAGATTTAGAGTAAGGGAGCTTCTAACCTATGTCTAACCAAAAGGCCATAGTTTGATGGAATACCACAGGCTATTTATAGGCTAGGTTAGGGACCCTTACTGGCAAATATCAACATCTCTAGGGTTTCCTTCCATCAAGGAAATCATACCATAATTCATAACTGAAAATAATATCTTTGACTATTTGATTGATTTGATTGGTGATTTGATTGAGTGAAATATCAATCAACAGAATATACCAATCAATTACCATTAAATGGGAGATATTCAATCAATGATTAACAAAATATCAATCAATTAATCAAGATATCAATCAATTAATCAATCAACCACGTGGGTCATAATTGCCTCTAAAAGAGGCTAGTCTTACAATACTCTCCTAAATCTCACAAACACTTGAGCTCGTTTATTTCCTAACTTTTTTTCTGGAGCTTTGGTGCACTTTAAACTGAAGACTTGAGGAACCTATTCAGATGCAAGAGTGGGATTTGGCAACTTGTCCATTGCCAATGAGTGAGTAAAACAAACAATCCAAAGCCGTAAAAAGTGCTCGCTTTGTTCTACCTAGGGCTGCAAACGATTCGAGCGACTCGCAAGCGGTTCGAATTTGAGCTCGATTCAAGTTCGAAAATATCGAGTTCGAGTGGCTCGTTTCCATATTCGAGTCAAGTTTGATTTCGAGTTCGAGTTCGAGTTCGACTCTCTCAAACTCGATAACTCGCGAGATGGCTCGAATATATATACATATATATATTATTTTTTATTTTTATTCTAATAATGAAATTACATATATATCCCTAATATTTTTATTATTTGTTAAGAAAAATAATTATTTTATTTATTTTTAAAAAAATTAAAGTAATTATTTATTATTTTTTTCGAACTCGAGTTCGAGTTCGAACTCGATTAGGCTCGATTTAAACTCGAGCTCGAGCTCCAACTTCATTTTTTGACCTCGTCGAGCTCGAAATCGAGTTCGAATTCGATGAAAAATGAGTTGAGCCAAGCTCGATAAGGCCAAAGCTTGGCTCGACTCGACTCGTTTGCAACCATAGTTCTACCTATATGGATGACTTTTATCTAGCTCATAAATGCAACAATAGCCCACAACTTTTGAGCAAAGGCAACGTTGTATTATTTCAACAAAACCATCATAAACCAAATACAAAGTACTTCTTTTCTTTTCTTTTTCTTTTTTTTTTTTTATCTCCGAGTCTTAATCACTATAAAATTAGATCATTTCTTCTCTAAGCCGGGACCATCACAAAATTTGATCTTTCCAATTCTCATGGATCGGTTCTTTTTCCTTTGTACTTTCCAGAAGGATTATATGAAACTGGAATCAATTGCACATCATGTTTTGGCCTAACTGCCACGCCAAAGCTCTCAGTCATGTCTAGTGGCTGCAGTTTCAGTTCACCAGGGAGCGTCCAATCAAAATGATACAACAGTTGTGCAAGCAATAGTTCAACACTAGGCAGAGCAAATGATATGCCAGGACATACCCTTCTTCCAGCACCAAATGGCAAGTAACTGAAATTTGTACCCCTGAAATCGATTTCAGAATCAAGAAATCGCTCTGGGATGAAATTCTCAGGTTCTGTCCAGTGCTTGGGGTCTCGACCAATAGCCCAGGCATTAATAGTCACTCTAGCTTTGGCAGGGATTTCATATCCATGAATTTCACATTGTTCGCTACATTCCCTTGGCAGTAACAGTGGAAGTGGAGGGTGCAATCTCATGGCTTCTTTGATGACTGCTTGCAAGTATTTCAGTTCATGAATTCGTGATTCATCAACATTTCCTCTTTCGCCAAATACTTCTCTCACCTCTTCTTGTGCTCTTCTCATAACTCCTGGATTCTTTATCATCTCCAGCATTGTCCATTGTGCTGTTGTTGATGATGTCTCACCTCCAGCAGTGAAAATGTCCTCCTGACAGTTATAATGTTTCAGGTTATCTCGTTGAAAGTAGAGATTAGAAAAAGAATAAACAGCAATTTAAGTCATCTAATTACCCTGGAAATCTCTTCAGTCAAAATCAAAATACGGCCAATAATTTACGGAAGACACGTTTCATGTTTAATTTGTTTCTTACCGTGTTTTAAATGATGCAGATTGCTCTGGAATCTTTCTACAACTATTAGTCCCAGCAACGGATTGAAAATATCGAATAATAACATTTATTTACCAAGATAACAGCTTTGAGGTTGCTGTTAGTTAGGGGAGCTCCAAATTCTCCTGATTCTTGAACGTTTAGGAGCACATCTACAAGATCCTCCTTTCCTTCTCCTTTTCCTGGCTGTGCTCTTTTTTCTTTATGCACTTTGATAATGTTTTCCATTATTTCATCAATCCGTCTGTGTGTCCTCTCTAGCTTTTGTCTCACTCCACTGATTCTTTCAAGTATTTTGACAGAGGGATACATTTCTGCCAAATTGAAACCTGCAGCAAGTTGCACAATATCCACCACAACGGATATGAACTCTTCTTGGTAGCTGCTTCTTTTACCAAAAGCAGTCTGGGCAATGACGCCATATGTCAATGATGAAATCTCCTTGCTAAGATTAACAGATGATCCCCCTTGTGAAGCAATTGCTCTGATCATATTTGAGACGGCCTCTTCCCTTATTGATCGAAATGATTGGACACGTTTTTGACGAAGAAGCTCCACTGTACAAATTTTACGCAATTGTCTCCAGTAATCTCCATAAGGGGAAAAAGCAATGTTGGTGGAATCGTAAGACATTATAGTGGTTGCAAGAAGCTTGGGTCTGGAAGCAAATACGATATCATGTTCATGCATAACCTCTTTGGCAACCTCAGCTGATGAGACGATAATGGTTGATAGTTCACCGAGCTGCAGGTGCATCAAAGGTCCATGTTTCATGGCCAAGTCCCTCAGAATTCGATGAGGGAGGGAGCCAAAAAGCTGATGAATGTTGCCTATGATAGGCAGTTGTCTTGGCCCTGGGGGCAGTTTCAGAGGCTGGGTTTTCTTTACAAGTTTGGCTAACATTGAAGAGAATAGGAGGAAGGCAAAGAGGAAAAGAATGAAGTCCATCTGAGTTGGTAGAAAGAATGCTGGAGTCTTTTGGGCAATAAATCTAAATGTAGAGGTGAATAGCATGCAAGTCTATTTGCTTGATCAACTCTAGTACCTTTACAGGCACTAATTTTGGACTTCACAGACACGCATATTAATTAAAAATGGCGCTTTTTAAAGTATGAAATTTAGATAATCCTTTAGGTACCTGCTGAATAAGAGGTGAATATATCTAAAGTAAGAGAAATAAACATAATTGATTTTGAAAGTTACACACATTTACGAATTCAAGATGTTACTTCCACATTAAATTTTACCTAATCCCCCAAGCATCTAATAGATCGGGGTTGACTATGTCTATGCGCGTGTGTGCAAATCTAGAAGCAAAAATTATTAAAATTTTTAGTTGTTGGAGGTTTCTTTTTTAGATATATGGATTGAAGAATTATTTTTTCATTTTTTTCTTTTTCTTTTTTTTTTGGATAGAAAGTTATTGATGAAAGTACCATTTTTACCCTCTATTTGGAGGGTAAAATAAAAATTATAAAAAATGACACAAAAAGTTTACACCAACCCCTCGCCCTAACATCCGATACATTTGAGAGGTAAAAATCATAAATAATTTACTCAAATACTCTTCCCAAAATGGCAGATTTTTAACTCGGTCATTTTCTTTAAAGGTTCAAATAATTGCTAAACCGGCAAGGAACGTTTTCTGCATCTTGGTTACGGCGAGACAGTGGCTTGGACCCCGCATGTTCTTTTGTTGCATGTGATTCAACCTGTCGTTTCTAGTGTACAATTGCAGTTTGTGATAAAAGTCAATAATTGATCTGTGAAGGTATTTTAGAGATAATTTCACTGACCTCTCGTGAAGGTTGTAAAATTGCACGAACCTCCCTTGAAGTTAAGTATTTGGTAACAAAATTAGTCAAAATCAAAAAGTACACTTCAAAAAAATATTTGTGGGGAGAGGCTGAAAAGTTGTTC
This sequence comes from Gardenia jasminoides, assembly GCA_013103745.1. Classification (NCBI taxonomy): domain Eukaryota; kingdom Viridiplantae; phylum Streptophyta; class Magnoliopsida; order Gentianales; family Rubiaceae; genus Gardenia; species Gardenia jasminoides. Next base: position 33,834,713 of record CM023101.1, on the reverse strand, counting down.
CCATAAATTCTCCTTTTACAATTGTACAAGTCGTATTATTAAAATAATAAAAACTAATACAAGCTAGAAAGAATTAATAAAAGTGAACGGGAGTATCTTTTTATGATGTGTTTTAGCTTATCAACCAATTAACTTAATAGTTTTCATATGCGAGATTTAATTTATGATCATCAACTCTGAAAATTTTATTATATGTAACTAACATGTATTCGACTGAGATAATGATTACCTATCTTATTATGATTTTTGCAATTTACTGCAGAAAAAATCTCAGACTTTACCTTTATACTCTCTCCTTTCTCATTCAAAACCACCAAATCACTTTGCTACCATTACAACTTCATGAATTTTAACAGCAATTCCCCTTACAAGATGCCTAATTTGTTGTCTTTGTAACTGATATCAATCACAACATAGCACCATTTTAATGTATGTATTGGCACCATTTTAGTAATTGCAATTACAGCTTCTGATTAAGGATTTCACTATAATTCTTTTTTAATCAATTGAAATTAATTAATTTGTGCCCTAATTATCATTTATCAAATATTTCTTCAAACAAGCATATCTTTAGGTATGATAGTAATTCCACACCATGTGATGTATGCCATGGACCCAAATTTCTATTGAGAGAGGTTAATGTAATGTTGCAAACTTCATAAAAAGACAGTAAAGTAATTAGAAACCTCGGGAGAGGAGAGATTTCTGAAATTACCCCCAAATTTTATCCACACACTCGATGTTGTTCTAATTGTTAGATATTTGTTGACAAGGTGATCAGAATTGTAGCAATAAGTCATGTCAATGTCCCATGGATCTTTGGAATTAAGGGCTTTGTGATAAAGGCTTGTCAGAATATGGATGATTGAATGAGGATAGCTGGAATAACAGCCATTCTTATTATTTGACAAATGATAATGCCACAGTTCTTATTTTAGTTCCACAGCTGATTTTACCTCAACGGTAGATTTACTTTTGGCAGGCAAGTTACATATATATATATACTAGAATTGCCCAATGTGTTCTATAAAAATGCTGAAAAATTTGTTGTTGTTCTCAGTTTCGATGGAGACATAATTACGAAAATAATTTGCTCATGTAAAGGTTAAATTTCTAATTAGATTAAATAGTCATTTATCTAAATAACTAAGATGATTCAAATTATAAGTCAACAATGAAAGTTCATATATAATCAGCATATGGGTTTTTGGTGTTGTTGTTGTTGTTGCTATTTATGGTAGGTTTTCTACATGTTAGCATGGTTCCCCATTATCTCAGAGTGCTTGCATTACTCCTCCTTGTATCCCTTAAAAATTTAAAAAAAAAAAAAATTGGGGACAAGTGAATGTAAATTGCAATTCTCAGTTATCTGCAAAGTGATGATGCACCATAAGTTGAAAGATCTAGACCATATGAAGTCAGTTGCCAAGTATCAGAATATGCTTGTTGTCATACTATTTAATAAAAAATCATTCAAACGCTAGTTTATGAATAGGACTGAAGGTCACTAACCAAGACAAGAAATAACTGAACCAGAAGAGTGTCAAAAATTTAAGGCCTAAAACGGTGAATGAATACAAAAGTTTTAATTAATAACACCAAGTGTCGACAACATTCCTCTAAGAACTTTACCATGAGATGGAAAACACTAAACTAAAAAGCTTGTAAATGCCTTCTTTCCACTTCCAGAGGCACGTGCTAGAGCCACATTTAGTACATTAAACCTTAAAATTTTTGATTGTGGCATGCACTGGGCAATTATGACACGGTTACTCTCTCTCACACGGGAGCATGGTGATACACGAGCTGGAATGTTCGAGTCTCTTTTTATATCTCTAATACTTCTTCACGAAATGCAAGTAGTTGCGTTTGACAATAATTGTCTTATCCATCTTTGGACTGCGGGAAGTTTGAGCAATTACACGGCCTCTAATAGAAACACTGCCAGTTAATGGGTACTTCTTGTCAATGTATATACTTTCAATAGCTTCTTGAGAAGACTTGAAGTGAAGGCCAACGCTCTTCGAATAGTGATTTGCACCCTTGGATAGTGATTTCTAGCCAACATGGATTTGAACCAATCATGAAGTGCAAATACTCCAATTAGATAAAAGCTAGTCATTCCTCTATCTTCAACAATTGACATTAGCGGCATGCTATTCCTTAAATGCAAACATGCTGTTTCTTATGACTCATCTAACCACTAAATAAACAGTGTTGAAGATGTACAAGAAATATAATACTTTGCAGTAACAATTACATATTCTACAGTAAAAAATTTAGACATTGTAAAGAAAATGAGCCAGCTCTTAATATTAACAAGAAAGTAATGGAAGAGATTTAACTCCAATACTACTACCTTTCTGCCTAATACTCTCTGCTGATGTAGCACTTGTCTGAATGAGTATCTTTTGCCAGGAATAATAGCATCATTGAAGGATTCACCCAATGGAACTTTAGAAGGTATTATGCAACCTATTTCTTGACCAAAAGCTGGACAGTCCAACCAACCTGGAACATTACGAGCCGAAACAAACAGCATAAAGATACATCACATTGACTAAACGGATCAAAGGATTTAGAAACAATATTGTCTGTCAAAACTTAAAGAATGAAAAGGAAATCTACGGAGAAAGATTTTCTTAACAGTTCATCCAGCATAAAATGAAAGCTATATACTCCACAGAATTTAAAAACTTAGTTTCTTGAAATAAAAATAGATAATAAAATAAAATAATTTAGCATCCAAATTGCTTTCCATTTCTTTCAAATGAATAACAAGCAAAAAAATTTCTCTCAATGCCATATTTTCAACGTTTCAGAAACGGGTGAAATGTATCAGCAAAGACAGAGCGTAGGAGAAAGAAACAAATGAAATTTTAAGGCCATGGACTAAAGTAAGAAAGATGCCTTTGTGGATACCTGGTGGAAGCTTATTGTGAGTTTTCTGTCTTTTGGTTTGAAACATATCATCCTGACTATACATTTGTGGTACATATTGGGGTCGGTCATCTGTCCGTTGACTTCTCATCTTTTGAATTCTTTGCTCACGTTCCTAATGGCACAAGACACAAACAAAACAATTACATCAAGCCTTTTAATTGACCGTGCATATTAGGTAAACAAATCATCTGCTTGTACACCATTAGATTCAGCTGTCCCCTACCCAAAACCCAAAAATCCCTTTCTGAAGCCGTGTGAAAGAACATATTATATCTTTTGATGTACAGTCCTTGCCATGAAGACCTTGTGCAAAGAGGTGGTAAGCATGGGGAGTCAGAAAAGGACATTAAATACTCTCCCATGGAGTACCCAATCAAAACTCAAAATCCTAGAGCCTCCATACTATTCCAACCAAAAAAAAGGCAGTCTGAGAAGAATATTCTGTCAACAAAATATAAGTCTGGCAGCAAATAAATATTTTTTCAGGTACTTGGCCAATGTACCCAAGCACAATTTCACAAATTTTGAAATGAGTTGTTTAATTAAGAATAAGGAAGAAAAATAATGCAATTTGAACTGATAAGAGCTATTCTAACATGACTACAGTTCACATGGAATTCAAATTAAATCTACTCAGAAAATTGTTGACTGTAATTTGAACAAGATGATTTTTATGTCATACAGAGAAGAATCAGGAGTTCTGTCATCTTTTTCCTCTTTTCTCCAAGTTTTCACAGAAATCTAGAAGTAATTAACTTAGTTTCCTTTCCTTCTCTTTGTTTATGTTTTCTACTGAATGCAAAAGATACATTAACCTTCAGTTGTACATTCTACCTATAGAAAAAATAAATAAAAAATTTAACCTTGCAGAGAAAATTGAGAAGTATCAGAAACTCAATAACTTACTCTTCTCTTCCCTTCTTTTCCATAATTATGGTGTATGCTGTATGCATATTCTTTGTCAAATCTTTCAGCACCAAACTGCAACACCCAATGTGTATTTAAAAGGCTTAAATATTGCAGCAAATTAATAAGAGAAAAAGACTTTTTTTTTAAGTTTGCCTCTGTTAGGTCTTATGGTACAAACAAAAAGCTGTATAAGATTTCACATGTTAGGAAATACATTATGCCTCTTAACAATTGTTTGTGTTATTGAAGGTGATAAGATTTTCCTTGTTTTTTCATACACCTAATATGCTTTTCGGGTCCGTTCAACATAATAAGTCAACACCATGTCAGAAAGTAGCAAACTTTGTTGAAGCAAGCATGTAGTATATACTGTGCAGTCTATATAATAACCTAAAATATAGTGACTGTTCAAACAAATAAGAGTTCAACTTAGAGCAATCAATGAATATAACTTCTCAAATATAGATGAAATGGCATAAAGCTACGTCTTGCCTTTCTTGAGAATTCTGCTTTCCAGAATGCAAGAGCGTCATCTAACTTCAGGCCAACACCGTAAAAGCAAACAAACATTCAACAAGAAAAAGTCATAAGAAACATCCAGTATACGATTACATAGATATGCAGTAAAATGCTACAAATTTCTGAAGTTACTGCCATCACTTTAACTACTATAAAAACAATCATATCATTTTATGCATACAAAAAATCAAGTAGGGTTTGACTTCTATAGATAACATTATCTAGCCATAAAACAGAGTTGTGTTTAAGCATATCTAATATCTAGGATATGCATACCTTGAGAAAGAAACCCAACTGCATTCTGCCTCCATGCTTCAGACGGTGATCCTCTCTCAACTGCATCAAAGCCATGCATATCAAAGAGTAAATTAAATAAAATGAGGGGAATGCATATCCTAAAAATATGGCTACAAAATAAAACTTCAATGGACAGTAGCTGAAGAAAATTATACAATGGTAAAATATTAAAACCTCCAACCTTCTCAAATAGATGGCGCATGCACAAGGGAAAAGAATTCTTAGCCACTTGGTCAATATCTTTTAAAGAAATTTCTGTAAATTCTCTTGGCTGCAAAAGTGGTTCAGCAATTGATCAACATTACCTTCAATGAAAATGAATCAGGGACTACAGATGATCGTATTGTATCTGTGAAATACCTGACTATAATTCGGACCCAAATAACTTGAGGATAAGGATTCGACGAGCTAAAAAATAACTGGTGAAGTAAGAATAACAAAATTTAGAAAAACAGAAAAACAAAATATAAAAATTACTACACCACTCACAGGTGTCAAACATTCTTTTTTTTTATCTCTAATCATTGTTGTCCATTTTCTGAAAATAAAACATAAAATCTAAAGATTATCTCAATCTCTTATAAGCTTTGATGCAAGAGATACTAAGCTAAGAAATCTAATACATGGGACACTGAGATAGGTATCTCCCAACACTGTATATCAAGACAAATCAAACAACCAAAAGCTCAACTAAATCGTGTCTTAGATCTATCCGCGCCCTATTTGTGCAATTATGTAGTTGATGGAACAAATTTTTTAAAAAAAAATGAACGTTTTTTGAACTTTTGGCAACATTAGGGACCAAATATCAAAACACGAGATTGAATTTTGAAACAAATAGGCAAAATATTAAGATTTAAGAGCATATTAGTTCTGAATTCTGGGTACAGAAGAAAGTCACAGTGCAAACAGACCAATGTCTGCAATGCAACCAGTGACTTGGAAGGCAATAATACTGCCCTAGCACAAACACACTTGAACTCATTGTATTTAAGAAAAAATGGTAAATTCATGTTCAGTAAAACCGCATAGCATAAACTGGTATAGATGATGTTTAACTCCCCCCCCACTCCCAAAAAAAGCAAAAGTTTAGGGTCAGTGAAAATAACCAGCTGTTTGTCAGCACAAGTGGTTTCGAAAGAAGAAACCGAAAATGCGTAGCAACAAGAGACACCACCTGTAAAAAGTCATAAATACATTAATCAGGTAGATGGAACCCAAGTACATGCAAATGTGAGTAAATCAGTATGCACTAAATTCGCCTGATTCATTCCAACATATGCTTGGCCTTTTTGAATATATACTCACCGACCAGCCACAAGCTCGGGTACTTCTTCAAACAGCACCTTCATTCATCAAATTCAAGGACACATTGAAGAAAGACGATTAAGATGACCACAACTTGTATTATACAAGATACTCAAATGCACAAGGTAGAGAAGGCTCTTTCGTGACTAATGAACACGAATTATTAGCATCTACCTGATAGCAAATAAAATTTTCTCCTTAATTCCAAAATTATCAGCTTTGATGAGCGTAATAAAATGATAGATCATAATTCACAATCACCTAAAGGTTCAACTTCTGACATTCATATAACCTGTTATGCGTGTCAATCAAATATTGAGGGCATGACTAAATGCGATTATCACGTCCAAGGCAGTCTTATAGGCTTAAGGGACTTGCAAGAACTGCTATCGATCTATTTTCATAATGCTTGTCAAATAAAATACAGATCAGCACAAGTACTTCTGACAATGAAAACATCAAAAATAACCTAGAACCACATTTAGATATTCTCTTAGCAGGGGAGTGGGAATGTGACATTTACCTTGTAAAATATATAATCAGTTGCAGAAAAGAAAGTGGAAAATATGAGTAAGATCTGAAAATTCATGAATGGCAGGATCAAGAAACACAAAAATAGGATTGGCAACTATGACAGCAAATACCACTTGATAGGGATTGACCAGTTGAACGTGCAACTTGGCTCAGTTTATCTTTCACATTCTACATAGGAGAAATAGAAAAAAAAATGTACAAATCAGATAGTTGTAGAACAATCTAGTAAAAGATCACAAAGACAGCTAAATCTGAAAAATAATCAACCAGCTTGTAGTTAGATAAGGAAAAAATGGAACAATATTCAAAGATTCGAGACATTTGGGAGCCGTAACTAAAACTAAGCATCCTACAATGGTAAAGAATCAGCAAATAATTCTCTAAATTCATAGCATCAGTGAAAAGGATAAATGCATATTAACCAACAAAATGAACATACTAAATATTCTTTTGAGGAGAAATACAAAATACTTGAGAGAACAAATTCTCAGGGAAAGAACTAACCAAAATCAGAGCAATTCCACTTCCAGACCTATTGTTTCTTCATTCTGGAGCTGCAAATCACATAAACTAAAAAAAAAAAGAAGACCAGCAACAGGTGCATAAAAAACTATTCAAGTCATAAATTCTCAGGAGAAGAACTAACCAATATGTCATAAATTCTTAGCAGAAGAACCAATCAAAATCAGAGCAATTGCCCTTCTAAACCTACAGACAAAATTAGTAATCAAATCTAGGTAAGGGGAAAAAAAACTTGATTAAAGAAGCAACCAAAAGCTAGTTTAAACAAGGTTAAGAAAATTTTGCAAACATTTCATAACCAACCAGAAATAATCAATGGTGAAAAATGCCACCGTGTAGCCGCCTGTATCAGTTTACTGAATAGCTCCTCAAGTTAAAAATTACCAAATTACACAAACTTTTGCAATCTTCTTTTTTTTCTTTTATTTTTTGCAATTCAATTCTGCAGAAGACAATGTTGGTTTAGCACAGTAAAGAACATAATAAGAAAGTAAAAGAATCTAAAAGGCAATTAATCAAACATTAGATGGGTAATTTCAAAGAAGTAGGACAAACTTGACATTAAGCAACCAGTTCACCTCAACACTTATGTAATGCTTTACAACTGAAAAAACGACCCATGTAACAGCCAAAAAGATATTCTGATGAGCATAAAAGAAAAAAATATCAGTATTCATTACTGAGCACCATTTAAGAACATAAAGAGAAGCCATCCACTAAATTTCTTATAAAAGGGGGAAAAAATCTTATCTTCAAGCCAAACTCCAGTGGAAGGAACAGAACTCTGGAGAAAGGAAATGAAGAAGACCCAAATTTGCCAATAATCTCTTACAAATGTGCCATGCGGTCAGTCGTAAAATAAGAAAAGAAAAAAAATGAAAAGTAATGCATTAGATGTTCAAAGAATGAAAAAAAAAAATTATTGACAACTTATTTTACTCATTGGAGCAATATCGGAAGCATTTTAAAGCATAAGAACTAGAATAAGTAACTTAAATTTTGATAGCAACCTGGCATGCATCTGGTTCTAATCTGGGGAAGAACATAGACAAGTGAACAAACTTCATGAGGGAGACTTGCTGACATTTTCAGAAATTTATCACTTTTGTCAAAATGTGAGTGCAGAGGCTGCCTAAGCTCTTTTGTAGTTGAAAACTGATAGAAGAGGATCACGGCATAGCCAATATGATTACAGGCTGTAGATATAAGTCCCAGGAATAGCACTCTAAAATATTGTAGAATAATCAGAATTGCAATCTTCTACTAAGGGATCCATCATTAGAGAATCTAATAAACACATGTATAATAATCAAGATTTTAAACATTTTGTCATTCATGCAACCAAAACAACATGAATCTGAATAAAAGCGAAGACAAAACTGAAGTTGAGCCAAACACACACAACTCTTGGTAAGTAGATGAGTTGAATTTTTCTCTAAATCCTTCTTCTTATGAACAGATGAAAATTTAATCAAGATCCAAAAATAAACAGACAGAATTGAAAATGGAAGAAAAAAAAAAGGGTATCAGATTACCTCAAGTAAATCCAGAGTCTGAATAGCTTCCTTCCAGGAGTATTCTCAACTTTTCGACTTAAAGCCTTCAAATCACAAAAAATTAAACTGCCGATTAGATCAGTGGAAGAAATACGAATAACACATAAAATAGACAAGAGAACTAAAGTTAACATAAGTGAAGCAGCCATTGAAAGAGTATGAGTAACAAGGAAATGAAAAGATGGAACTTTGCTCATAAATATCTAATCACATAACACACTAATATTCTCATGAAAACATCAAAATGAATCACAACAAAACGCAGCCATCAGGTCTGCTCATGTATTGAAGGAAGAGAAGAAACTGACCTCCAAATGAATCCATTTGTCCATAGTTTTTTGAATTGTAAATAAAGACCTACAAGATGTTGTCAATCAAGGTAAAACCCAAAACGAAACTGTTAGTTAGAGCACATACATAACAAACTCTCAATTTGTGTAGTATTGATAGGTTAAAAAAATAGACTAAAAAAAGAAAAATAATTACCCTCATCGAGAGCGACTGCAGAGAAGATGATGGGAAAAGCAGAGTGCTTGCTATTGCTGCTATTTCCTTGCAATTGGAAACCTCAAATAGTAAGAGAGACAGAGAAAACAGGTTTACGGATTGATAAGTACGTTTCTTCCAATTTGGGTTTCCTATTTCCCTGAAAAAAACAAAAAACCTAAAATTGCTAGAAGACCTATCTGGCATTATGAGTAGAATCGGGGAAAATCACCAAGAAATCTGATGGTAGTGAGATGATAGAGCGTACAGCTGAGAAGAATCGAATGGCCAGCCATAATTTTTGGGAAGAAATGATGATTCTTTGCAGGAGGGAAAAACCAAATCTAACCAAAATCTCTACACTTGACTCTTTTAGAGTACGATTGTCAAGTGGGCAAGGAAATTGTGCAACTGATTTGACTTCGAAGGTAGAAGAAAACAGGTGTCTGTAAGAGCAGGTAACCTAATTACCACTGAGAGGTTACCCATGTGAATGTGCAGAGGAGGTGGAATAAGAATTTGGCAGAAAAATGGCAGGATCAGTGATCGAGAAAGAAGGGTGGTTGAACTGCTCTCTTTCCCGTCAGGCAGAGGAAAAGGCGAGGAAGAAGAAAAGCTGAGAGAAAGAGGTCAGGCCAAAATTTCCAAAGTATCCCTACACAGTAAGCAACTGTTCGGGAACCATGGTTTGTATATGTGGGCAAAATAGTAATTTCAAATGAAAAGACAAAAAACCCCTCAATAAGTGCTGACTATTTGCCAGAAAGCGGACTTTTTGAGGGTAAAATGGGCAGAAGATGCAGCTACAGATCAAAGGTGCACTCCAGACGTCCCACGTGGCTCAATGTGGAGGAAGGAGAACTTCGTTTTTATATAGTAGTAGGATATATGACTCAAGGGCAAATCTGTCAATTTAAACAAAATATGTGGTAGGAGTAAAATTACAGCTGTGGCATATCAGCTACCTTGTTATTTAGCTATGTGGGCTTCAAGGAATAGTTATGCAGGAGAGACTAACCCTCCGATTCAAACTTGACTTCTTAGAATTTCAAAGAAAAATTTAAAGCAAAAGCAGTTATTGTCCGAGTTATACTCATTAGAGTCCTGTAATTGGAATTGTTTATACGGAAGTTTTTTTTTTCTTTTGCATAATATGAGTGTTCATGATTCAAATTAAACTGGATTAATATTTTCTCCACTTATTATTTTTTTTTTGTTATATTTGTCTGTTCACCAACATCTACATCATTAAACTTTAAAACAGAACTTGTGAATATATACTGCTGGTTTTTATCATGATAAAAAGATTAATATATTAAAAAAATCAATCCTCCTATTCCATCTCTATAAATTTCTTGAACAATGTGAAAATCTTAGAAATTGTAATAAAAACTAAGGGTGCGTTTGATAAAACTGAAGTATGAAATCTGAAATCTAAAATCTGAATACATTAAGTGATTAAATTGTTAAGTGCTAAATCTAATATATTTGAATGTATATTACATTTAGTGATAAGTGAATAGCTTATCACTTATTTTTGGGAGCAAATTTTGCCTAGAAAATTCAGTGCCACTTAATTCATTCAGATGTTCTATTTTCGGTTATCAAACGGTCTGAATGTGTTAAGATCTGAATCCATTAAGTTTAAGTGCTGAATTGTGTTATCAAAGAGAAATTTCTAGAAATGTGATGAATTTTAAAATTTTTCTGCAAATAGGGTGATTTGGGGTTAGGTTTTCTGCCAGTGATTTTCGCATTTGCAAAATGCTAGTTCCAGTAAACTCGCATTTTGCAAATGCGAGTTCGTTGGAAAAAGAGTTTTTAAAAAAAATCAAAATTCTTAGAACTCGCATTCTGTAAATGCGAGTTTCAAGAAACTCGCATTTACCGAATGCGAGTTCTAAGAATTTAATTAAAAAAAATTCGCATTCATCGAATGCGAGTTCATTGACCAAAAATTAAATAAAAAAAATTCCTGCTGACTAAGGTCAAAATAATTAAATTGGTTGCAAACCCTCATCAAACTGTAACACCACATAATAGATAGGACCACAAAATGAGTACCAACAAGATTTTGATTAAGAGAATGTTTATGTTTTTAATTATAAACATATTTTGTAATAGTTTTTATATTTTTTTAAACAATTTTATAACCAAAATAAATAAAAAGGTTGTATATTTGGTAAAAAAAAGCTAAAAGAACATTTGTCTAAACACACAAAATTTTTGCATTCTAAAAATTCAATTCAACTTGAGAGCAAAAGAAATAAGAAAAATTAAAATAATAGAAAAAACTAATTACATGAATACGTGAAAAGGAAAAAGAGAGAAATAGGAGAAAGGGCAAAGAAAGCGTGAAAGTCGTTATTCTAAATAGCAGGAAGGCATGATTCTTGTAGGTGAAAAACTGAAAGCGGCAAACTGAAAATTTCAAGAGGTGCGCGCGGGTGGAATTTTAATGAAACGACGTCGTTTCATAAGCCAATCTCTCTACGCTCTTAAGCCCCGAACACTTAACCAAAATGAAGCTTGTGATCTTCTTCTTCCTATCTTCCTCACTCAGCCACACCAAATCTAGCAAACAAAATGCTAGAGTTTCTCAATGTCAACCACGAATTAGTGTAGGAAATACTTTGAACATGAAGAACTTTAGCTATTTTGCTGTAGAACCTCCCCTAATTCGGTTGCTGAACTGACCTAGGGCAAGAAATCAAAAATTGGGCCATGAAAATTTTGGGTGAAAGTTAGAGGTTAGAGTTGAAGTTTGGCCGAGCCAGGAGCGGTGAGCAGGAGGATGTCATCCTGGTGAAGCGCTTCGTGAAGGAGGAGAGAAAAAGTGTGTTATCATTCCATTCAAAGGCTGTTCAGGTTGTGGCCCCTGCTTTCGAGATCAGCAGATTTGGTATACAAAGATAAAGAATCATAACATATTCAGTGATATTAATAACTACTCACAGTTATGGTTGAAGAAGGTAAGATGAAGGTTTTCATCTATCTTTCCTTTTCTTTTTAAACCTTGAAAGCTATTGGATTTGTGGGATTCTTCTTTCACTCCATTTGCTGGTCTTCTTCTTTTGGTTGTGCTACATAATTTGAAGGATGGCGGTTGGTTTTTCTGGCTTTGGGTGTCATGTTATTGTTGTTGGCACCCATTGTTAGCAGTTGGGTTCCATTTTACTATAGCAGTTCAATGGCAATTGGTATATGCCTTGTCATTATAATCATTCTGTTTCAGGTAATATATAGTTTTGGAGTAATATTTAAGCAAGTACAAGTTCAATTCTTCATTTGTAGATTTCACCACCATTTTATAAAATAGTTATAGGTAGCAATTATTCAATTATATTCTTTTGTATTAATCAGAGAGAGTATTTTGTTAAGCCTCTGAAGTCAATGTACTTGTTTCAACCAATTTGCCTCACTGATATATGGCTCAAGATATACTTGGTATTGCTTCCTATTTTGCTTAATATTCATGTTACTTTTCTTGATAGAGATGGCTTAGGTAACTGAAATTGGGATGAAAGGAGTTTAATGAGTTTATAAGCTGATGCTAAACAAGAGTTGGATGCTTTTGAGGCAATGGGACTATTGTATTAGATAGCAGCAAGCTTTGTCTGCTGTATTGGTCTTGTTTTAAGTTTTTAGCATTTTTGTCACTGGAATGGGTGGTGGAAGGGATGGTTTGCAGCGTGCCAGCCACCACCTAGTAATATTCGCATTGCTAGAACATGCCCAATACAGAAGCGTGCCAACCATTTCGGATTGAAACCCTAAACCCTAAACCGCCCTAAGCAATGTTAATGTCAATTGGATTGAATGCGAGTTGCCAAACTGTCCTAAGCAAACTGGATTGATGATATGTATCTACCAAATTCCTTTGTCACCACCAATGTCAATTTCTCAGTACTTGAAATTCAGTTTGATGTGTCTAACTTACATGGTTCAGCTTGAGAAGAGTCTCATCATAGGTAATTGTGAACAGTTGATTCTGATTTGATTTTGGAATATTAGGTAAAGATGGTTTGATTGTCTTCATTGGTACCCAAAAAAAAAAGGGGCTCGTGTTGTAATTGTGAAGCCAAAACAAAATTTTCTTGTATGATCTGTAGATAACCATATACATAATTGTACCACACGGGTTTATAGTTTTTCATTTTACTAGAGAAACAAGTTTAATTGTATGCTATCCACGATCAAATACAAGTGGAGTTACACTGAGGTTCTCACAATTACTTGATATTGTCTTCGTCAATATAATCCCTAAAACCAGCAAGCGGGCAATTGTTTATAACCTTATAACATCATAACCCACAAGCGGGTTAATGTGTTACCAAAAATTCCTTAAATAACAGGAAACTAGTTACCAAACACCCTCTTAGGACTGCAAACAAATCGAGCCACTAGCTAGTCGGATCGACTAAAACTCCCTGCCAGCAAACAAAATTTTTTCAAACTCAAACATGAATATACTAAACTCAATAATTTTTAACTCTCCCCAATGAAAATACAAGATCATTTTGAGTTACTTATGCCATGTATAATAAACTCGATAACTTTCGATAATTTACACGTTGTATTAGTAAATTTTTTCTACCCGCTTTTTCGATTTATGAAGCAATAGCTGTGGCTTATATCTCTTCTTGTATTGGTTAATTTGTGTAACATATTTTGTGGATAGTTTAGTGAGAGTAACAGAGTTTATGTAAAAGTATCTTGGATTGTGAAAATTCTTCAGTAATTTATAGGATAGTTTTATTCCTTTAATAAGTGGTTACAATGTACAACTGTTATGCAATTGTAATACATGATACATAAATGTCGTATAACACAATAAAAAAACACGAATAGAATTAGCAGCAAAAACGGAAAAAAAATATGCAACAGAAATGGAAAAAAAGAAAAATCAACACAAAATGCGAGTTATCACACGTGAAAAATATATTCCTTCCCGCTTTTTTCTTTTTCGTGCGAAATTACCATAACTCGTATTTGCCAAATGCGAGTTTAACGAAACTCGCATTTGTCAAATGCGAGTTTCACACGTGGAAAATTTATTCTTTCCGCTTTTTTTTTCGTTCGAAATTACCATAACTCGCATTTGACAAATGCGAGTTTCACTGAACTCACATTTGTCAAATACGAAAATCACAATCCCAGAAAACAAAATGCAAACCACCTTATTTGTAGAAACTTTTTTTTTCCATCACAGTTTTAGAATTTCCTCTGTTATCAAACGGGACCTAAGATTATTTACTTAGGTGTCAAAATTTTATTTCTTTAAATTTGAATTTTCCACACCAATTATATCAACCACGAAAGAAATTAAGTATGATCTTGAAATTTAAAAGAAACATTAATTTTCAAAAGAATTCTCCACCTACTCCTAAATGGAGAGTGTATCTTAATCAAATTTTAGCGAGACAACCATCAGCTTTCTGCATAATGTTAGGCATGAGTTGTGTTCAAAATAGTCAAGAAAAAAGGATGGTTTAAAAGCCAATTCATTCTTGTAAGGTTGCAGGAATTTCACCAAGCAATTCATATCCTGACAGATGCAACTCCTCCGGCTTGGGAAATCAATCACAAGTGTCATGAGGAAGACTAGGAGGGGTGTCAAAGATGTGTCAGAGATATTAACTCCTATGATTAAGGGAGCTTTCCCATGATTATAGAAGTTTCCTATGATTAGGGTAGTCTAAATAGAATAAATAAAATAGGAGATAGGATTTCTGATTGATTCCTAAGATCATGGTTCTCATTACGTTATTCCTACAATCATGGTTCTGTTACCTGAAATTGTGACAGGATTGTAGTAGAATTGTAATCCTATAAATATGTGTATGTGAGAAATAAAATGTAGAAGAATTCTTTCTCCTCCAATTCTTCAATTCCGTTTCTTCAAAAATCTTCATGGTATCAGAGCTTCGGCTCTATACCAATTCCTGTCCATGAATTACCGAGCAGCCATGACCGGATCTATCGCCACACAAGAGAAGACTCATCCTCGTCTTCAGAAGTTATCCAAACTTCAGATTTCTTTGCTTCGAACTCTCATTCTCCTCCACAGATAACCGTTCATAAATTAAACGGTTCCAATTATCTAGAATGGGCCCAATCTATAAAACTTGCTATCGATGGCAGGGGTAAACTCGGCCACCTTACTGGAGAAGTACACCGACCAGCCACTGGAGATCCCAATTTGAAGAGATGGCAACCGAGAATTCTCTTGTTATCGCTGGTTGATAAACTCTATGGAACCATCGGAAAACCACATCTGCTTTTGCCTACAGCCAAAGATGTGTGGATGCTGTCCGGGATATGTACTCCGATGTTGAAAATTCATCTCAGATTTTCAATCTCAAGACGAAGTTGTGGAAATCAAAACAGGGAGATAGAGATGTTACAAACTATTACAATCAGATGGTAACCTTATGGCAGGAATTGGATCTTTGTTATGAGGATGTATGGACCGTCCTGGCGGCGGTGTTGATATAAAAAAAGGAAGGAGGACGAGTCTATGTCTTCCTTGCGGACCTGAATCAAGAACTTGATGAAGTCCGAGGTCGATTTTGGGCAGGAAGCCTCTTCCCTCCATTCGTGAGGTATTTTCTGAAGTTCGTAGAGAAGAATCAAGACGTAAAGTAATGCTGCAGAAGGTTGAGTCCAAGGTAGAACCTGAAGTCGAAAGTTCGGCATTGATTTCTAAGGGGACAGATCTAGATGGAGATAAACGAAAGAAGCCCTGGTGTGAATACTGTAAAAAGCCATGGCACACAAAGGACAATTGCTGGAAATTACATGGAAAACCAGCAAATTTCAAGAAGAAAAACGGAGGTGACAACAGAGCATTGCAGACTGTGAATGGGGATTCTCAAAAGCAGCAAATCGACTCTGAGACACCGGCCTTCACAAAGGAACAATTAAGCCAACTGTACAAACTCTTTAAGTCTCCACAATTTTCAATCACTGAGCAAAAATCCTTCACTCCTTCCCCGCTCTTTTGCTCAAAATGGTAATCGCCTTACTGTTCTTTCATGTAAAACATCGATGCATCTTGTCCATGGGTTATATGGATTATTGATTCTGGGGCCACTGACCATATGACTAGCTCATCAAAATTATTTTCAACTTATAATCCATGTGCAGGCAATAAAAGGTCAAATTACCGACGGATCATTATCCGCTATAGTCGCATAGGTTCGCTTGTTATTTCTCCTACTCTAACTCTTCATAGAGTTCTTCATGTTCCAGGCTTATCTTGCAATTTGCTGTCCATAAGTAAATTAACTAAGGATCTTAAGTGTCGGGTTAATTTTTCCCTTCTTTCGTGAGTTTCGTGAACCCACCACGGGAGGATGATTGGATGTGCTAGAGAAGATGGAGGACTTTATTTCCTTGAAGATGGATCCAATGTGACAAGACCAGTCAAAAATACATGTTACGGGTCTGTCTCTATTACTAGTAATAAAGAGATTATGTTATGGCACTATAGATTAGGACATCCTAGTTTTTATTATTTGAAACATTTATTGCCAGAATTGTTTGAGAATAAGGATTCATCTTCGCTTCAATGTGAAATCATCAATTGGCTAAACATCGCCGATCTACATTTTCTACACACCTTATCAACCCTCAAAACCATTTTTTCTTACATACGATGTTTGGGGTCCATCTAGGATTTCAACACAATCTGAAAAAAAATGGTTTGTTACATTCATTGATGATCATACAAGAATTTGTTGGGTATATTTATTAAGAGAAAAATCAGAGGTAGAAAGTGTTTTTCAAAGTTTTTACACCATGGTTCTAACGCAGTTTCAAGAAAAAATCAAAATTGTTCGGAGTGATAATGGAAAAGAATATTTTAATAAAATTTTGGGAAAGTTTTTCCATGAAAAAGGGATTGTGCATCAAAGCTCCTGCAATGATACCCCACAACAGAATGGGGTAGCTGAAAGGAAAAACAAACACCTTTTAGAAGTGGCAAGGGCATTACTTTTTTCAAGAAATGTTCCTAAATATCTTTGGGGTGCTACATATCTCATAAATAGAATGCCCTCAAGAATTTTGAATTTCCAAACTCCTCTGAATTTTTTCAAAACATTTTATCCCATTTCTCGATTAACATCCGATATCTCACCAAAATTTTTTGCATAGCCTTTGTTCACAATCATGAACATGGTCAAGTAAATTGATCCTCGAGCAAGAAAATGCATATTTGTTGGTTATGCACCCACTCAAAAGGGTATAAATGTTTTGATCCAGCTTTCTAGAAAAATGTTTGTAACCATGGATGTAACATTTTTTGAAAACAAATCTTTTTTTGAAGATCATCTTCAGGGGGGGAGTAGGCATATGGAAGAGCATGTAGAAGATGATGATATTTTTTGTCTTGAAAAAAATCAAACTCCTGATCAAAGTTTTATTGATAATAGTATCGATTTTACTAATTTTTCAGATGACTCCATTCAACCTACCCATCAAAAGATTTTTGAAAAAAATGATCAGGGTTTAGAAGAACAAATAAATGTTGAAAATCATTTGCCTTCAGTGCCAATAATAGAGTCAAATTCTTCTAGTGAAAGAGATAGGAACGTGACTGGAAAAAAACTGCAAACCTATGTCAGGAAAAATTATCGAGGAAAAGAAAAAGTTCTTCCTTCTCTTCACAACCAAGAATCCGAACTCAGGACAGAACCTGATGTGCTTGAGTCTTCAGGTGAAGTTTCCTCTGATCCAAAGATTGATGATTTGGATCTTCCTATTGCATTTCGAAAGGGAGTGCGTTCTTGTACCAAACATCCCATGTCTAATTTTGTCTCCTATGATAAGTTATCTCCTATTTTCTTAGCTTTCACTTCACAACTTTCTTCTGTGGAAATTCCAAAGAATGTACAGGAAGCATTGAGAGTTCCAGAGTGGAGAAAGGCTATCGAAGAAGAGATGTGTGCTCTTGAGAAGA
Source organism: Gardenia jasminoides (assembly GCA_013103745.1). Classification (NCBI taxonomy): domain Eukaryota; kingdom Viridiplantae; phylum Streptophyta; class Magnoliopsida; order Gentianales; family Rubiaceae; genus Gardenia; species Gardenia jasminoides. The sequence goes on along the minus strand of CM023101.1, from coordinate 33,816,674 downwards.
ATCAAACATGGGAAGTAACTAACTTGCCAAAGGGGAAGAAGACAGTAGGGTGTAAGTGGATCTTTACCATCAAGTATAATTCCAATGGCACACTGGAACGGTACAAAGCTCGGTTGGTGGCTAAAGGGTTTACTCAAACCTATGGCATCGACTATCTTGAAACTTTTGCTCCGGTGGCAAAACTAAACACTGTCAGAGTGCTTCTCTCAATGGCAGTAAATCTTGATTGGCCACTAGAACAACTTGATGTAAAGAATGCATTCCTAAATGGTGATTTGGAGGAAGAAGTGTACATGGATTCTCCCCCTGGATTTGAAGGGAAGTTTCAGTCTAGAGTGTGCAAGCTAAAAAAAATCACTATATGGTCTCAAGCAATCCCCCAGGGCCTGGTTTGAAAAATTTACTAGGTCAGTAAAGGATCAAGGCTATACCCAAGCTCAAAGTGATCACACCATGTTTGTTAAACACTCCAAAGATGGGAAGATAGCAGTACTTATTGTGTACGTCGATGATATTATTCTCACAGGAGATGATTTGATAGAGATAGAGCGGTTGAAGAAAAGTTTTGCTTCTAGCTTTGAAATCAAAGATTTGGGAACACTACGATATTTCCTAGGGATTGAGGTAGCTCGGTCCAGGAAGGGTTTAGTTATGTCCCAACGTAAGTATGTTTTGGATCTTTTAAAGGAAACAGGGATGAGTGGATGTCGACCTGCAGCCACCCCTATGGATCCGAATCATAAGTTAGCAGATATAAAAGATGGAACACCAGTTGATGCTACTCGATATCAGAAGCTAGTGGGCAAGTTAATTTACTTAGCTCATACCCGTCCTGATATAGCTTTTCCAGTGAGTGTCGTGAGCCAGTTTATGCACTCTCCATATGAAGAGCACCTTGATGCAGTGTATCGGATTCTGAGGTATTTAAAAAATACTCCAGGAAAGGGATTGTTCTTCAAAAAAGGAGATCAAAGGACTATTGAGGCCTACACGGATGCTGATTGGGCAGGATCAATCATCGATAGAAGATCAACTTCGTGTTATTGTACATTTGTGTGGGTAACTTAGTTACTTGGAGAAGTAAAAAACAGAGTGTTGTAGCACGGAGTAGTGCAGAGGCAGAATATCGGGCTATGGCTCATGGTGTTTGTGAGATGTTATGGCTCAAAAGAGTTATGGATGAGCTCAAAAGACCTATTGAGGTTCCAATGAAACTCTATTGTGATAACCAGGCTGCAATCAACATAGCTCACAATCCCGTGCAACATGATAGAACCAAACATATTGAGATTGACCGCCACTTCATAAAAGAGAAACTTGAAGGTGGAGTTATCTGCATGCCATTTGTTCCATCAACTCAACAGATAGCCGACATTCTCACCAAAGGACTCTGTAGACCAAATTTTGAACTTCTTGCAAGCAAGTTGGGCATGATGAATATCTACGCACCAACTTGAGGGGGGGTGTCAAAGATGTGTCAGAGATATTAACTCCTATGATTAAGGGAGCTTTCCCATGATTATAGAAGTTTCCTATGATTAGGGTAGTCTAAATAGAATAAATAAAATAGGAGATAGGATTTCTGATTGATTCCTAAGATCATGGTTCTCATTACGTTATTCCTACAATCATGGTTCTGTTACCTGAAATTGTGACAGGATTGTAGTAGAATTGTAATCCTATAAATATGTGTATGTGAGAAATAAAATGTAGAAGAATTCTTTCTCCTCCAATTCTTCAATTCCGTTTCTTCAAAAATCTTCAAGGGGCTGTTAGTGCTCTGCATAATGATGTCCAGTTAAGGGACGTTTGCAAAGATAGCTGAATAAATGTATCTAGAGAGATGGTTATTTGTAAATCCAAAACCCATTATAAAAATCTTGATAACTCGAAAAAATAAATACATTGATCTCATTGATATCCATGTATACTAGTCAAATCTGACTCAAAACTGCATAATTCATCAAAAATAGGGCCATGGAAGCATTTTTGGCTTGAGGTTAGAGGCAGCAAGGAATGTAAGATTGCCGACTTCTTTAGCTTGGTGCCTTCCATCACTCTTCGATACCTGTGGCCGCAAGTAATGCCAGATCGAATTCAAAAATTGTTTACCCTTGTCTAGTTTCTTGCGAATCTGTTGTAAGGATCAGATGTTATTTTAGCCTTGAAAGCCAGGATGCACATTCATGGTCTCTAGAGCTGGTCTTGTGAAAATCAGACAATATCATTGTTAAGTAGTTTTCGTGTTTGAGGTTTTAGAAAGCTCATAAGTCATTTTCTACTCAGGTTGGGATTCTTATTCACCATCATATCAAGATGGCTAATTTATAGGACAATTCTTGGCGTACTTGAGTAGAGTTTTAAGAGAATGATTGCACAGTTTTGACTCTAAGATAGTTATGTTTCTATAATTACTTTGACTAAATTCATCTATGTCTGATGCATTCTTTTGTATGTAAAATTTTCAGGATTAGTAAACCTACATATAGGCTATTAAAGGGCCAGAGCAAGGCCATTCCTTCTTTTCTTTCGTAACCATAAAGGGCCAAATGAGATTTTCAAAACTTAGGGGAACAAATTGGATTTTGCGGACCTTAAGAGTCTAACCACCAGGTGCTTTTGCACAGAATGTATGACTTCAACAATCAGTTTACTGGCACTTCTTGAAGACTTCACGTCTGAATGTAGGAGGAAACAAGTACCATCCACTCAATATTGTACAGAAGGAAACCAATACGCAGGTTTCTTTAATATATACACTTGCAAATAAAAAGTGTCTCTAACTATATAAGAGCATATATTAAGAGAACGTTGAGAGTATTTAAAGTCATAGGTTTTATTGATTGTTCTCAATAACTCACAGCTCACCTAGAGGAAGGGCAAGCCTAAGGAATGGGAATCGAATGCAGATCCTATTTTGGACGGACCATCAAGCCAAATATCTCAGTCACGTCTAGTTGTTCACACTCCAATCCACCGGGGAGCTTCCAATCCAAGGGATACAACAGTCGTGCAAGAGCAAGCCGGATACAGGGCAGAGCTAATGATATGCTAGGACATATCCTTCTTCCCGCACCAAATGGAATGTAATTGAAATTTTGTACCCCGAAATCAAATGCAGAATCAAGAAATCGCTCTGGCTTGAATTTCTCAGGCTCAATTCACAGTGCTTGGATCTCGCATAACTGCCCATAGATTAACGATTATTCTAGTTTTGCTGGGTATTATGTATCCATATATTTCACAACCACTATAGCCGGTGTGAATTCTTTCTGGCAATTGCTTATTTTACCAAAAGCAGCCTGAGCAATAATGCTATACGTCAGTGAGAAAAACTTCGTAGTAAGATAAACAGCCAATCGTTCTTTTAAAGCAATAGCCCTGATCATATTTAAGACGGCCTCTTCCGAGATAGATCAAAATGTGGCAGGAAAAAAGAGTTACATAGTCATGCTTATATAGTAGAAGACCATTTTTTAGGTCTCTTTATTTGAGAACAAAATTCTCATATCAGAAAGTTTACATCAGAGCATACATTTATAGACTGGTGAGGCTAGTTGAATTCATAGCCTTTAGTAAGCATGCTCGATAACCAGCCGTTCACATAGAAGAAGGGCGGGAGTAAGGAATGGGAATCAAAACCAGATCCTGTTTTGGGCGGACCGCCACGCCAAAGGTCTCAGTCATGTCTAGTTGTTCTTGTTTAGATCCAGCAGGAAGTTTCCAATCAAAGTGGTACAACAGTTGCGCAAGAGGTAACTGGATGCTGGTCAGAGCAAATAAGATGCCAGGACACATCCTTCTTCCTGCACCAAATGGGATGTAACTAAAATTCTGTCCCCTGAAATCAATTTCAGAGTCAAGAAATCGCTCTGGGTAGAATTTCTGAGGTTCAATCCAGTACTTGGGATCTCGCATAATTGCCCAAGCATTAATAATGACTTTTGTTTTCAAGGGTATTTCATATTCATATATTTCACATTTTTCACTACATTCCCTTGGAAGTAACAGTGGACCTGCAGGGTGCAATCGAAAAACTTCTTTGATGACTGCTTGCAAGTATTTCAATTTATAAATTTGAGATTCGTCAACGTTTCCACTGTCTGCATAGATTTCTCGAACCTCATCTTGCGCTCTTTTAAGTACTCCCGGATTGTTAATCATTTCAGCAAGTGACCACATCAAAGTTGTTGCCGATGACTCGCCCCCTGCACTGAACACGTCCTGTGCAGAATATTTCAGAAACTTCAAGTTTAGACCACAGTAAGAGGGAATTAGAGTACATAGAAATAGATGTCAATTATTCTGAATGGATATCTAATTCCTCAGCATAGGACGTATATGTAGTTCAAATTCTAAATGATAGACTTTATCAAAACAACATGGTCTTGTTTTCCCTTTGGACTAGCTTTTGCCATGTTAAGGACTAGATGGAATTGTGTAAAGCAAGCACGGTGAAATAGGATTCACTTACAAAGATGACTGCTTTGATGTTATTGTCAGTAAGTGGAGCCCCAAATTCCTCTGATTGTTGAATACTGAGAAGAACATCGACCAGATCCTCCTTTTCATCTCCATTACCAGGATTTGATTCCGCTCTATTGACTCTGTGCTCGTTGAGAATGTCTTCAAGTGCTCTATCAACCTTCTCGTGAACCCTTTCTAGCTTATGCCTCATTCCAGTGATCTTTTCAAGTATTTTGATAGAGGGGTACATGTCCACTATGCTGAAACCTCCCATAAGCTTTATCACATCCTCTATAGCTGACATGAACTCATTGTGATATTTGCTTCTTTTACCATAAGCAGCCTGAGCAATGATGCTAAATGCTAGTGATGAGACCATGGCGCTGAGATTGACAGCCAAACCCTCCTGTGAAGAGATTGATCTAATCATATGTGAGGTCTCCTCTTTCCTAATTGATTGGAACGTTTGGATGCGCCTTGAACTTAGAAGCTCCAATGTGCAAATCTTTCGCAGTTGTCTCCAATAATCTCCATATGGGGAAAAGCCAATATCTGTGGAATTATAAAACAGTACACGTGCTGAAAGAAGATCAGGTCTATACGCAAATACAAGGTCGTGGTCCTTCATTATTTCTTTCGCAGCCTCTGCAGAAGAGACAATTACAGTTGAAATTTCACCAAGCTGCAGGTGCATCAAATCTCCATATCTCTTGGCCAAGTCTGCAAGGATTCTGTGAGGAAGGGAGCCAATAAGCTGATGCATGTTGCCAATTATCGGCAGTTGTCTTGGCCCCGGTGGTAGCTTCACAGGCCTAGATTTTCTTGCAACTTTAACTAGCGTCAAACAGAACAAGATGAAAACAGAAAGGAAAATTAAAAGCTCCATGATAATTGACAAAGTGATGCTGGAATGGTCTTGGCTTAGAGATGAAATGATCTTTAACAGGCCTCAGTATATTTTAATACAAAGTTCATAGTCTTCTTTGCTTTTGTGCTTCAGCAGCTGTGTTGGTCATGTATGGATGATGAGATTCCAATAATACAGAACCACATCCAAAGTTGATTTATTTGCACATCTTACTTTTCCAACAGAGTCCAAGGACCGCAGACATCCACTGTAGTAGATAAAGACAGTTACGATCTCGTGAATCTTGACTAATGACTATATGTGTGATTATATGCAGTATACACTACTCCCGGTGAAATAGTCTTACATGGCAAACGAATTCTTGCTTATCAGTGATTAAACAAGTCTAATTCATCTAACCAATGATGCCATGGTTCTGCATAATATCCATTTCTCGTGTAAAGTTTGGTCTGAGGTATTTCTCGGGTTATATTACGTTGGATAGTTCGTCAGATCGTTCAATTACAAATTAGAAGCAAGGAAAGAGGATGAATTGTACATATCAAGTATCACTGTCACTTACTACGTATACTGTTATTTGATTTTTAAAAAGTGAAATGAAAAGCGTAGCTTGAGCAGGGCATCAAATAACGGAGTTGAACTGTGGGGGTTTTATAAGGCAAGCTACAAACAGACTCTAATGTGAGCCTGAACTTAATACAAGAAGCTACTCGGGAGTCTCCTTCCGGTTGTGCAGATTCAAGAATGGTGCAGGAAAGATTGGAGCTGCCAGCTAGAACACACCTGGAGAGAGGGAAACAATGTGCAGGCTTCCTAACCAAACAAAACACTGATGTAATTAGAAGCATGTAGCTCTTCCTGTTGACTGAACAGAAAGAAATGCTTAAAAGCAGAAGCATCACTTTGACGAAATTGACTATTTGTAGCACCAACAATGCCTCACTGACTCAATCCTAGCTTCTATCACTGAGGTTTTTACGTTGTACAGTTTTTCTTCTGATTCATGTAGTCATCCTAATGAAACTTTAGTCCAACAATACAAAAGAAATGTATTTGAAACAAGAGTTGATGAGATTCATTAAGGCTGCATTCGCAATCATGTCAACGAGATCTAAATAAGCAATCAGAAACAAGATTATATATCAGATAAAAGCCCATTTGAGGTGATCAATGCTTCATAGCATGTCTATCAAGTGAAGGAAATTAAATTTTGTCATCTTCACAAGTCAACAATATCAAATATTTTGCTAACTATTTTCAATTTAGTCTAATTTACTAAATAGTCAAGAAGAGTAACCACAACTTTTCAAAATAGCACTTCTATTTGCTTGTTCAATTGATTACATTCACCAAATGGAGGCTAATTACACGGGACAAGGAAACTCTATATAATTCCTATTAGTGCTTAACAAAGGCTAATTTGAGGTTATCAATGTCTCATAGCATGTATAACAAGTCAAGCAAAGAATATTTTGTCGTCTTCACTAGTCTAACCATATCAAATATTCTGCAAAGCATTTTCAGTTTAGTCTTAATTTGCTCGAACACTCGAGAAGAGCAACCACAGCTTTCCAAAATAGCACTTCTCTATACTTTTTCACTTGACTACATTCACCAAAAGGCGGCTAACCAAGGGTGCTGGTCTACATATGTCAATTACTACATAGGACATGGAACGTCTATATAATTCCTATATAAATCCTATCAATTACTACCTATGTCAATAAAGTCCAATTAGAGGTGACAAGTGCCTTACGGAACACGTCCATGAAGTGAAACAAAGAAAATTTTGTCATCTTCACTAGTCAACAATATCAAACATTCTGCAAACTATTTTCACTTTAGTCTTAATTTACTCGAACAGTCAACAAGAGCAACCACAACTTTTCAAAACAGAACTTTTATATACTTTTTCAATTGACTACATTCACCAAATGGCATTGGCGTTTGTATAGTTCCGACCCAATACAAGGACCACTTCAGTTGAGCATTTGCCTTTCAGCCCTCGTGGGACTTCCTTTTACCGTCTGAGCCTTCCTCTTCCTCTGTATTGCAGATCAAACTGTCAGGTTAACTAAGGCTGTCAAACTGACTCTGGGACCAGTGCCATTGCATACGATAGGAAACATGCATCAGCTCAATGGTTCCGTACCCTCATAGAATCCTTACAGACTTGGCAAAGAACAATGGACTCTGATGCATCTGCAGCTTGAAAAAATTCCAGTGCTGGAGGCAAGACATTGTCAACAACTGTCATATTGACTATCTGAAATGACTAGAAATCCTAGAGTAATGAAGAAAGCCCGAGAGGGGGTAAAGCAAGTCTGTTCTGGAAATGAAAATATTGCGACTTCATAAATTAAATTACTTGCAAGTAGTCATCAAAGGAACACTGAGATTGGACAATACTGTACCACTGCTGTGCAGTGAAAATTGTGATATCAATTGGTATGCAATACCAAAGACCATAGTCCTTGTCAATGCCTGGACAATTGAAGAGATCCTAAGCATTGAAAGAACCTGAGAAATTTAATCCAGATTAATTTCTTGATTCTAAAATCAATTTCAGGGGGTACAAATTGTAACTTCAATCATTTGGTGCCAGAACAAGGATATGTCCTGGAAGTCGGGCAAACACATGACCTCAACTTGATTCCCCTTCCTTATTGCCCTTGGTCTCTGTAAAACACGATGCAAACAGGATATTGTTCAACTGTCAAATCATGCTTTGCCGTCAAACTTCACAACACTTGTTTAATCAAGTTTTGGAGCGACACTTAAAAGAATTCCTAGGATCACTTGTTTATTGAAGTGAATGGATCCGAAAAATATCCATTGTTCCTTTTTTCGTCCAAATTATAAAAAGCTACCACAATGCTGACCACTGTTAGTTTTATCTTGACAACCAAATAATTAATATGGTGTACTAAACCCCATCATATAACCAAATAATTAATATGGTGTACTAAACCCCATCATATTTAACCACTGGATTCGTATAATAATTGGATGAGAAAGAAAGTAGTGAAAATTTTAAAAATGGATTCAAATGCTTAATCATATGGTGAAACATGTTTGTTTAATTTCTAGTTTGTATGCCATAGTTGTATATTTATAACATATTGAGAGATGGCTATCATGACACTCCAATTAACACATCAAACCTCCATATATGCTAGCTTTCCTCCTGTTAATTATTTATTGTTCACGTTGAGAGCACTTAATCAAATTACAGTTGTTGACAAAAGGCTAGAATGATATAGCTCACACACTACATGAGACCTCTATAACATAAATATGAACACAACGAAAGATCAGGGTGTACCATTAAAGCACAAATGGAGTTCCTTATTGCTGTGAGTAAAAGATCGGATCTCTCAAGGGCAGTAGCCTGTCTTAGTGCAACTTGCATAGCTCCTTATCCAGTTACCCAGGAATCGGAACAGTGAAAATTTCTTAATCACTTGCTAAATGAGAACAAAATCTTCAAAGGCCACACTGAGCCCCATGGTGCAACCAGAAGCAACATCAAATTCTGTTACATCAGCTACTATTGGAAACAGCAGCCTGTAGCATGCAACTGATCCATAGTCGTACACGCAACAGCTGAAGAAAACCTTGCAAGAATCAATCTTCAATGAAAACTTTTCCAACACAATGCAATCTGCAATAGCAAGCCACACCAAGATTCTGACTGGTTTCAGAATAAAACACACTCAAGTTACAACTTCAATTTCTTGTGCACTGCAAGCATCAATGGAAAGTACTCTTGGAATTTCTGATTCACATCCTGAACTGCTTAGACCTTTGACTAAGATAGAGTAAGTAAATTCATTAGGAGAACATCCTCTTTCCAACATCTCTTCCAGAACTCTTATCCCTTCTTTTGCATTACCGACATCACAAAATCCCTTAATCAACATGTTATACGTAAAAGCATTGGGACTCAATCTCTTCTCCACCATGTCATCCCATAACCTCCCAGCTTCAGACAATTCCCCTCTCTCACACATTCCTGCAATAAGCATGTTATATGTCAACTCACTAGGAACCGATCCTTTCTCAAATTCATCAAATAAATTCCTAGCTTTCCATATCTTCCCCTCCTTACATAGCCAAAATATAAGTGTGCTCAATATTGCATTATCTGGAGTAACATTCTTTATCATCAACCTCTTCCACAATTCACTTGCCTCCTCAACCTTTCCTTCCTCACACAGAACATCAATTAACTTGCAACACAGAGCTGAGCTTGGCACATTCCGCTTGTCAAGCATATCATTAAGCAAATTAACAGCCTCTCCCGACTTCTTTTCTTTGCAAAAAGCTTCAATCATCACCCCATAAGTAACATCATTTGGCTCAACACCATTCTCCTCCATATCATCCATTACCTTAATAGCATCAACTAACTGCCCTTGCTTACAGTACCCATCAATCAATATTGTGTAAGTCGTTACATCCGGGTACCAACCACAGTCATGAATCTCATCAAACACCCTCTTGGCACCAGCCAGATCGGCCCTAGCTACATATCCACTTAAAACAGTTGTATAACTAACTACATTTGGGACCACACCCATTGCTGGCATTTCATCTAAAATTCTAATAGCAGCATTAACATCATTTTTCCTACACAAAGCCTTTATCAAAATATTGCAAGTAGACACATTAGGCACAATATCAAACTTCTTTCGACAATTCTTAAACAAACCATAAACCAAATCATAATATTTATTCTGAACCAAAGCATTCAACAGAGTATTAAACGATTTCACCGACCTTTTAACGCCTGAAAACTCATTCATCTTCAGAAATAGCTGAAGGGCTTTTTTGGGCTTACTTGCAATCCCATAATTCCTGATCACAACAATGAATAGATTTTCAGCACAACTGATTCCAACCCTTTTTAGTTCATCCAAAAGGTTCTCCATATCCTGAAAGGCACGGGCGCGGGAGAGCTTCTGGATGATGAACTGATAGGTCTGGTAATTATGCGAAAAATTGGGGTGAAATTTTCCGGCATGGTGGAAAATTTGCAGGGCGAGTTTAAGGTCATGCTGACGGGAGATAAGGGAGATTAGGCGCTTGTGGGAGAGATCCTTTGGCCAGGGATTGATAGGGGGAGTGACGGTGTAGGACTGGAGAAGTTGGGATTTGGAATTGATGGTGGATAGGCGGTGAAATGACGGATAGGACTTGAAGGGGTCATCAGTCTCTTTGTTTTCTTGACTATTGGGGGAGATTTCGCTGGAGAAAAAATGAGTGGAAGTGAATACCGGGAGGAAATCGGTGGTTGAACTGGTGGTGGAGGAGTACAAGCGGTGGAGGAGTGAAAGTCGCCGGTGCGGGAACATGGTGGAGTAGTTGTCCGGTGGGTTTAAGGAGGTTTTTAGGCTAATTTAGCTCACCAATGGGAGGGTGCTCCCCAAGATTATTATGGCCAATTAGCTTAATACTTGCAGATAATACACCACTTTTTCTAATAATTAAAAAGTTTTTTTTCCAAGTGGTTTTTATTTCAGCTATTTCTCAAAAAAAAAACACTAAAAAAAAGTGCTCTCTTAGCTAATATGCTAAAAAAGGATAATGATGAAAATACAGTCCCCAAAAATGCTTTTAGAAATTAGAGTTATTAGTAACATATTGAAATTTTAATACTAAAAAAGGATAAAAAAGAAAGAAAAAGGATTACAATCCCTAAAAATGCTTTCAGAAACCATAAGTAACATATTGAAATTTTAAAAACAAAATGCATGATTTCTAATATTTTGGGATTCAAGATTTACTGATCACTTTTAAAGAAAATGAGAAGTGAAGGGAACATCTTTTATAGGATCCAAAGTGATCAAATATAAGGAAATAGACTGAAATAGACTAAAATAAACATAGAATTTGAAAAAAAAATTTAAAGAGTTAAGAAAATTACTAAATACTTTTCTTGATATGTTAAAGAGAAAAAAAATAAAGGAAGGAAAAGCAAGGTGTATAAGAGATTACAATAGAATAGGAGATTATTTGAAATTATTTGGAGATAAAAATGTGTGTTAGAAAATATATTCATAATGCAAGTGGATAATTTTTGGACTAATAACCAAACACACTGGATACTAAATATGTCCAAATCAGGATCAAAATACACATTTTTGAAAAATTAGGCTCAAAAAAGAATCCAAATGCAATTTAGCCACTTGCCAAAACGAAAGAAAAAAAAAAAACTTTTGTTCTGTTTCTAATGCAAAAGGACCGAAAAAGAGAGAAAAGAAAAAGGATGTTTCTTTCTTCATAAACTCTCCGTGCCTAAACTATCTTAAGCTTAACAAAAACTTTTACAGCGGCTAGACAGTAGACATCGGCAAGCACTTAGCGGCAAGTACAAGTTGTTCTTGCTGGTTGCTATCAATTTTGTTGTTTGTACAGAGCAGAATAAGCTTCTTTTCTTGAAACTGAATGGAACCCATTTGCCCAATTGATATCAGCTGCTCCGATCAAGTCTCACTTCTCCTCAATTCCCCTTCTCCTCTCCAAGTCCAGGCACTGATCCTCAATCTCTATTTCTATCTAGCAACGAATATTTATGTATTTTTATGCATTATATCTCATGTTTCTTTCTGTTACTTATTGTTTCCCTGTGAGAAATTTGCAGAAATATTTTGAGGAGGTTATAAAGAGTAGACAATCTTGTGGGCTTGAAGTTAGAACCAATGGAGAGCACGGCAAAGGTATGATTTTTATCATTGTTTACTCCTTTCTTTGTCTTTTTTTCTTCACTATTTGGCGACCCCATGAAAATTTTGTCAAATTTTCAGGAGTCTATGCCAAGGTAGATTTCAAAGAAGGGGACCTTGTTTTGAAGGACCCAGTGCTCTTTGGAATCCAGCATTCCTTAAACAAGGTTCAATTATCGAAGGACTAAAAAGAAAAGTTAAAAGTTATGTTCTTTCATCATTTTTGATAATATTTGTTTCTCTTTTTGTTTCTTGAATGTTGCAGATGGATTGTTTAGTTTGCAGTCACTGTTTTCAGTTTATAGGCTCAGTGGAGCTTCAAATAGGCAGGAAACTGTATCTACAAAATCTAGCTGATGCATCAGGAAGTAATAGTGGAAAGAGAAAGTTTTCTACTGCTTTAAAAGATTGTAGTGATCAATGTAATGAATCACATGATCACGATGATTCAGATGTTGAAGAATATGATGTGGACCAATGTGGTTTCAGAAAATCCAAAAGTAATACTAGTGTTAGTCTATCTAAAGATGTTATAGATTCGCTTATGGATGGTAGCATAAAATTGCCTCATTCTGATATTGTCTCATTGCCTGCGGTTGCATCTTGTCCTGGTAAATGCAAGGAAGCATACTATTGCAGGTATGTATTCTGATTTTTTTTTTTTTTAACTGCTTGATGAAAATACTACCCATATTAACATGCATTTTGAGGATTTCTTTGTCGATGCTATGTTACTTGTTGAAATGTTAATAAACTAAGGTTTAATTTTGGTTGGTATTTGGACTTCCAATATGGTTTCAAACGATATCCAGTCTGAAATTTTCTCACCTTTTTATTTTTTATTTTTTGATTTGTCAAGGCAGATTGATGATGATTGGGCATGTCTATATGATAGAATGCAAAATGGATTTAAATGATGGAATGCAAATTATGACATAGAGATCTGAAATCCAAAATGGATATCAGGGCATGTCTATATGAACCAGAAATGCTTGAGTCACTAAGGAGCATTTTACAAATACATATGAAAACAACTGAGGAACATAAGTCTCTGGAGTTTTCTGATGTATTTAATAATATAATAATTCCTATTCCAAATGGCCAATATTTTGAAAATATGGATTTTGGGTGGTATACCCTTTTGGAACTGGCATATTAGCATAACATCTTGTATAGCAACATGCTAATATTGTAAACATGCAAATGGAATTTTAGATGTTGCCTCCAGTAGAGACAACAAGGTCAACTATAGAGCTTCAAATTTCATAGTTAAAACACAAGGAAGAAGGGATAAGAATGATCCAGATAAAGGCTATTTGTCATTTTGCAGACAGTATAGAACCAAAAGCAATATTTTGTTTTGGCTAAAATTGATAATCAAAATGTAGAAATAAAGGTCAATTCTAGGTTGCTAATCCAGTTATTGACAATGTAAATTAGCTTAGATGGCAATGTATATTCTTTCACCTGAAAGATCAATTCATGCACTGCATCTATTTGTATTTAGGTACCAGTCTTGTTTCTCTTGTCAATCTCTTTAATCTATGCTATTATTTTTTTTGTGAAGTAGTACTGACTCATTCAACTGTCCCCATTGTGCCAAACTTTCAAAGCCAATCATGTGCTGAGGCTGATTGGAACTTATATCACTCTTTGCTTTGTACTGGGAAGGGATCCAAATCATTGAGCACTGAGGCACTTTCAGAATTCATACAACATGCTAATGGTAACAGTCTGATAATACGCTAGACGTTTTAGCATTAACATTATTAAATATGTTTTCTTACTGCTTTCATCATGTTTGCTCATCTGTTTCCTATTTCCAGAAACAAATGATATCTTCCTTCTTGCTGCCAAGGTAGTTTCTCTATTTATTTCACCTGCCTTTCTTTTTCCACTTATAGATTTCCTTGCAAATATCATATGCCTTTTGGAAATATGGCATAGTTGTTAGAGACAAGCATGTTTGTGTGCCTGGTGGTGAAATTAAGCGTATATGGTGACTTAGGTGGGCTCACTATCAAAATACCATAGCCTAATGATCAATGTGTTGCGGGAGATGTAAGAAGGAAAACTTAAGCCTATACCGCGACTACAACTTCCTGAAATAAAGTTGATTAGCAGGATGAAACCTAATTGTCAACAATGGATTGCATAAGTTGAATATCTCCAATTTTTCCTCTTTTTCTTTTTCTCAGGGCACAATCAATAGAATAGAAAGGAATAATATGCAATTTACAATTTCCATTAATTGAGGAATCATTCTGTTGACATTGGACAAGAGGATCATTGTACATTTTGGATTTTCTTTTTCAGGTGATCTCATTTACGATTTTGAGGTACAGGAAGTTGAAAACAGTTTATTTTGAAGAAAACGAAAAGCATGATGCTCCCAGTATTTTGGGAAGTTGTAACTTTTCTCTCTTGTTAAAGGCATGGGAGCCTGTGTCAATGGGATATAAGAGAAGGTACCCAAAAACTTTTACTCTCCAAATATATGCATATTGCTGTTGGGAAAAATTTTTGACTAGCTCTACTTTGTGTTTTACCATATTATCAGAAGTTAGTTGAAACGTTTCTGGTGTTCATTTAGGATCTGCATTCTTCTGTCCATTGTGTGAAGTGTAATATTTCTTAATGCTCCAAAAGAAAAAAGATATCTCTTTTTTATGATTTGACATAATTGAGTTTAATTCACAGGAGCCTCATGGTCACTTGCACTTCTCAAGCATGTAACACCACTAGTATGGATGAAGAAAAGTATTCAACATTGGATTAAAAAATGTTGAATATGCACTATTGGTTGCTTCACAAATTCAAAATATGTTCTGAGTTTTTATTTGGTTTTAGAATATAGTGTCAATACTGTATTTTGTCTTTCATTGGAAAAAAAAAATTTATGCAATTGGTTCTTTGTTTAGATACTGAAGTTTCACACTGTTGTTATATGAGAACTTGCTTCAATTTTCCAGCTTATGAGTATCAGCTGATGCAAACGTTTACAACTATATTTAGACAAGCTACACAGATCTAAGAACTTCTAACTTACTTTATATGAAAGGTCCTTCAGATTGTTTGGATCATTGATATATATTCTACTGCACTTTTTCTCATTATGTTTTTCACTCAACTCAAGTGTGCCTTTAGGTGGTGGGACTGCATTTCTTTGCCCGATGATGTTGAATGCCATGACGAGGTTGCATTTAGGTTGCAAATAAAAGAGCTGGCATTCACGGTAATTCCCTTGAGAGTGAAGAGGTCACATCTGCATAGACAAAGATGCATGGAAAAATATTCCTGCATACTTTAGACACGTTTAGTAAAATTAGTGCAGTTAAAAGAATGCACATGTTTTTTTAAGACTTTAAGGTCATGGTTTTTTAACTCCCATCGTTGATTAGATGGAAAATTTATATACTGTTGTTACGGTTCATTTCTGAATAGCTTGGTGGTTTGTCCAGGAAGCACCAGTAGAGATGAGCTAGTACTGGATTGAAAAAATAAAATAAAATAAAATAAAATAAACTATGCATTTTCAAAAGATCCCAAACTATTCCTGTTTGAAGGCAGACAGATAGAACTTGATGTCAAAAACTATCAGAGAAAGAAGTGAGCTTGATTGAGCTGTTCAAGTCTTTAGGCACAAAATTTCATACTTGATAATTCCATTGGTTGCTCTCCTACTTAACATTAATTATTGCAATATGTTGCTTTGGAGTGGAACATTCAGTTTATTCATGTGGAATTCTTATGGAAATGTATGAATTTTGAATTTTCAAAGTCAACATGAGGAATCTGTAATTGACTTAACCTCTATTCAAAGCCATTCTTGTAGTGCATCCTTTCAGGCTCATTATGGAATCTAAAATATCCTAATAAGAGGGTTGATAAAAAATGTTCCTTCTCAGTGGAAGTTGATGATATTGCTAAAATTTATTAACATAACATGTTACTTTTATTGCTTCAAAGACACTAGATTTTCAACTGATGAACAACATGATCTGGAAAACTCTAAAATCACTGGTGGCTGCTTTTACTTTTTATCTTGCTTATTATCTGCTTCCTTTGAGACAGCTACTAACTGACGCTGCCTCCTATTCTTCTTTCCAGAATTCAATTGCTGCATGATGAAAGTAATAGTAAACATAGAGTTTTGCTCTTTTCTCTGAATACTAATCTCTTAATGATTCAATTTGGATGTCCAGTCGCTACAGCTTCTAAAGGCAGCTATATTTGACAAGGAATGCGAGCCATGTATCCTAATTTTCTGCCAATCATTGGCATACTTTTGTGCATAATGACTAATCATAGTAATGGTTGTTCAGAAATTGAGGTCCTTAATAGTCAAAGTATTTTCCCTTGAAATCTACGGTCACATTATCGGCATGTTTGAGCTAAATAACCTGTAAGTTTTCCTTTCATAGTGATTTATTTTTCTGTTTACTGCTCAGTAAAAGAAGATGGCGCATGCATGAAGAATGATCTTCTTCCATTGTATTGTTTGACCCAAAACTATTATTACTTCATACTTTGTATTAGTTCTTCTGTTACTGGTGGATATAAAAGTCTGATATTTTTCTTGTCTTACTCTCTTTTTCCCCCTCCCCCCTCATGCAGTGATTTGGTTGTAGAATCACTTGTAGAGAACTATTTCCTGTATATTGATGATCTTCCAGACTCAGAAAAGGTCAGATTGTGGCCCTTGCCAATATATACAAAATTTTGGCACATCAGACTTTTGTACCAACTAGTACAATGTATTGTAGGAAACAGCTGAAAAAGTTACACGGTCTTTTCTGGATGCTCTTGGTGATGAGTATTCTGGTTGTTGTGAAGGTCGGTGGAAATTTAGATGATGAGGTTATGCTCTTGATGTATGCTGACTTAATTTGTTATTTACATGCGAGATTCCAATATAGTATTTACTTAAATTGCTGCTATTGCTTATAAGAGTCAATATTTCTGGGTACATCTCAATCAGGAAAGCATCACTAGTTTCCACTACCTCGAATTGAGATCTAACAAGTGTGTTCATTTGCATCAGGGACTGCATTCTTTCCTTTGCAGAGTTGTATAAACCACTCCTGTAATCCTAATGCCAAAGCATTTAAACGAGAAGAGGTATGTATCACAGGGTTTAGTAGTGGATTTGTTTAACTTTTTTCTACATAATAACTTCTTCTTCTTCTTCTTCTTTGGTTATGGCCACAATTGTTCAACGTGTCTCATGATTGCAACCTTTTGAGGAGAAGATAAAGATAAATGCATGTTAGTTTTTTCATGACGGTGTAAATCAATCAAAAATTAAATAGAGACATTTTAAATCGAATTGGGTAGATTTTGCTGGTTTCTCTATTGTCCTGTCTTCATAGTAGAGCCAAAATTACTAAAAGCATGTCACCAAATGTTCAAGTAGAGTAATGCATGTAAATGGTTCCTATACAAGTTTTTAATTTAAAGGGGAATGCTGCATGGTTGACATCCTATGTTCTCAGTTACTATAATAAAAAGAAGTCATGTTTCATCTGTCTCAGAACCAGCATTCATTTACCTTAAGCACAGTATATGTACCTACCAATTCAAGTTTGTTGGTTGCTATTTTGTGAATTATGCTCGGTTTTTCTATCTAATTAGAGTTGGAAACTATTTTCATGTTTTATCAGGATAGAGATGGCCAAGCAATCCTTGTTGCTCTCCAACCAATTTGCAAGGGAGAAGAGGTGATTTAGACTTTCCAACTTGAACCGTTCAGTAAAAAGATTTGATATATTTAAAAATGGCTATGAAGGCTCAGCTACATACAGACTTTGATACCACTTTCAATGATGAGATTTATACATCACTAAACATTTCTTAACTGCCAGGTTACCATATCATATATAGATGAGGAACTTCCTTACGAAGAAAGGCAGTCATTACTTGCAGATTATGGTTTTAGATGTAGATGCCCGAAATGTTTGGATGAAGAGCTACCATCTTGATGTAAATCCAGGCTTTGATGTCTGTCATTGGATGAGACAATGTCCAGGTGCTCCAGAGAAACATACCATACCCCTCTAAAGGCTCAGATGGTGGAAGTGAGGTCCACAAGGACACAAGCTGAAATTGCAGTTGAACAAACCATAGTGCAGTGTTCACCTGCATAGCAAAATGAATGTGGTGGGAAGAACTGTATCTGGAAGCTTAACACCTTGCTTTGCTAAATTTTTAGAATGCCAATTAGTGAATAGGTCATTGTGAAGCTCATTTTTGTCAGTCTGCTCTAATTATTCAGTTCTGAATTTTGATAAAATCTTTATTAGGAATGATTGTGGGAATAGCAATATTATTCGCACTTTTGGTCATTTTTTATTCCATTATCAGTAATATTGCTGTTGTAAAGTCAAGATTGCAAAATTTCCTTTGCCATCGACTGTGAGGGCCTCAAAATTCAAATTTTATTTTAAAATGCATAATAATGTTTATATTATGTTATTCACTAAAATGATAATGAATTTATATTTTGAATGATTAGTTTCTAATTTAGAGAATTTTTCAAGAATTATTTGTCGGTGTGTGGTTTCGGCCAGATTAAACGTTAATTTTTGTTCCGAAGTGTGAATAGTGATTTTAAGATGAAACCGAGCATATTTAGAGATATTACAGAGATATATTTAAGGTTGGACAATGTCGGAATGAGATAAAACAGTAAAAAATTAGAGCGTCGCGCGCGACGCGACAAAAAGTGGTCACCTTGAATTGAGGAAATGGCACCTTTTTGTCCCCTTAACGTCATCTTTCTTGCTTCTTGAGCTTCACTTTTCAGCTACACTTTGGCTCCAAGAGAGAGAGAGAGGCCGAGAGCCTTGAGAGAGAGAAAGAGAGAGAAAGTTTGAGATTTCTTCTTCATCTTCCATTTCTTGGAACTTGAAGGTTCCATTGAAGCCATTTTCTCTCGTGTCTTCTCCATTTCTTGGCTGCCGTGTGAGAGTCAGAGACAGTGGGAGAGGTCCAAGCTTGAGAGAGAGAAAAAAAAGAGAAAAGAAAACTTGTGTGGTTTGTTTCTTTCTTGATCTTGAATTTGTTGTCGGAAATCATCATCAAAACAAACGGATCGTGGGCTAAGGTTGGAGCTTCTTGGAGTTGCTAAGCTTGGGAATATCATTCTTGAGAAGAGCTCACAAGATCTTTTTTTATCTTGTTAGATCTAGATAGATCTGAAGGTATAAGACTCAAACCTCTTAGATCTAACTTGATTAGTGTTAAATATGGTAGATCTACGGTTTATTTTGCTAGAAATATTTATATTTGGAATTTTGAGTTGGGCTCTTGAATTCCCAACTTAGGTAGCGGACTTGAGGTGACTTTTAGGTAGCAGATTTGAGGACCTAATTGTGGTTGTGATTGATATTCGTGAAATGAGTTCATTTTATGGTTAGAAAGTAGATTTTGTTGTTGAAAATTTTGAAGGAAAGTGTTATGGGTTGGCCGAACCATGTTTGGAAATTTTGATGTATGATTTCGAAATTTTATGATATTTCTTGATGAAATTTTGCTTAAGTAAATATGTATTATGTTCGATTATGAGTATAAGATTTAACAGAGTGAAAATCTTGAAATTTAACGGTGAAAAATTGAATTTCACTAAACTTTGAGGGACAAGTGCCATTTTGGACAAATTTGTGGGTTTGAAAGACTTTAACTAATTTTCATGAATTTTGTGCATTGAGACCTAGTGAAAATTGT